>CM021103.1:305176187-305776187 GCA_007115665.2 Sequoiadendron giganteum
ACAAAATGACACAAGCATGGTGATAAACGACAATTATGACGCTAAACGAATACAAGCTAAGGTTTAGAACACAATTATGGTAACAAAATGGCATTTATGACACTAAATGAACACGAGCTGTGGTTTAGAACATAAGCATGATGGAAAACGACATTTTTTAATGATAAAAGAACATAAGCTAGGGTTTAGAACACATGTAAAACAACATAAAACAACACAAGCATGATGACAAATGACATTTATAACGATTAATAAACACATGGTAGGGTTTAGAACAAAGCTAAGCGACAAATGACAAACAAAGAGTCAATTACTAGGTTTCGAGACAAATGCTCAATAAAAGCTAGACAAAAGTGCCATTTTAGGACAAAAGTGTAGTTTTAGGATAATTACACAAAAATATGGTCACAATTTCCTGACAAGGGCACATTTTTTAGACAACTATGCAGTTTCTGAACAAATGCTCATGAAAAATGCACTAGTTTAGGACAACTGCGAAGTTTTTGGATAGATGCATAAATTTCACCTAACAAATGCTCTAAAATCGAGACAGCTACACAAGAATCTCAAAACCAACACATTTGTTTGACAGGACTTTGCACACGCAAAACAAGAATGAAAACATAATAAAAGCAACGGGCGAAAAGGTACATACCGGGCCATTGATGCCTGAAGGCCATCTATACTCTCGAACAAGCTCAGAATGATGTGGGGCAACCTCAAATCTTAGCATTCTCCCTTAACAACTGACAAAATATGGAATTCAGAGACAAGAATTAACGAAAGGAACCAAGCACAAATGACCCAATTTGAAGACAAATTGTCTATATGACACCTCAAGGAAACACTAATTTCATCTATGAAACCCTAATTACACTTGGGGAGTCTTCCCACTTTCAAATTAGAAGCTTTGAACAAGAAACAACACACATATTGATATAACATTTTATCTGAAAACATTGAAATGACAATATAATAATGTCAAGAGCCTGACCTCAAAGCTTGAAATTTTTAGTCAACCTCTCAAGGGGGCAACATGGAGTCCTACCATCATTTCCACTGAACACTAGGGCATAATTTTTTTTTCAAAAAAAAACTTGATCTTAAAAATAGAATCTTTGAAACAAAGCAACCAATACTTTATATCAAAGAGGGGCAAAATGTAGACATGTAAAATTGACTTGACACCTATCACACACCCCGAACAACATCAAACAACATCGAACAACATCAAACAACCTCAAACAACATCAAACGATATGGAACATCGTCTTCGATTACCCCATAACACCTCAGAATGACTCAAAATCATCTTAAAACATCTCCAAATGACTCAGAATCATCCTGTAACATCTCATAATGACTTAAGAATCATCCTATAACATCTCAAAAATGACTCAGAATCATCTCATAACATCTCGAAATGACTCAGAATCATCTCGTAATATTTCAGAATGACTTAGAATCATCTCGTAACATCTCAAAATGACTTAGAATCATCCTGTAACATCTCAGAATGACTCAAAATCATCCCTTAACATCTCAAAACAACTCAAAATCATCTCGAAGCATCTCAGAACAACTCAGAATCATCCCATAATGTCTCAAAACATCTCAAAATCACCCTGGAACATCTCAGAATTGTTCCGTAATGTCTCAGATCATCTTGAAATCATACCACAATGTTCCCACATCACACCACATTGCATCACATCAAAAACCCTAATTCCTCTATTAATTGAATAATACATTATTTAATTAATTCACTTTTTCATCATTTTGGACAAATTAAATAAATTTCATTAATTTAATAAGGTCCCGAAAACCCTAATTCCTTTATTAATTAAATAAAACAACATTATTTAATTAATTCACATTTCATCATTTTGACCAATTAAATAAATCTCATTTATTTAATAGTCCTAATCCCACTTTATTTTGTCCTGATTGATTAAATAACACCACTTATTTAATTACGTCACTAAATCATCATATTCCCCTAAGTGGATTAAATTATTAAATAATAATTTAATTACGACGCTTTCCCTCCAAAATTTGAATAATTAAATCAAACTTATTCAAATCAATTATCAAAAATCAAATCAAACTAATGCAACTTTGTTTGCAAAAGTCAAACTTGATTTGCATGTTCAACTCCAAAAAGGAATTAATTAATTAATTAATATTCCTCACCCACTTTTTGATTGAGCAAATTACGATTGTTGACTGAACAATCTAATTTGTTAACTTATCCATCTATTATGTTAACTAAGACATCACATTCCTAACTAAGCCATCACAATCTTGATTGATCAATCTATTTTGTTAATTGATCAATCACATCCCTGACTAGCCAATCTATTTCCCAATCACACAAATTATGCAATCAACTTTGCACAATTCTCTCATGTCTAAATCCTCTCAACACACTCCGACTGTTGATTTGGATATTTGTCAAAACGATCTTGATCATCCATTTCAAATCTCATTTTCTATATAACAAACCTCTCTCCTCACAAAAAAAGATCGGAGAATCAACATACATTGAGCAACGAAATGACGTCAAGAACACCATTGACAAAGGTTCACTATTATCTTCAATCAACCAAACACAACAAGCATTCATCCACACTTTAGACATGAACTTTGGAGGCTTCGCTGTGATAAGAGCAATCCAACATCAAGCGAATACACTCTGCTACAGGATGGTAAAAGCTATCTTTTGTTTTCATTTGGTAATCAATATGTTCCTCATCATGTTTGCAATAGTATAGTTCAATTTCGTATGTGTAGGAGTTTTTAGATTGTAGATTTGTGCATTTTGGTTGTAGATTAGATTTCTTTGCCAAATTGCTTTAATTTTCTTCTTGGATTTGAATCTAACGTCTTTTCTCACCCTCACATAGAAGTGCCTTCCCAAACCCTAGCTCGTAGCATCACTCAAGTTTTCCTCTTCAAACAATACAAGCTAGAATAAACGAAGATCAAGGAGAGACATCATAAAAACCCATTTGCACGTGCGAATGATTAAAAATGAATGTCATTTGGTTGGGCCCTAGGATCAAGGTGAACATCATAAATGCGGGCTGAGAGAAGGCAGGCAAGCGGGGGTTGGGGTGGGGGTTGGGATTGGGACATGAACAAACATCGAACTTTCAATCAATGCAAAGTTCCAATGAAGGTCTAAGGTTCAATCTCGAAAAACAAACAAGGCAAAGTAAGAATCGAGATCGGGTCGATAGATGAAACTAGAACTTTGACAAGTTTTGAGTGCAAGTCACTATCCGATGTCTGATCTTGAAAAACATAAAGAGATTTGAAAGTCGGGATCAGGTTGGAAACATGAACAAGAAATTTGAAAAGTTTTGGTTCTGGTTCCGGCCCGATGTCTGATTTTGACACAAACGACAAGGCAATGCGTAGGGATTGAGATCGGGGCACAAACAAGAACTTGAACTTTTCAAAGTGACAAGTGTTAGTGCCCGTCCAAAACCTGAACCCGTAAAAAAAAAGGAAAATAGGACTTAGGAGAAAAAGCAACAACTCCTAAGACCCAAACAAGAACACCAAGGACAAAATAAACAAAAGGGGGACCCATTTTGATCAAAACAAAATGGGGTGGTTATGCAAGGCATAACACTAGGGTTGTCATCATGTGGGTGAAACTAGTTCATCAATAAAATAATGGAGAGTTTAAGGCCAACCCTATGAAAGTGGGTTGTATCTCTTACACTTTAAACTCAAATTAAACTTGGGAGGATGTTCGTAGGGGCATACCTTAATTGGTATTGAAATCATCTATGATAAGCAATAATGAACTGAATGATAAGTAAACCCAACTTGCCTACTTGGCCCCAAAGACTATAACTGAACCAAGTAAAACTAGCTATCTCAAAACCCCTATATAGTAGTTGATAACAATATACAATCATAACCCACAATGAATTCATTCATTTGAGGCTCACTAAAGATAGATCCTTGGTTATATCATAAGGTTATGAATGCACAAAAGGTCCTAACCCTAAGCTACTAATTTAGTATTTTGATTTGAATGTGAGATTGGTGCATGTTTCTAGATCAATTCCTATCTATTGGGCAACATAGTCACAACACATTGAGAAGAAATAAATTATAATAAAATAACATGAAATTGTGTATTTGTATACAACATAGATCATGCATTTTTTTAACAAAATATACTTAGTAATCCACAACATAACTGCATATATTCATGTATATTTAATGAGAGAGATTGTTATAGTACTTACAATATTTTTAGAATATTGTTACATGCATTTGATCCAATCTTACACTCATGCTAGCAAATGTGTCAAAGGAAAATGCATGGTTGTGACCAAGAAATCTTCTTAAATATACACCTAATGCCATGGAGACATTATATAATAGAACCCACTTGCAATATTAATCTTCTTCTATTTCGACGACTTGCACCCACAAAATGAATTGGACTAGCATCAATGGCTGCCCTACAATTTCATTGACGTTTGGAGACTACCACCAAACCAATCTCTTTCAAAATGATCAAAATCATGCCTAAAAAAATAGTAAGACATAACCCTAATTTGTTGCCTTTAGTAATGTTTAAACCCATAGTCCAAGATCAATCCCAACCAAAATGATTGCCTCATATCAAAAGATGGGCTCAACATTAAACTCTAGTGGTTGGGCAATCATTTTTCTATAATGACAATAGTTGAAGTCAAAATTTGTGTATTGAAACTTTTGGGCCCTAAACAAATTTATGAAAATTCTAATTAAATCAATGGTTTGTGAAAGACACATCAAAAGCATCCTAATTTGGCAAAGGAGCAGGTGAGAGACAATCACAAAGAAAAACCATAAAAAATTGGATATTTGGATACCTTTGGAGCATTTTACATGTTGAAATAAAGCTTTATGGGATTTTGGAGTCCATCTGGAACAATTATGGGAAAATGCCACCCAACTAATCTTGCAAAAAAACCAAGTGAACTCGCTAACCTCACAATGCTTCAAAATATCTAGTTCGAATAAAAAGTCTTGATGATAACACCAACAAGGATGATGTTATCAATGAACTAGGGGGCTTCAGATGAGGTGACATCATGGAGACGTTAACAAAGTGGGATGATGTCATGATGACATCATCAATGGACAAATGTGGGATGGAGTAATGGAATTGGAGCTTGCAAGTAAATCCATCATAATCTATTAAATAAGGCTTTGCAAATGGTTTAGTTTAGATGGCCAAGGAAAGTCTGCAAAGAGAAAAATGACAAAATAGTGACATCAGGATGATGTCATCAAAGGTGGGATGCATAACTTTCCATTTGAACCAAATAAAAGGTAAAGTTAATGGATAATTTCAAATAGGGGTCGAACTTTCACAAGCTATTAAATTGAATTAAATTGAAGGCTTGCGATAAAACACAATTGAATCAATTTATTCTTAAAAGGGGAGGTTCATATGGGACCTAGATGTCAACAATAAGTTAAATTGGATTAAAAGAAGTCCAGATGCAAGAAAAAATAAGTGAATCAGATAAAATATTAAAAAATGTAGTTTAGCTAGGAATTGGGAACCTGCCAATTAAAGGATGAAAAAATATTCAATTAAACTAGATATTGTGGGGAAAAACAATTGAACCAATCACTTACAAATGAAAAAGGAAGTTCAGTGGAACATTGAGTTTTCGCAAAAACTACACAACCATTTTTCTAATTTTTTCTACCTTTTATGAGGACCAATAACTAAACTAACATTTGTAGAAAAACCTAACTAGATTGCATAATGCAGGAAAAAACATCTAAACTACACTTGGTTGGTTGGAAGGAGAAAACTTGCAAAGACATAACTTTCTTCCCTTAGAGAATTTTGCAAAACTTCCAAGAGCAACTAGACCTAATTTTTCATGGCCTATCTAACTATGCTGAAAAATTGACAAGGGACCACCCAAATTAAATATCTTATATTAATTATTAACAAATGAATTGAAAAAACTAAGATAACAAATGAAACATCATAATTCTAAAAAAAAAAACCACTAATTCCAACACATCCAAAATGCTTAAGCTACTATTAGAAATACCTTAATTCATATGCTTGTTACTTGACATATTTTAATTGATAAAAAATAGATAAATGGGCTCAAAATTATCTAATATTCCATTACATAATATGCTTATTTGTTCTTATGATACATAAATTCTTCTCTAAGCGTGTGGTGTTGTATGCTGGCCCCCACACATATATCATATGTTGTTTGATACGGGGGTGCACATACACATATATATTACATATATATTTTATATATAATAGAGACAGACGGACGGAGGGAGGGAGTTTTCTGAGTAAAATTTGTGAATGTAACTGTTCTATAGGAAGAGAAGAAAATGGCTACAAAGCAAATGGAGGAAATACAGCAAAAATTGGCAACGTTGAACTATCCAAGGGCAAATGCACCTGCACAATCTCTTCTTTTTGCAGGAATGGAGCGATATGCCTTGCTGGAATGGTTGTTTTTCAGGTTAGTTACATTCCATGACTTTATTATTAATTTGCCAGGTTAATCATATTTTTAGAATGGATTCATACTGCTTTCCACTGACAGTGGAAGTGCATATGCGAATACAGAGATATTGAGTACTTAATTTGGTTTTGCTTTTGTTAGCATAGGGGCAGAGTTCTAAGCGAAGAATAATAGCAGTTTCTATGGCCGGCAAACTTATGGTGCTCAGATCGCGGCCTTCTCTGCTCTTATGTTAGTGTAATAGATGAGATTTGGATATGTTCACAAGTTGTCTGTTGTGAAATGGAATTTTCGAAGCCACCTATAGTGGAGCTTCTTTGTATCTCTTTTTAATGGATTTTGAATTCCTAATCTACCCAGTACTGGAAATTGTGTTCGGTTTTTGTGTATAGGTGAATGCATTTTACCTGCATTGCAGGAACTTTTCTATCTGCATCTTATACTGCACCAGATAACTTTTGTAGTTACACGTAAGAGTATATTTAGCCAAAATTTCTGTTGTTGCAGGCTTCTAGGCGATAAGTCACCATTCACCCAACAAAATTTGCAAGGTGATGGTATGGAGCGTGATGAAGAGGCAGCGCGGATCCAATGTATAAATTCTTTCTTTCAAAGTAAACATATAGATAAAATTAATTAATATCACTCATGGTTACATCTCAGAAAGACAAGGAAAATTGTATATCTGAAGTTTCTTTGAAAACTATATTATCTTTTGAGCTGAATCTGAGATCTTTTATGTAAAAAATGGGTCATCTGCTGAATTCTTTCAGAGACATCCATCAGCAGAAAGGACCATATATAAAGTAGTTTACATAGTCATATATATGGAGCCTGATATGTCTCGTGACAGTAGCTGAAAGCATAATTTGATGCTATCTTTTATGCATAAACAGTTTCATAGAATGGAAATTCTTTCACGAATTTCTACCTTGCAAATCTTCGCTTAGCATTTCCTGTATCTGCCATTCTAAGGTGCCATCCTTTCCTCTTTCTACCATAATATGATTTAGTGGGCTTTGTGCCATTCATAAGAAACAATTCTACTTGCAAGGTCGTATGGAGCATGGTTAAAATGCAGCTTGGATCCAGTGTATAGATTCTCTCTTTTAAAATGAACATGGAGATTTAATTAATAAGTATCAATTATGATTACATCTTAGAAAGACAAGGAAAATTGTATGCCTGAAGCATCTTTGAAAACTATATTATTTTTGAGCTAAATCTGAGATCTTTTAAAATTTTATGTAAACATGGAGCATCTTCTGAAGTCTTTCATAGACAGCCACCTGTAAAAAGGAACAGCCTTAAATTAGTTTGCATAATCATAGATATGGATTCTTATTTGTCTTATGTCAGTAGCTGAAGGCATAATTTGGTGCTATCTTGTACACATAAACATTTCTATACCATGGAAATCCTCTCATGAATTTCTACCTCGCAAATCTAAATTCAATGTTTCCTGTATCTGCAAGTCCCAAGGTTGTCATCCTTTCCTTTTTCGCCTATAATATGATTTTGTGGTCATTGTGCCATATTTAAGAAACAATTCTTTTTGAAAGGTGATGGTTTGGAATATGGAGCACGATGAAGAGACAGCTCAGTTCCAATGTATAAGTTCTCTCTCTTTTCAAATAAACATGGAGAATTAATTATTTAGTATCAGCTATATTTACATTTAATGAGACAAGGAAAATTGTTTATCTGAAGCTTCTTTGTAAACTCTATTACTTTTGAGCTGTCTCAGATCTTTTTTGTCAAAAAATGAATAATCTTTTGAAGTCTTTCAGAGACACCCATCAGTAGAAAGAACCAGAAATAAAGTAATTTGCATAGTCATAGATATTGATTCTTATTTGTCTCATGCCATTAGCTGAAAGCTTAATTTGGTCCCATCTTTTATGCATAAACATTTTCAGAGCATGGAAATTCTCTCACGAATTTTCGCCTTGCAAATCTAAGCTCAATGGTTCATGCATGTGCAAATTCTAATGTGGTCATCCTTTCCCGTTTCTCCCATAATATGATTTAGTGACCTTTGTGCTGTTCATAAGAAATAATTCTTCCTAGAATCTTAAGAATCTGAATTTGTTTTATGGATACAGTTTACCACCTATTTGTGAAATTTTTGTTGACACATCAACATAGAGGTTTTTGGTGGGTAAAACAAAGGAAGTAGAATCAATTAGAAACAAATGCTATATGTGCCTGGGGCTTTGTTGCTCAACTTGTGTGTTAATGATCATTTTGTGGTTGAGAAGTCAATATTGTCAAATGCATTGCCAATCTCTTAAACATTTTGCCAAAAGGTTGATTATATTTGACAGTCAACATGTTTAATTCCATTTTTCTGGCATGAATAAAGTTATTTGATGTAGTCTTCACATTATGCACTCATGTACCAAAGGATTATTGACTGGTGCTTTTCATGATTCTTCCTAATTACATGCATTGAAAATCCGTCCACTTGCTACTCTGGAGTGTGATCATCAGTTTCTGTCACAAAGTCCTACGTGTCTCTTTCTGCACCCTATGGCCCAAACTGATGCCTGGAATGAAATAGTTATCATATCCAAAATTTAAACTGTTGCCTATGTTAATTATCAACTGTTGAGTTCTTGCTAGCTACCTCAATCCCATGAAGAAGATACTTGATATGCTTTTCTTTTGTGCTTTTATAAATGTGTTCTAGCTTGAAAGCTCAAGCATGATGAGGTTGGATGACACCACAGCAGAGGGGCTGAAACTAATATTAATTATTTCTGGTAGACTAATGTATGTGCTTGTTTTCTGATACAGATTTGGCAGAAATTGCAAGATTCTTGGGCATCACGCCGACAGTTGATACAGAAACCATTCAGGTGGGTCAGTTATTTTCTTCTAGCAAAGTTTATGGTTGATCAGAGATCTAATATGAATATCTATTATCAAATATTATAAAAGCATCCTAATATTCTCCTTGCTTTGAGATTTTTCTATGTTCCACATCATTTCCATAATGGGGATGCGAGGGGCCAGTGGGATGTGTTTCGTGGATGATAGTTCAGGAGGCCATTTTCTGGGACAGCAGTATATTTTAACATTTCTCAAATATTACATGTTCATAAAGATCTAAAATATCAGGCTACAAAAGTACAAAGTATATCCATAGCAAATAATTAAGAAGATGAAAGAATGTATACTTAGTAACTATAGTGGCCCTTGATTTTAGCAGAAGGAATAGAAGAACTGAACATTGATGTGCCCAATCTGTTAACTTGTAAAACTGAAGATTACTACCCAACAATCCAAATTTTTCTCTTGATGAACATAGAATTACCATAGTTCTGAGTTTAGTACACAATGAGAATAAGAGTGTATATTCCCAATGACACATTGTTAGGAGAGCATCAAAACATGTCAAGAAAATTGTTGTGTCCAACTTCCCTGAGGTGCCTTTTGGGCTACTTGTAGATTTTGTACAAAATCATCATATTTGGCATCAAGCAGGGTGTGTTTTAAATTTCATGCATTCAAACCACAAGTTTCATGCATTCAAGAGTGACTAGTCAAAGACTCAAAACTATGCATTAACCCCTTACTCTTCTCTCCTCCTCAAGTTGAAAGTTGCAAGTGCAAAAATGATTGCAATAATTGTGAGTGGCAATGAAAATGTGTGAATGGGCTACATATAGGGTGTGTTTAGGGTTTCATAAGGGGTATGAGAGGACTTCTGTGCCTCAACGCTCTTTCTTTTTTCTGGTTTTTTGAAAAACTGACTTTTTTTACTTAAGAAAAAAGGGAACTCATCACTGATTTCCAAAGGACAGGGGGTGGCTAGTGGATGTACCTGGCCATCCCTATGTCTTGGGGATGGGGACTTGTGGTTGGGGGTAGAGATGCGTCCTTGTGCATCCTTGATATTTTGTAACCAAATTTCTTGAAATTAATGGTTTAATAATCTTTAAGAAGGTAAGATTTATGAAAATGGACATAATGGTTTGCACTTTGCTTTGAGACTAGAGCCAAACTTTTGTTATTCTATTGGTGTACTATTAGCATTTAAACTTTTCTGCATAAAAAGTATGAAATCCATTGACGTTTATATGATATTCTGATGTTCTGTAATAGAACCTGACTTTTCTTTTGGTGTACTGCTGTCCTTGTATTTTTTGGGGGTTGCTACCATCTTGGCCCAATTTTTTTAGGTTGTATAGATTTATGCCTTGAGTTGATGTTGTCTGTACACAAATTCTTTGACTGTGTTTTTTTTGTATTTCAAAGTTGACATATTTCCATCCTTGTTCATTATCATTGATTTGTGCCAGTTGATCCTATCCATTGAATTCTTGGAAATTAACAATGCATTAGTCAGTGAAAATAAGCATGAAAATGAAGCTCTATGTATGCAATCTAGTAGTTAATCATGATAAATTGATTTTTCTTAACATTTGGGTTGATATCTGTAAATCTAGACGAAGTGCTTTTGGAAATAGAACATTATCTACCATAAAGTAGAAAGAAATAGCTCAAATGGTGAATATTTAATTGCCAAAAGTATTTCTCCATATTTGGTTAATTCCCACACCTTTGACCTCATTGATCAAACATTAGAGAACATAAAAGACGCTTCTAAAGTAAAGCTCCATCATTCATTTTTGTCTCTGAAGTCCTATGTAAGTAACTGCCGTCCCCCTCTAATATCTGAGACTACAATACTCTTCACTGAAAGCTCAAAGCAAAATCAGAAGTGATGAATTCTCTCATGAACACTTGAAGCAAAACTCAAGCCTGGTAACTATGTGTCATTGTAGTTTAAATGCCCAAACAATGCCATACTGCAACTCTAGTGGTAAAACGCCTAAATCAACCAAACTGTGAGAATTTAATAGGTTTTTTTTTCCAATGGTAAATTCCCCTTATGGGATGCCCTTTGGTGTAGATTCCATGACCAAGGGGTATCTCTTCCATCAAATTCACCTAGGAATGTACTTAGGTCTCATCTGTTCTTGTTGCCACACCCAAAATTAAATGTTGTAGTTTACTTGATTTAACAGCCAACATTCAACATTTGCACAATTTAACATTTAACATTCAACATTTGCATATTTGAACATGTGACATTTCTCTTGGGGATTTGAACCTACTAGGAAAGCCCTGATTCTAACCACTTCAACTCATCCCATTGGATTAGAACTTGGCAGTTTTTAACCCTTTGATTATGTAAGTAATATTAAATATTAAATAGAAAGTAATATTAGGTAGGTTACAAGGAAAACAGTCCCTTGATAGTGTTCCTCAAATAGGGTCCCATACACCAAATTGGTATCTTGCTTAGCAGTGACCTTGAAAACTACATATACCTTTAAAGTCTAACTATAGGATCCATTTAATGATCACAATTTTTTATTCTATAAAATATTTTATTCGTTCAATACTAAGTGAAAGGCATTTCTTTGTTCAAGCTATACACTTGCTTTAGAATAAACTTTATGAGGAAATGTTTAGAGGAATATTTAGAAGCCTTGGTAACCTTGAAGTGGAAGACGTGCTTAACATTTGTGTTTTGTAGATCTCCTTGTGTCTTAACTTTTAAATGTCTACTTTGTTCTTGACTTTTGGGTGATTATATAAGTCCTCTCAATGGAAAATGTCGTTCTATAAAATATTATATTCACTAAAATACCAAATGAAAGGCATTTCTCTCTTGAAGTTATACACTTGATTTGCAATTAACTGAACGAGGAAGTGTTTAGAGGAATACTTAGAAGCCTTAATAACCTTGAAGTGAAAGGCATGCTTAGCATTTATTTTTTATAGATCTCCTTGTGCCTTAACTTGT
The DNA here is from genome assembly GCA_007115665.2 of Sequoiadendron giganteum. NCBI lineage: Eukaryota > Viridiplantae > Streptophyta > Pinopsida > Cupressales > Cupressaceae > Sequoiadendron > Sequoiadendron giganteum. Next base: position 305,188,539 of record CM021103.1, read on the forward strand.
ATATATCTACTTTGTGCTTGAATTGTAAGTGATTATATGATTATGAATCCTCCTCCACAAACTATTTGTTTGGATCAGAAGTCTCAGGATTGTTTCAGAATATTGTTAATTATGAGAAAAGATCTATTAATAGTAATTATTCTTTTTAGTTTTTTCTTTTCTAGTTGTGTTTTAACTTTTTTCCGCAAGGAAATCCTCATCTAGTTTGTAGTTCTATCCATTTTGTGCTTAAAACTTAAAAGTAATAGTTAAGTAATATCCAAGAGTGTGGAATTTATACAATATCATGAAGAAGAGATGTTGAAAGTAGATACATGATGGCATTGAGAGGATAAAAGTCCTATTCGTAGTTATCCTTGGCATCATTATGATTACCACCATTTTAACTAGGGTTTAATATTTTAGAGTTATCTTTAAGTCAATCATTAATGCCCAACTTGGATTTTATCACGAAACAACTATTTATGTGTGTCATTCCAGCTCTTATTTGTAGTTAGGTATAATCTTCTATTCAAGAACTTTATTCTTTTGCTTATCCCACAAAAGAAGTGAAGTAAATTTACCACTAGCATTAACAATCATTTGTGACTGGTTAGCACTTACCAGCAGTAGCTTGGATTTACCTTGATCTGCATTGATGATGAAGCTTTCCCCATCATGACCTAGTAGTACTTGTTGGCTTTTCTTATGAAGATAGCATCTCTCACATACATATAAGGGCTACCAAAGAATACAACATGAGCATCAAGGGGAAGGCCATCCACTTTAACTTCATCTGTAAAATGTTCATATATCTCAAATTTAGTTTTGTATTGTTTGGTGATCTCTATCTCTATTCTTTGTTTCACCCACCCAATTAGTAAAGATGAGGATGATCGTATGCTACAAACTAGGCTTGTTTACCAACTTATTGGAAATCAGATTTACTTTTTAGAAAGTATTAAAAGAGCATTAATTTGGATGCCTTTTTTATTTGAATCTTACTATGAAAAAGTTTCACAAGTTAAACTCTAACTGTGACTTTTCTGCTACTCAAATCTACCCCTTGGTGGATGGGAATGCAAATAATCTTTTCATCCTTATTTGCTTTCTACCAATGGAGTCATAACTCTTCTCTTGATGTGGTTTTTGTTTGCAATTCTTGATGAAGCCTCTGTCATTTCATTAGTATGACCATTCACATCATAGTGCCCACAATGACTTCTGCCATTTTTATTCTTTGTAAGAATAGTAGCATTATGTTTGCCTATCTGTTTACATTTTCCTTTGGCTTTTGAGCACCATGTTGATTTGAAGAAAATAAAGAGAATGAAGGACTCTTTTTCTTGTCCATCTCATGATAGTGTGCTTGGGCACATGCCTTCTTGATGCTCTTACTTCTTAGGCTTGGCTATCAAGCTTGCCTATTTAGACAACTATGAAGTCCTTCAAAGTACTTCACCAACAATTTTTCACCAAGAGTGTCGGAATCATCATCGCATGTTAATTCCCAATCAGCTTAAATTGAAGTAAAAGGTTTAGAAATAGACATTTTGAACTTCTTGATAAGCCCTTTCACATACTTAGTTTTAGAAACGAATATGCCATATTTTCCCTGCCAAACAGCAAGACTAAGCAGAAATTCATTTGACCTAGATCCATCATCACAGAAACACTTCCAAGGTGAAATTTTATTTCATTAATTAATGTATCTTATTTTGATAATCAAATCATCTTATAGATCACAAGAATGAGAATTCCTTTACCTGTTGCTTTAGCATACAAATTTGTATCGGATTGACTACATTTAAAACCATTCTTTGTAAAATGTTGATTTATATTCATAAAGAGTCTTCTTGGTGCCTACTTTAGACTATAAAGAGATTTCAGCAGCATACAAACTTGTTTTTCTTTTGCTTTAGCAACAAACACTTCGTCATGCAAATTAACATTAAGAAATGCAATTTTTGCATCCATCTGAAAGACTTCCCAATTAAAAATTACCTCAATAGAAAGCATTAATCTGATGGCTATCATTTTTCTGTAGGAGCAAATGTCTCCTCATGGTCAACTCCTCATTGAGCTCAACCCTCTTTGACAAGTCTGCCTTTATACTTATCAATAAATACCGCATTTAGATTTATACTCATTTTGGAAGACCTGTATACAACCTGTTACATGCTTTTCTTTGGGCATTTCTACAAGCTCCTATGCATATTTGCAATGAGAGCATCATATTCTCTTTTACTAGCAGAAGACCATCCCTTTTTACTAGCTTCAGCAAAGGAAGTTGGTTCAGGTGTATTAATTTTTAAATACCTTTCTTGTTGTAGCAAGATTTACCAAGAGAGTCTCTTGGCTAAGAAGCCCTTTTTGGCTTTCCACCCTTTTCCTTCATAACAAAATGTTTCTAGCTTTCTCCAAGCCTGTTAACCCTTACTGCCCTTGTAATTTGTGGTACTATTTCATCGTTCACAGTAACTGGAATGTGCCATGATGTCTTAACATTGGAAGCATTGTACTTGTCTGTTGATCAGCATCATTCCTTCAATTTTATTAGAGACACTATGCCACATATTTTCTTTATTTGGAAGATAATCTGCATTGATTCTAATTGCTGTAAAATATTCCATTTGGTTTTTATGGGTGAGAATTAGGTTGAAATAGACGAGAGGAAATGACACTAAGCATCAGTATATAGAGTTTCTAGTGAGTAATAGCAGGAATTAGCTAGTCTTCATAAAAGAAGAAATCTTACACATACCTCAGCATTTTTCTTCACAGTGGTTTATTGGATTAAGGCAGAATGAAAAGCTCACCTTTACAGTTGTACACAAATCAAACCCATCTTAAATAATGAAGCTCTTGTGCTTAATTCTCTTCATGAAGCAGCAGCAGAGTCTGTTACATCATCTTTTGCCTTGAAGAACCCAATCTAGGGCACATGATACAATAAACATTGCCAAAATATTTCTCAAATCAGATAATTCGTATAATCACAGGCTGAATTGTCTTTGTATTACGAAGATTGTCATCACTTAGCTCTTAAGGTTATACCATGTAAAATTTGGTGGAAACACAAAAGAAAACAAACATACGAGATTTACTTTGGAGCTCATTCTCTTTCCATTTCAAATCTTTCTGATATTTCAAGTTCTATGACTGTGTCTGTAAGTCTTACTAATATTTAGGATGGCTTTAAATGCATTTTTTTAGTGCACAATATAAAAATGGTCTTTTATTTCTAATAGTCAATCCCTTCTTTCTGTCATTATTTTTTCTCTTTGATGAGTGATGTTATAAAGTGTCTTGGTGGAGGTATGTCTATATGGTCTCCAAGTTTGAGGAAGTTTGGCTTTAGCTTGTATATGCTAATAATAATAAATGACTCCAGGAAAAGTACTTTGTATTTGGAAGTCAGTATAACTATTATGTGTTCCTATTTACTTGTAGGGTAGAGGAAGTTATGCATATGCTACTGCAGGAAAATTACTTTGCATTTGAAACTCAGTATAACTATTTATGTGTTCCTATTTACTTGTAGGGCAGAGGAAGTTATGAGAATCGTGCAGAAATGCTGCGCCTTATTGTTGATCTAGTAGAAGTGAGCTCCTCAGCGGACAATCCTGAATGGAGGTGAGGGCATGACACTCCCAATGCAAAATTTCCTTATCAGTTGCTTCAACTGATGTTAATCCAAAATAAAGGTTGTGTTTTTTCTCAAATAGATTATGTTTTCACTGGTTTTATCTCTTCATCTACACAATTCTAGATTCAAATGAAGATTCTAGTCCTTTGTACAGTGTTGATGAGCAGGCAGCAAAGGACATACAACTATTGGATGCTATTGCAGAGAAGCAAGCTCAAGTTTTTTCTGAGGAATGCAAGCTATTTCCTGCTGATGTTCAAATCCAATCAAGTTTTCCAGTGTATGTGAATTTATACTGTTTACTATATTGTTGAGTATTACCAGCTGTTCAAGTGGCAATTTCACATATTAACTATTTTGAATTTTCTAATTGATGAACACGTTGCTGCCTACCATATGTATAGAAGCAACCTCAAGCTTTTTCTGAGGATTGTTAGCTATTTCCCACTGACCTGCAAATGCAGTTCAGTTTTCCAGTGCGTGTGAATATATACTGTTTGTGCTATTGTTTAGTATGTGTTTTCATGTGTAAATTATCTTTTATTTGATTATCATATTTTTTTTACTACCATATATATACAACCATGGTTTGCAATTTTATTCTTCTTACTAGATTGACAAATGGTTAGAAATGCTATTTATTACCTTAAACATTAGTTAAGTACTGAATGCTTCTCCTCATACATGTCTCTTTGTTGTATATGTTGGATTGCAAGAGGAGATTGCTCTTGCCTTGTGTGTGAAAAGTTCACCCTAGATGCCCCTATTTTTTTATTACTGTAGATAGATTCTTTTCTGTTCTTTCTTGTGACTTGTTTTCTATTTGTGGATCTTGATCAACACTTCAATGAACTTTTTAGGTTTACTATATAGAAAGCTCTTGGACTGACATCCCAGTATTGTTGTCATTCGGGTGCTGACTTGTACGTGTGTTTGGATCAACAATGGCTGTTGCAAATGGATCATCAAAGGTGTTGGATATATTGATTGACAAGGCATATATCAATTTATATAATTTATTTTAGATGTTAATGTCCACAAGTGGCCAACAACAACCAATATGGAATAGACAAAAAATTACATAGCTGAAAGTACATAAAGATGGTGCTTGCTGTATCTACAAAGTAAATAATGAAGGCACTAGTAAGCTCTAAAAAAGTTGAAAGAGTAAAACAACAAATGTAATGCATAAGCACAAAGCTGTGCCAAGCATCCACTCCTGACATTTCAGTGCAACTGAGATGTAAGCAGCTTGATTGTTCTTGTCCCTGTATGGTACCAAGATGCCCACTTTCTGAATGATCTCATACCTGTCTTTTAGTTACCAGTTCTCACTGATGGTATGAAATAGGTGATAAATCTGGAGCCAGGACTGTGAGACAATCTTGAGCAGATATTTTTTATATCTAAGTTGAAACATCACATGAATAAATGATGTCAAGCATCTGTGATCCTCATCTCAAATGAAAGTCTTAAGGAGCCATGAGAATCTAAAAAATTGCAGTGGTATCTCCCTATATCTCATAATGGATGGGGCATTAATAAAGGAAATGCTCCTCTCACATAGGCTCTAGGAGGAAAGAGTTTTTTAATGATTCAATTTATTGGAGATCAACTTGGAAAATCCTAAATTAGGCTTGGAAAAACTCCAAAATGCTCAACCTTGTGCCAAAAAAGTTCTCATACTAGATGATCATGATGTAGACTTATTTGGTTAATTTGAGATCTAAGCCAAATTCAACATGATCACTGACCATGTCATATTGCATTTGTAAGTCTCGGTTGAGTGATGCAATATTTTTCAAGCCAATTCTTGATGTAGCTTGTGTCAAAGTTCATGTTGGCTCCAAACATGATGGTTGTGTCAAAGTTATCAAATGATTTTTGGTGTCGTGTTTGTGTCCTAGTTATCTTATGCTAAACAATAAAGCACTAAAAACTATATTAGTGACAGAAAATAAGTTCATACCAAAGTGGCTAGGCTAAACCAGAGTGTCACACTAGAGATTGTTTCATGACAAGAACTTGTGTAATGCCACAATATAGAATAAATAGGGATGAAGAGAAATCAGTCCAAGACTAAGTAAACATTTGAAAAAATAGGATCAAAGTATTCATTTGGAAAATACAATATTTCTATCACATTTCCATTATTTATGTACAATTGCAATCAATTTTCTTTACAAAAGGGTCATCAAGTTATGTAACTATTATATGAAGACAGTCAGTCTTAAAAGTCTGAGTGTTCATCCCAAATTTTTCTTGTTGCATTTTTCTATTCCCCCTTGTTAGCTATGTTCTTTGCTGCACACGCTTTTAGTCTTTCTTCATCATCCTTGTTTCCCTTGAGGTTTTGATTGGTTCTCAACATTTGCAACTGTCTGACTCATTTCTATCATAGGAGACTTAATATTTTTTTCTTTTCAATCATGTTCCAGTTGTATCTCTTATATTGAGAAACACCATTCCCTATTGGTGCCAACTTCACAAGCAATTCCTCATATTCCCTTTCATTCAATATTATTATGGCAATTACATTTTTATTGATGGTATATACTATATACAATGTTTAGTGTGCACTAATGTAGCTCAGGGAAGCATCCCTGTGGTTTTTGCAGCATTGTGGGGATGGGGGATCTTTTGGGGACAGGGGGATGGGGACAGGTGGTCCCCTCCATATCCCTCTTTTTTGGGATATCCTTGGGATGTCTCCCCAAAATGGGGGACGTTTCCCTGGGCATCCCCCTTTTTTGGAGACCTTGTGGGGATGACCCGCTGTCCCCGATGTCCCTGCAGCAGTCAATTTTAAGCCTACAAAAAATAAAAAATAAAAAACCCACTTGAACCCCTTTTTTAATACATTGTTCCTTTGCTTATTGCTTTTCTGTTAAAGATGTCTGCTTGGATGCACATGCAATCTACAAAAGCTTGGAGCCACAAAGGGCTCTAATAAGTGGCATGACTGAGTACCTAGTAAATAAAATCTGTAGCAGGCCAACATTGGATTGCATTGGGATGGATAGATGGCAAGTGGTTCAAAGTCCATGGAACAAGGTTTGCTTATAGCATTACTTCACTTTGGTACACATATTGTTGGTTTCAATGTACAGTTATAAATCTGAAGCATCATAAAAAGAATTCTGAATGTTTTCTACAAGGGTGTGATAATTTATAACAAAGTCCAATGTTTTCTACAAGGGTGTGATGATCTATAACAGGGTCCAAGATCCAAAAGATCTAATCCACATTTTCTGGCTCAGGGTTCATTAAGTAATAAGCTGTGTTGCAGGGTTCGTACCCACAGGCCTCGAACTTGGTTCGGGTTTGCCTGTGGGTACATGCTGGGTGTGCACAGGGTGCGCGCCCAATACTATGGGTTTGCCTGGGTGCACACACCCACGCACCCGGACGAACCCATAGTGCTAAGCGCGCACCTAGCGCAAACCCAGCACTGTGGTACGCAGACCTGGGCGTATCACCCGTGAACCCGAGCAAACCCAGGAGAACCCACGGCCCAACACTTAAAAAGTGGGCCCAAAAACACATAAAATACATTTTTTTAATTTTTTTTTTTCTCCTAACCCTAAAACGGCCCAATATGAGGCCTTTTAACACTCAAACATTTCATTTTTACTCTCATTTTGCTCTCACCCTATTTTCTCTCCATCTTGGCATTTTGAAGGGAGGTGATTGTATTCGAAGGAGATCGATTGTGGAGTGCCAAGTAGCTTCCACAGAGGAGATTTAAGTGTTTGAAGTATGCATTTAAACCCTATTCTTTTGTCTTATGAAATTTTTTAAAAGTTTTTTATGGATTTTTTCAAGTTTGTGAAGAAGTTTTTCAAGTATGTTTTTTTTTCATTTTTTTTTTATAGATTACAACAATGGCCAGTAGTCAAAGTTCAGTGGGTGGGGAGGGCAGTCAAAAATTTAAAATTGATAAAGCATCTCCTTTATGGAGACATACCACAAGAATTTCACAAATTCCTGGAGGTGGGGGGTTTGTTTGGAAGTGTAATTTTTGCAATGCACAATATAATAGCTCCTATTACCGAGTGAAACTTCATTTTATGGGCCCTGGTGGTAAAGGGATTAATACGTGTGAAGGCTCAAATAAGAAGGGGTTGTTTGTTGTACAAATAGTAGGATTTATAAAAGAACAAGAAGATGCTGACAAATTGGTTGCAAGAGGAAAACAAAGTGGTTATTCTTCTAGAAAGAAAAAAACACCAACATTACCCTCTCAAACAGTTAGGGCCTCCAGACATCCCTTCTTGTCTATGCCCTTTACGAAAGAGGAAGATGAAGATGAACAACAAATCACCACCTGCAAGAGAGGTCCATTGGAGAGGGCATTTAAAATGGAGGCAAGAGATATTGCTGAAGAAAAAATTGCACGTTGCCTCTATGCCAATGGTCTTCCATTCAACTTGGTGAGATCACCATATTGGCAGGACATGCTGTCAGCAATAAATAGTGCACCTCCTGGTTTCACAAGTCCTGGGTATGAAAAGGTGCATACCACCTTATTGCAAAAAGAGAAGAAATCTTTAGAGGCCCAACTAAAACCAATTAGAGATTCTTGGATTGAAACAGGTGTATCTATTGTTTCCGATGGATGGAAAGATTGCAAAAACCGTCCATTGATCAATGTTATTGTAGTCTCCCCCAAGGGGGCAATGTTTTTGAGGGCGGTTGACTATGAAGGGGAAGTGAAAGATGCAAAGTTCATTTCCAGGATTCTCATTGACTCCATAGAGATGATGGGTAATGAAAATGTTGTCCAAGTAATTACGGACAATGCAAAAGTTTGCAGGGCTGCAGGTGCTTTGGTAGAGGCTAGATATGAGCACATCTTTTGGACACCTTGCACCGTACACTCCCTCAATTTGGTGATGCAAGCAATTGGAAACCAAATAGAGTGGGTGAAAGAAATATACCAGGAGGCCGAGGAGATCCAGATGTTTGTGACAAACCACCATGTCACAAGCAATTTTCAGATTTTTTTCAAGATTGGAATTGTTGAAGGTAAATTTAATTTATTTAGTTTCATTTATGTCATGTTTTACATAATTGAATAATTTTTTTTTTTTACTTATTTAGTAATTTACATATTTTAAATGTGTTATTAACTTACTATTAACATGTTCTTAGGTTGTTGAGACCCGATTTGCATCTCACACAATTGTTTTGAGACAACTTGTGAAGGTGAAAGAGGCATTGAGTCAAATGGTTATTAGCAACCAATGGGGTATATGGAAGCAATCAAATTCAGAGAGGGCCCAAAAGGTCAAGGCATTGATCTTGGATGGCGATTGGTGGGATCGTGTGAATTATGTATTGGAGTTCACCGAACCTATCATGTCTATGCTTCGGTTTTCTGATACAAATGAACCATGCTTGGGGGATGTCTATGATAGCATGGACACGATGTTGGAGAATGATCCTGAAGACACCCTTTACAAAAGGGTGGAAGCAATCGTTCTTCATCGTTGGAACAAGATGACAACACCATTGCACCTCCTTGCATATGCCCTATCTCCAAGGTACTATACCACAAAAGTACTTTCTATCCCAGGGAGAATACTGCCATATAGAGATCTTGAAGTTGCTAGAGGGTATAAGAGGGCATTTAATAGATTCTTCACTGATCCAGAAGTGCAGACAGGTGTTATGAAAGAATTTGGAATGTTTATCTCAGGAAAAAATCTTACCCCTTCTGTTGTCAAAGACTAATACAAAATGGATGCTATTAAATGGTGGTACCTCCATGGTCAAGATTATATGTACCTCCAACCTCTTGCAATCAAGATCCTCTCACAAGTAAGTTTTTTTTTTTTTGCCACTTGTATTGTAGAATTTAACACTTAACATTCTTGAATTTATCTTGCATTTTTTAATTTTTAATTTTGTTGGGTTTCTCTCTAGGTTGCAAGCTCTTCTGCCGTTGAATGGAATTGGAGTACATACTCCTTTATCCACTCAGTGAAGCATAACCGGTTGGCTGCAAAAAGAGCTGAAGACTTGGTGTATATTCATTCCAATTTGCGTCTTCTGTCACGTAAGGAACCTCAATACAAGCAAGGGGCAGCGAAGCTTTGGGATGTAGCACCCGAGTTTGCTGACTTGGATGCAACCATTCAGGATCTTGCTAGAGCCACTATAGATGATGTGGATGATAATGATGATCATGACATACCATATGGTGCTGGAAGTGGAACCGCTTTGGGTTCAAATGATGATGATCTTGAAGTTGAAGCTACTGAAAATCCAAGTCACGATGATTTTTTTGATAATCCTTTTGATGATTGATGAACATTGAAATTGAATCATGTTTCAACTTTTATGAACTACATTTTGTAATTTAGTAATTGTGATGATTTCCATAATTGATATCATTGATATGGCGTATTTGAATATTTTTCAACTATCAATTGGCATTAAATATTTATCTTTGGCATTTGGCATTGATCAATGATCCAAGTATCATACTATGAAATGATTTAGTTTTACAATTTTGTATATTTCTCTTATTTTTTTGTATATATAATACATATATATATTTATATATATATATATACACACGTACCCAAACCCCTAAAAAAAAATTCCACGTATCGGGTTCTCGTACTCGAACCCGTCCCCAAACCTGAACCGGTAACTTAGGTAATAAGTAGTTCTTGGTGTTTGCAGCAGAACTCTGGATAACCCTCAATTTTCTATCCAATAGTTATGTTTTGCTCCAAAAACCATCATGGATTATTGGATCTCTTCTTTAGCACTTGCTTTAAGCTATTTTAAAATTTAAAATATAAATATTTTTAATATTATTTTGTTAGCTGCCCCCCTGCTGTCCCCAAAATTTAGGAATTTTTTTGCCATCCCCAAAACCACATTGCCATGTCTCTATGCCCCCTCCTCCTAGAAACTTGGAGAAACAATGGTATGCACAAATTTTCTTGCTTCAAACTATTTCAAATTCCTCGAAGATAAGTTTTGATGGTCATAGTTGTCATGCTTTGTCTTCAACCAACTCTTAGTAACTAACGATGAACTTCCTGTTCTCATTAGAGATATTGGTGGATTCATCAATAATTTGACATGAAGCACTCCTTGAAGCTATTAGAGCATCTATATTTTACTCCACGATGAAGCACCATTCACCTCTAGATTCGTCCTTTCTTTTAATCCCAACTCTAATTATTTCTTTAAGGTTGCATTCCACATGATCTGTGGATCTTTTCTGTTTTGGTTTAGTTCATGTGATATATCTAAATGTTTACTCTCCAAGGCCATCCTAATATCTTTGGAGGCTTTTACGTCCTCAACTGTCTTCCAAAGTGCCTTGAATTTCTAAAATCATGTATCCATAGTGCTTTTACAAAGACTACATCTTTGCTAACCTGCATTGTGGTCTGACTGCCATTATTTGAAGTAATTTTGCATAAATGGACATCAAGACATGCTCTTGACATAGCTTCATGAAATGGCCAACCAAAGCACTCAAAATTGCTTCTAACCTATATTACTGATTCGGCAAGAAAACCTTGTGTTTCTTGGTACGATTCATCCCAAAATTGGATTTGGATGTGATTTGATTGTGGAATTGGGTGGATTCAAATTTAAGCGGTTGGAATTGTGTGGAAATTGTGAAAGGCATACTTGGGCAAATTCGGAGTGGACGTGGCAATTCCAAGTCAATTCCAAGATGAGTCCAGCATAAGAGTTGCAGCAAAAAACTAGCATTGGGTAAATTATGCTCATTTAATAGTTTTGATGTGTTTTTGATGATTAACAACCAATAGCAAAGGAGACACAACAAATGAAGAACTTTTTTGCTGAAAAAATCAAACAAAACCCTAAGTCATTGAATGTTTTCCACCACTGGCTCATATTCTCGACTTGGTATTATGTCATGCATTCTGTTTCAATTACTGAGTCAACATAATTTTAACTTTATTTAAGAAACCTATTCTTTTAACTTTATTCTCAACTTGGAATGCTTTAACATATTAAAGCTAAAATATGAACTATACGGTATTTATTTTCATATATTATAAACATTAGTTACTATAGATAGAATTATTCATATGGAATAGTGTAGATATAAATAGTATTGATATTAATTCCAATATTAATATTGTATATACTATAATACAATCTATAGCTTTCTTGAATATAGTTAAAATAAACGATATTAATATGGTATAGATAGTATGCTATTAATATAGTTTTTTCAAATATAGCTAAGAAAGGTAAATTTTAATATAGTACTAACTTTATATTAATATTGTTGGCGTTTCAATTAGCACCTCAGGAGTGCTTATTGGAAACAAACAGCTATTGCAAGTGTTATAGTACTGCTCTTCAAATTATAGAGAGGAAGATCTCTCTTTGTCGATGTTCTACATAAAAAAGGGTACTACGGTTCCTATCTTTTTTACTCAGCGGCAGGACACAAGGGTGCATAAACACAATGCGCCGTAGCTAAGCTTTTCTCTAGTTTATGCAGATCTTAACTACGACTAAATTAGCTTCTAAACTATCCTATCTCCTCAAGATTAACAGAGCATGAGGGCATAAGAGCCAAATGGATGGGTTGGATCACTTGAATCCGTCGTCTCCGTAGAATATGGCCGAGGCTTTGAACTCTCGGATATATGCTGGGATAAGGTTTTATACAAGCAAACACTCTTTACGGTAGTTGGATCTAAGACTTGCCAAGGAGGAGGAACCCTTGTCCGAGGTATAGGTTGGGAAACAACGTACTAGAAACAACAAGGTACGAAGATATGGATATCAAGATTGCTAAGGAGGAGGAACCCTTGTCCGAAGTATAAGCTGAAATCCGGATCTTTAAACAATATCAAACGATAGCAATCAATGACAAAATATCTGAGGAGGAACCCCTGTCAAAGGAGGAGATTGAAACAATAAACTATTAAGAACAAGATGTTGAATCAACTCAAATCTTAGATCAAACATGCATGCGCCATCTGATTTTCTTCTTCAAGCTTTTCCAATGAATTACAAAGATTGGGACAGCAAAGGCACGAAATCATGCACAATTGCGATCAACCAACTAACTCTCATCCAAGAGTGAACAAATACAACTTTGCAAGCTTTCTGGCAACAATGGTGCAACAATTTTGTGTAGTAAATAAAGGTTAACAAATAATGAGTCCAAGGCTCTTATTTATAGAACTCAAAGGAGTAGGCAACACTAAAATCTCCTTGAGTTTAACAATCAATTCTTGCCAATCATCAAGATTTATTCCTAAGTCTAAAAGTAGGTGAGCAAGCAGTTAACTGGAAATCTACTTTAGTTAACTGAAACTAAACAAAAGTCAAACTGGAAGTCTACCTCAATTGATTGAAAGCTAACTAAAAGTGAACTTAAATTACAAATGTGCCTCCAAAATAGACATCCACCTTTAATGGAGATCTGAGATCCACAAATCCTGGGAATCGAATTAGATGTCCTTGATTAGTGGGATCTGACATGCATGATCTGTGCGATCTGGAGTTAACTTGGAAAGGGGCATCAAGTTAACTTTAGTCATAGTTATTGCTACTTTGGAGGGTAGGACATCCTTCTTGGGGTGCTTTACACCTCATCACCACTGGTCAATAGTGCCTCTATCCAGTCATTGACCTCTTCAGCTCCTGGGCAATCAATGCTCCGCAAGATGACGGCGTGATGTCTTAGCATTTCTTCACCTGTCACAAGCTGTTGCTGATAGTCTATGCACTTGGTAGTTGCGTCATCCAACTTGGTAGACATGGCTGCAACTTTGGCCAACTTGCAACCATCAGGATCATCAAGGAATGTGCTATGGATGACGTCTCATAATTGATTCTGCACTGTTCTCAGCTCAATGTATTCTCCTCCCTCATGCTGATATTCTATGTGAGGGAAGGATATTACCAACGTTCTTGTGAAGTTGATAATACCTGCTACAATATGTCTGTAGTCAATCAGCTCCACAGAATTGGCATCATAGGCTTTCACCTTGTATGCCAGCTGTTCTTTCCAAACAAAAAGGTGTTGCTTGTTCTCTGTGGTGGTAACTGATTGATATGCCAATTAAATCATCAACTGTTATTTCATCCCCCAGCCTCTTCTCTGCTGTCCTTAGGTCTAACTGTTGGATCTCTGAGCGGAGTCCATGTGTTCTATCTCTCAGCTGGTATGTTTCCGCCAGTACACATTGTCCTCTGATAACAAACTCATCTACTTGATTTCTCAAGTGTTTGCCATATGTGATCAACTGATGATGGTTTTGCTTTGCGGGGAGATTTAGCAATTCTCGTGGCAAAGCAGAGGAGTTGGGAGTGCCGTGCATCAAGGTGGAAATATACATCCTCAATTGCCGGTTTTCAGCCTTTAAGGCTACTTTGTCTTGGCCATCCTTAGCCATCCTCTCTTGGGCGCTCGCTGAGGCTATTCCGAGAAGGTTTGCCTCCACCTGATGAGTGGTCTTTCTGAGGTTCACCTTTGATAGTGTGAAGTCTTCAACCCTTACATTATGTATGTTTTTGTCCTTAGGTGGGGCAGCAGTCTCTATGATGACCTCGTTATTCGCATTCCTTTCTACATGTACTTTCTTCTTCAACTTCTTCACCGGCATGTCTTGAGGGACATGATCGAACTTTGTGAAATCGAGTTGGTAGGACGACCTTTCCCTCTTCCTTCCAAGGAAACTCTCAAGCTAGATAGAATCCCGACTAGCTTCGCTGGAAGGAGGAATGTTGGCCCCCCCGGAATGCTGGATGAATGAGACTGTGCTGTATTGATGTCTCGCGGTGGAGAGTCCGAGTCAATGGGGACTTGTGACTGCTGTGATGGTGGTGAAGTAGGCGGCTCTATCTCAAACACTGGCCTTGTATCTGCTGCAATGGCTTCTAGTATGGACTCTGTTTTTGCCGTGATTGCCTCAATCACTGGCTCTAGCTCGGCTGCAACAGTTTCTACTACCTCAGGTAAGTTGGTGGCTGTCTCCACCTGTACTTCTTGCTGATTTACATCAGCCATCTATGTTCTTCCCCATGGAAGCCCTGACATTCTCATCCCTTTGGGAGGGTTGCTCCAATGTTTTCTTCTAGGCTTCTTCCTGGACATGGAAGGTAGTGTAGATTGAACTGGTGGTGGCTTTGTTCAAGGAAGTACTACCTTCCTTGTCCTCTTGCTGTGTAGGTAGAGTCGACTATTTCTGACCTCTCTACCTGTTCTCTCCTCTATAGATGTGCTTTCTTTTGCGTATCAATCCACTTTGTCGAGTGACTGTGAATCCACTTGATCCATGAAGGAGGGAGAATGACTTCTTCCTCATCATCGGATAGGCCCTCAATGTCTTCTGACATAAAGTCAACAATTTGTGAGAGCTTAAGCCGGCTATAGTTCCTTCTTCGCACCTCGAACTCATCGTCACAATTGACCCGGTATCTTCTATGGAAGATTCATGTGATGAGCGTTGCTCGAGATGTGCTGCATAGAGCCCTCTTGGATCATATGACCTCCTCTCAATGAGGTACTTGAGATTGAATCTCATTGTTTCTTGGCTCATCAACTTGGCATCAGCCGCTGTTTTACATCTATAGAGTCCCATCTGAATGGGAAAGTTTGCAGTTGACTTCTTCTTTAGGCGTAGGTGAGAGTGAACTTCAGCCAATTGCCTTATCTAAAAGGTAGTGTGGCATCATGGTGGGGTGACCATTGTAACCATACACGCGTATGTAAGTGAAGGTGGGGAACTGGATAAACCAATCCGCCCAATCCACCATTGCCTCCTTGGCTGCTGGTGATATACGCACGTGCATCTCATGGTCGAGATCTTGTACGGTGTGCATGATGAAGAGGTCGTTTATCTTTTTGAAGTGTCATTCCACTTGAGTAAACTCAAGATGCGGAAAGTATTCCTGGACCTTCTGCACACCTAAGGTCCCCATAGTGTTTAGTGTCCTGAATTCGCCTTGGAAGGCAATTAGGTATACCATGTAGGAACACATGTGGAACCTATGAGCCTCTAGAAACTCGGTAATTTGTTGGTGGAGTGTGTCACTGATCAGGGAGGCCCAGTCGTAATGTTCTCTTTTGTTGATAATCTTGGCAATGATGTAATACATCCATAACTGAAACTAATTGCCCTTCTCTTGTCCAATGATCTTGTTGAGTAGAGTGATCAACACTGCGTACTCATCTCTGAATTCTCCTTGTCCAACCAATTTAGGCAAGCTGGCCTTTTTCACCTTTAACCATTGTTCGACCATTTTTAGCGAACACTTGTCCTTTGAAGCTTCGAATACCTTTTCGCATTCCTTCACAGATATGACCTTGTTGGTCGGGCATGGCGGAATATCAAAACATTTTTCAATGTCCTTTGGTTTCAAACTACAGATCACTCTCCCATCCACTGATCGAATTTCTCTTGTGGTAGGATTGTAATGCTTAATGCAAGCAATTACAAACTCCACACTCTGTAATGTGATAGGAATTGATGCAGCTTGAAACAATCCAGATTCTTCTATGTTCTGCAACGTGATTTGATTCATGCCCTCCAAATCCTTAGAATTGACTTTTGGGTTCTTCTGATGTAGGTCTGTGTCGGTCGTTTTCAGGAAATCATGGTACAAGACCGTCTTGGTCTTGTATTGTACCTAGGAGTACTGCATTTTGAAAGACTTAAAGATCAACTGTGCACACGACCCTGTTCTGACAATTTCCGGAAACCCTTAAAAATAGCGCCTGCCGAGAAGTATTTTTTCGGGAAAAATCTAGCACATGGGTTTTGTTCGTGCTTCAATGCTGAACAAACCCTGTTCCTTAGGTTTTTTATTTTGAGACTTTTCCAGAAAAATCCCTAAAAATAGGGGCAACAAGTTTGCTGTTTCTAGCAAATCTGAAAAGATGGGTTTCACTGGAAAATTATGCTGATCATACCCAGTTGGTCAGATCTGAGGTAGCCTGCTGTTTTCTGTGACATGCAAGAATTTTAAGACATAAGAGAGGAAATAGACAAGAGGTGGATTGGAAGTTATTAGCTGCCTCTTTGTAAAAATCTGCCTCTGTATTCAACTCTTGAGAAGAAATCCCTTTCTGCCACTGATCTTCAAAAAATATCGAAGAACGGTCCAAAACCCTTGCCAGATCTGGAAAAGATGTCCTTGAGAGCAATTTGTTGTTTTGATCTTCAACCTGCAAAAGAATAAAATTATAAATGAAAAAGGGACGCCTAGCTTGAATATATAATGATTCAAGTTGAAATCCTTCAAGTTTGGGTGCCAACTCATGATTGAAGCCTGATTTGGAGTTCAAAAGTTGATTTCCACTGATCCTGGAGTGTTTGGCCTCTTTTTACCTACAAAATTTCTTAACTCAAGTCAACATTATTGCCTTTGACTTAGGTGTCCTTTCTTGAGTGTTGAGCATTTTTCATCATTTTTCTAGGCTGGAGTGTCTCTATTTGATCCTTGCTCTCGATTGTTCAGTTGATCTTTGGCAGCTACTGACGGATTTGTTGTCGAGATGGGACCATCTTGAAGAGGTATGCCTGGGAGTCGTCAACTCAAAAAACTGAGTTTGAGGCTCCAGATTAAAGGATGCCTTTCTCCAAGAGGGGCGCTTTTAGCTTTGCCTTAGCCAATTTTCATGACTGTTCTTCGTCTTCTCCATTTAGACCCTCCATGCTTCAATCTGACGTCGCCGTTGATTAATGAGTCGGATAACTTTGCTTGATGATGCATTGAGTAACTAGCTCAATTCTGGAAAGGACGACTAATTTCTCAGTTGTTGAAGGACAATTTAGGCCCTTCAAATCTAAGGGCACCCCTGGCCAGCAGGGGCGCTTTTGGCTTGTTGACTGATTATATCTATGTTGTCAATTGCCTGCTTTGATCTTCGCCATTAGATAACTTAGTTGTCAGATGCTTTCGTTGATGGTTTTGTTGTCGAGATCGATCAAAGCGGGGAAGATCATCTTGGAGGTCATTGAGTAAACTGACTGCATTTGTATGCCTTAAAGATTGGGTGCCTTTCTTCAAGAGGGACGCTTTTCTTCTGTACTTAGCAATTTCCTTTTATTTTGGCATGTTCTTCATTCAGCATCTCCATGTTTCGTTGACTTTTTCTAGTGATCTTTGAATCAGACGATCTTGCTTGACGATGCGTTGAGTAGCCAGCATGAACATGAAGAAGATGATTGCTTTGAAGGTGTCAGATGATTGTATTTGGCCCTTGAGACAAAAGGGCACTTTTCTTCAAGAGGGGTGCCTTTTGGCATTTGACTACATTTCCTCCTTGGTAGCAAGATGTCTTCCTTCTAGAATTAGCCAAATTTTGGCCTTTTCCGTTTGAGAATCTCCTTCATTGAACAACATCATTTCAGAGTATTTTCACCATGGCCTCTTCGTTGAAGCTTTTGAAGCTTAGCTCTCAGCACCTGGTACTAGCCAATCTGTCATTAATGGTTGCGGAGCTCCTAACTTTGTTTTTGAAAAATAGAAATAGACCCACCAGAGTAAAACCTGTTTTTTGATGATTCTGACTTGATCAGTGTGATCGTGAAGTTGATTAATCACATCAAAATCATTTTCAATCATTTCCGGGAAGGTCCTCTTTTCGGGGGTTTCCCTAAAAGTAGGGGCATGAAACCCTAATTTTCAATTTTTTAGAATTTTAACCATATGTTCCTTGACAGAAACCCACAAAAACCTTATGTTTGGTTTGACCTAAAACAAACTTTAGACGACATTTTTACATGATTTAGCTCAATTTAAGCAGAATGCCAAAAATTTATTTTGGGTACAACAAATATATTATTATTATAGTTTTTAGGCTGCAAATATTCATATATTAATGATTTTTTATATATTTTTTGTACAGATGTACCCAGCCTCGATATTTTTTGCTGTACCAGGATACCTTATCCACATACTTGTACGGTTGTGCCCATAGCCAATTCTGATTCAGCAATGTAGTTTCTAACTTTTCAACCTTTATATAATCTTTCTCCCATTATGCCCTATTCATCTGAACTATCTGCAATTGGACACCTCTCTTTCCATATTTGACCAGAGATCTTCAAAGATGTAGATCTCCAAATTATATCCCGATCCAATCATCTTAGATCTTTTCTTATGGACTTGTGCTTTGGCTTTCTCTGATATGAGGGTGCCAGCGTTTTCATCAAAGCCAACTTCTCAGTTCTTTGTCCAACTTCTCAGGTTTGTCTGCCAACAGCTCATACAATGATGGTATATGTTCCTATTGTATCCTCAGAGATTTTTCTAGTGCCATATAAATGAAAACATTTCTGGTTCCTTCAGGCACAACTGTCTACTAATCAGAAACATGAGTTGGAATAACCTTTTTATTTTCTGCATCATTTACAAAAAGAAACGTTCTCATCTTCTTTATTTTTCCCAGGCTCTTGATTTTCATCTTTGTTTTTGTCAACAAGTTGATTTTTTAAGATGAATAATTTGGTGAAGTTTCCTTTGTGTTCTTATCCAATTATAGAGAGTGGTTCTTCTTTTCCTTTTAAGTTGTAAGCCTGTTTCTCTTCCTTTTGGGATTATCCTCATCATTATCATCAAATGGCTGTATGGTTTGTTATTCTTAGAAGAAATTCTATTGCAGCTACAGTTTGGCCTTGACTGACATCTCCTTTTACCCCTTAATCTTCATGTGTAGTCCTTTTCCTTTGTAAGGAACCTCAGGGTTTTCCAACTTCACCAGTTGTCTTGTCTATATGGGTTCTAGCCAATCTACTATAGAGTTTCAGAAACATTGGGCACCTGAGCAGAATTAGCCACATAAGCTGAAGATGCCCTTACCATGGTAGATGGCCCCTCTATATTCCTATTTTCTTCTTATTCAAGTTTATCATCATAGTCAGAATAATCAGTGCAGCATGCAGGGTTACCCTTGCAACTATTTGTCATATCATATTCATATCTGGCATATATGCTATTCAATTTTTTGATTAGTTTCTCCTATTGACTGCTTTTTCCATAACCTACTCGTGGTGATATCATGGGCAAATTATCCTTCTATTTCAACAGCTATTTGAGTTGCAACAATTAATATTTATAATTCCCAATGACAATTGGGCACTGAATGGGTGATGTTTCTTTTGACTTCTCATATTGAACATTTTGTGAGTTAAAGTCTTCTCAACACACTTCACTGTCAGAATATTATAAGGTACATGGTGGGGAAGCTCAGAGGGTTTTCAATCAATAATGGCTTGCTATTCTTAGTCGAAATTCTATTACAGCTACAATTGTGGCCTTGATCAACAACTCCTTTTCCTGCTTAATCTTCCTGTGTAGTCCTTTTCCTTTGTGAGGAACCTCAATACAACTTTTGCAGTTTTCTTGTCTACATTGGTACTTACTGTCTACTATAGAGTTTCAGAAACATTGTTCACCTCTGCAGAATTTGCCACATAAGCTGAATGGCCCCGCTATATTCTTATTTCTTCTTATTCAAAATTTCCATTTCAGACAGAATAATCAGTGCAGCATTTAGGGTTAGCCTTACCTTACAGTCTAGTTCCTAAATGTGCATCATTGTAATGATTTGCCATATGATATATCATATTCATATCTGTCATACATGTGATTAAATTTTTTGATTAGTTCATCCAAGTCACTTTGTTTTTCATAACCTTCTCTTGTTGGTATCATAGGAAAATGATCTCTCTATTTCAACAGCTATGCCAGTTGCAGCAATTTTGTTGTTACATTTATAATTCCCAATAACAATTGGGAACTGAATGGTTGACGTTTCTTTTAACTTCTCATATTGAACATTTTGTGAGTTAAGTCTGCCTAGCATACTTATTTTCAGAATATTATGAGGTACATGGTTTGGAAGCTCAGAGGGTTTTCAGTTAAAACCAAAAGCCCTGATTTATGGGCTATGCTATTATGTATATACTAGTCATCCCAATAATATATTGCCTTTCTTCTCTGATATTAAACTTTGCTGAACATAATATCATCCCTAAGCTCTCCAATAACTTGACAAACGAAACAATATTTATCATTTTAAAGTGCCTCTTCATGTTGCCTTGATGAATTTAACTCTTAAATTCTACATGTGACCAAATATTGCAGTCTTATTTTTTGTTTTAGGGAGGGCATAAAATAATAAGAGGTAAGTGAGTTTCCCTTACTTTAGCAACCGCAATTTCAATGAGTTAGAGATACATCTTTCACTTATGAACCACAACCTCTTTTTGAGAACTCTTTTGCTAAACGAGCATATCCACTCTCTAAACTTAAATGAATCACATTCTCCTTCAACTCAACTAAGAAGAATAAACCATCTCAATATTCCCCCCTAAATTCCCCATGTTTGGCATGAAGGGATTCATGGATGATAGTATTAATCTTTTGAATCCCTAAGTCAATCCTCATTCGTTGTTGGAACTCATTCTAGGAACACAAATTTTCCAAGTCTGGTGGCCGCTTTGTTGCCTTGGCCTTGCTTTGCCCATCATTAATATCCGATCATAAACTTTCTTCAATGGGCCCTTTGGTCAAATTTGTGCTTGGAGCCATGCTTGGCCTTCCCTCATGTCTTAGTCATCTGCCTAAATTGCAAAATTTCCCAAAAAATTTCTAAGTATGAAGCTATTTGTGTTTGTTTCTATCCTTTGTTGGGTTTCTAGACTTATCTCTACCGGCATGCTTGTCTTCCATTCATTGTGCTTCTTGACTTCTTGTAAATCCTTTGTGTATTTTGGATTTTTAGGTATTTCTTACCTAAGTACTTGGTCACTTGGTTGCCCGCTCACATGTTTTTCTTTGCCTCATGTTGCATTCTTTACTTTTGGGCCCGAGATTTTAGAATTCCACTTAATCTTGTACTACGAAAGGAGTATCCTTGGAGCTCGATCGTCAACACCCTATTGTTTCATCTTTGAGCCCAGGCTTTTGGGTTTCCATCTCCCTCTGTTTGCTCCACATGCAGTTTCTTGTACTTTCAAACCTTGAATTTTGAAATGCTTGCCTCTCCTTTTCCTTTAGAATGGGTGGTATGGGGTATTCCTTTTCCTTGATCCTTGTTTCCACTCCTTTAGCAATGGGTATGCAAATTCACCTCCTCGGTCCTTGAACTTTGTTTGTGGAACTTTGGGCCTTTCTATCTCTTTCTCCCCATGCACATTGGGTACTTGGTAGTCACGAAACTTGACCCTTGTCGATCTACTCATACATTCCCATCTGATATCCAAGCTTTCCTCTCCCTCTCTACACTTATAGTAGTAACGAGTATTCATTTTCCTCGATACTTACAAACCATGTTGCCTTCTCTTTCTTGGATCTTTAGGATTCTTAATGCTGCCCTACCTAAAGCAGATTGATATTTTGCATCTTAAAACCCTAAATCCCACAATTTCCTCATTGTCATTCACCTGGCATGAGATTCCCCTAACTCTTGATACTCCTTGGCATTTTGGTATGTGATTTCCCAAATTCTTGCTCCTTGGGCCTTCACAACATTTTTTACGCTTTTGGTATGCTTCTCAGCAAAACCCTACTACTCAAGCAAGAAATGCTACCTGCTCCCCTACATTGTTTGGCATGCCACTAATGCTCAAAGATGACAATGATGAATGCATATAGCTGCCCTGTTCTCGCCCAAATGTCATTTGACTTCATAAAGGTATGGGTCTAGATGTAAAGCTAGGTGTAGAGAACAAAGATATATGGACAACTCAAATGCCTTAAATGCAAACCCTAGCTTCCGCAAGTCTACAAACTGGTTCTAGGCTATTTTTTGAACACAGGAAGGCTATTTTGGCAGCCCTAGGTCATCTAGCACCAGAACCAAGGCTGATTTTACCACAGGAGGTTGTGTTGGTGCATCAAATGCCTTGATTGGTAGAAGAATCCTACAACCTTTGACAAGTTGCCATAATGCATGTAATTGAAAAGCCCTAAACATAGGGATGGAAGATGTAAGAGAGATTCATCATTTATCATTGCTTCCAAGGGTTGCAAGTGTCAAAAAGTTTTCTAGGGTTTCAATTTTTGAAAGTCCTGTTTGTTAGTCACACAACACATTTTTTTTAAATCACAAAAAAGGTTTTTAAATGGGTATTGTGTTTGTAACTGAATATCTCCATGGCAGTTTGTAAACCTTTAGGAGAATCTTTGAACCTAGTCGAGGGTTTCCTCTTGCCACATTTGCTAGCATGAATGTAACAAAGGTTTGAGGAATGTGACAACATTTTAAATTATTGCAAAGCTTTTGTGGGGGTCTTTCATTTGTTTCATGTGGATTTTTGCAGCATTGATATGGATTATTCTAAATTACCGGTTCCAATATGGGTGTGGGTACGAGTACTGGTACTCGATATGACAATTTTTTCCCCTGGGTACGAGTACTGGTACTCGATATGTATATATATATATTATATGTTTAAATTATAAATTATAAGAACATTGATACTCATAATTGCCAATAAGTAGAATATTTAAATACCTCATATTCATAATTTGCAAAAATGAAAATACTCAAGTCTCAAAATGTCATTACACATTGAAAATTCAAAATTACAATCAATATTTAATAGTCTTCATATTCTTCATCAAAAGCATCAAGGTCAACATTCGGTTTAATTTCATTTGAGCCACAATCAATTGGAGTGCCACTCCCACTAGTTGTGTCATGTGCAAAATTTGCCTCATCTATAGAGACTTTAGCAAGTTGTGCAACTGTAGCATCTAAATCAACACGCTCAAGACTTAGATCCCAATTCTTTGTCACATTCTCATTGTATTCAGGTGTCTTATGTGACAAGAGACAAAGGTTGGAGTGTACATTGACCAAATTCTTTGCATTTTTTGCACTCAAACGGTTGCGCTTAACTAAGTGGATGGAGTATGTACTCAAATTTCACTCAGCTGAAGAACTCCCGACCTCTTGAATTTGTGTACAACATTTAGTATTTAATTTTATAAATACAAAACATAAATTATAAAATTATATTATTATAAAATATAATATGTAGCATAAATAACATCAAATGAAAATCAAGGAAAATAAAAAATAAAAAGATACATACTTGGAGAGAATTTTAATTGCAAGAGACTGTAGGTAGATGGAGTCTTGACCATGTGGATACCACCAATCATGAGCATCTTTCCTATATTTGTCTTGAATAGCAGAAATATCACGGTTCCTCGAAGATATGAAGCGACCAAACTCGCTCAAGACAACACTTTGGATATCATTGAGAAAAATCAAGGATACATGGCCCGAGACCAGTGTATCCATGATTGTTGATGGATGGAAAGATTGCAAAAATAGATCATTGATCAATGTTATAGCAGTGTCCTTTTCATTCTTGAAGGTCTTCTCCAATGGGCCTCTTTTTCATGAAATCAAAACATTCTCTTTTCCAAAAGATGGTGCATTGGCATGAAAGGATGTGGGCCAGTTGGTTGTGATTAGCCTCTAGGAGGTTTGTACAAGTTTTTCTTGGCAAGAGGATGTACAAGAGCCTTTGATCTATTACTTGCCATGTCGACATCCTCTTGTTCTTTAATATAAGCCAATATTTGTTGCTTTGATAACCCTTTTTTATTATGCCCAAGACAAACTTTTATTCCCTGTAAAGGAATAGCATAGAAGTGAGCTCTCACTTGAAAGTATGAGCTCTTAGATTCTTTTCCACGTTGGCTACAATGCCAAAGATAACCCCCACCACTAGGAAGTAGTTTAATCATTGTCGTATGTTGCCAAATAGGTGATGATGCATCAAATTTAAATTGACTCTCTGCATTTGGGGCAATTGAACTAGAACTACCAGCCGTTTTGCATGAACCTAAAATAAAAAAACAATACAAATTAACACTACAAATGAAAAAATAAAATTAAAAAAATCAGCATTATAACCCCTTATTATGCACAAATTTTTTAAAAACAATTCAAAGCCTACCAAAAGACAACTTGAAAAATCTTAAAAAAATGAATGAATTACTCACCTTTGATGGTTAAATCTTATTTGTGCAGCAATTTCTAACTTGTTGGTGTAGGTTGAACTCCCCTGTAGCCATCACCTTCGAAAAAAATGAACCAACCTTCAAAACCCAACAATGGTAGCTTGGAGGAAAAAAATGCAGTTTTTGGTTTTTTGTGTTTGTCAAATGACTTACAAACTTGTTAAAACCCTCACTTTAAGGTGACTAATGACAATAGGAAGTGTTCTGATTTAAAAAAATGTCTTTTATGTTTTAAAATGTTTCTTAGGCCCCATGGACCATGGGTATGTTGGGATTCTCCTAGGTACGCCTAGGGTACCGCTTGGGTGTGTTGGGTTCCCTATGGGTCATTCACAGCCATAGGGAACGTGGGGTGCCAGGGCGGTACCTTGGGTGTACTTGGGGGTGCACCCGTATGGGACCCGTATTGGACCCACGCGGGTATGGCAGGCCAAGCAAAGGGACCTAGTAACATAGGGATTATTAAGTATGCTTAGTTGTATGACATAGTATCTTTGATTTGTGTGTGTATACAAATCTAGTTTTAATTGTGATTTGCATGTGTGTCTTGTACTTCCTCGCAATCTGGGGTTTTGTTACCCATTGGAATAGGCACTATTCTTGGAAGTGAATGATCAATCATGTTCCTACACATAAAATCTATCCTTATTAGTAGTTTAGAAGTAGGTTAGAGCTACACATGCTTTCATGATTTATTGGTATATACCAAGGAATATTTTAAGTGAACTATAACAATCATTATTTTGGAGAAGCATGTTGTGTATGCACTCATCTTGCACATGTGCAATGATGTTATCAACTTAAGAAGAGGTTTTGCGCACTGCTAGTTAGTTGTTGGCCTAGTGACAAATCTTGGGGTCAAGTATGCATTGGGTATGGCTTTAGATGGTTTAGTTTTGCTTTTCACACTCTGTTAGAAGTCTTGTTGAGGATATCTCTAGGAAAGCCCTTGTGGGTTTAGCTGATCCCAAAGCAAAGGGGAGAATATCCACTTTCAGAAATTGGCCTTTAATCATTTGCATTCTGGTGATGAGTACCTGCTCTATCTTAAAGAAGACAAATCCTTAGCCTCAAAGATAGATTAATACAATAGGATTGTGGAACTGCGATTTTGGGACCCATCATCCTCTTAATATCTTTTTTGGTTATGGTGTCATGTCCCAAATTCTCCTTGAGTTGGGCCGACGTATTTGTGCAAACCAGCGTTTTTCAACACTATTAAATATTAAAATAAAAGCTAGTTGTGGCCGACTTGTCTTATGGTTGGCGCCATTTCTTATTTTTCAATTTAAGTTTTTACTTGTTTTATGTGGCCGATTTCATTTGAAGTGGCGTCTCTGTTATGTATTTATATGTGGATCTTAGACTTAATGCATCATCATGAAATTGGAATTGAATCTCGTCTAGTGTTTTGAGAGCATAGCTACTCGAACTCATTCGCTCAGGTGCGTAGCCTCACCGAGCAATTTCATGTT
Organism: Sequoiadendron giganteum; assembly: GCA_007115665.2. Lineage (NCBI taxonomy): Eukaryota > Viridiplantae > Streptophyta > Pinopsida > Cupressales > Cupressaceae > Sequoiadendron > Sequoiadendron giganteum. The sequence goes on from CM021103.1 coordinate 305,214,660, forward strand.
GAATTTCCGTATCCATCTCCAGCGAATTCTCATAGTGTTATCTGGCAAACGCTTTAGGCTGTGACGTCTTTGGGAGGCACAATTTCACTCGCCGTCCAGGCGAAGCCTTTGGCTTTGGCCGATGACACCTTGCAAGCCCACCATTTCATCTCTAGAGCATGATGCGAAGCGCAACCAAGTGTGGGGCATAGACACGTCAATTCACAAGCGCCTTCACACAGAACAGACCTCCATACGCAAGGAGAGCCTCATACGGGAGCTCACATCCGGCGCGGCTCATTGCTACAAGAGCATCGGGAATAAGGCGAGGGAAGCATCGACCTTCACGAAGCATCGGTTCTCAGGCATAGGGTATATCAAGCGACACCACCTTGGGCGGAGCTTGATTGAAATCGCTTGGATCTGGTCTGCGTCTGCAGAAAGACTAGAGATTGTAATCATTCTATAATTTGAATCCAATTCGATTACTCAGTTTTATCTAGCATATGATCTGATAACGTCATTTATTCTAGAGTTTGGTTGCATTGGTTAGCTTTTAAATTTGGAGGTCGTGTGTTTACTACTGGGACTGCATATTCTTTATTCATCTGTGCCCAGCCTATTATAGTGGTATTAGAGCCTCCAACCTTGCCAGCTTGAGGATTTTGCATGAGTTTAAGAGATCAACGTGCCATTGAAAGAGAAAAGAAGAAAGCAAGAAGTGAATCTTCTGGAATAGGAGACAGAGGTAAGAAGATGGGAGATATGGATGACCAATTCGAAGCCTTCTTAAAAAGGATGGCCAGTGTGCAAGAGCAAATGGCCAAGCAACAGGAACAAACAAATCAGATAATCAATGCTATTAGATTTCCACAATCCATATTATCAATGCTAGATTTTTGGATTAGATTGTGTGTCAATTTTTGACTCAAAAATTGACACACAATCTAATCCAAAAATCTAGCATTGATAAATCAGATAATATTAACGATGATGCAATCCATGAATGACAAAAATAACAACAACAGATCAGTCTCAAACAATGGACCAGAAGGTAGCCAATGCAATAATCTCGGATTTGAAAATCAAGGCAATAAGGGTTGGCGACCTACATAGCCCACGTTCCTACCCAAGCATGGATCGAATCATGGAAGTGATGAATAAAATCTGGTGGAAGGAGACATTAACGCCGACATGGAAGCATATATGCAGATTGATCTTGAGATAAGGCAACAACTCCCATTCATCCAATTTCACAACATCAAGAATGGGTCTAAGGGAAACCAAGTTACTTACCATCCCAATAGGGATCTGCAACATAGGGTGAGTAAGCTTACACTTCCAACCTTCGACGGCTTGAGAAATATGACTGCTCAATCATGGATACAGAAGTTGGACACTTATTATTCCCTCAGCCCCATGATTGAAGAGGAAGCCATCAAGTTTGCCATCCTACATCTAGAAGGTTTAGCTCATGAATGGTGGCACCATGACATTGTTACTCAAGGATTTGGACAGGATTCTACTTATGCTGAGTTCACACATAAATTGATAGAGAGATTCGATAGGAAGGATCTAGAAGCATATTTCCAAGAGTTAACAAGACTCAAGCAAACAAGTACAATGGATGATTATGTTTCAGAATTTCAAAGACTCGCAGTTATGGTATCAAATGTTTCGAACAAGCGGCTCATGTTCTTCTTCATTGAAGGCATGTTAGAGTCATTTCGTGGCTTGGTGAGAGCTTTGGAACCAACAACGGTAGAAGAGGCCATCCGAAAAGCCTGAAGTCTAGAAGAAGAAAGGAAAGACCATCAGCAAAGGTACACCAGCCGGGCAACTTAAGAAGCCCTTCATTAAGGCTAATCCGCCACCAAAAGCCCCTCCTATGGGACCACATGGCATGTCAAGGAACGAACTTCGCAAAAAGGGCTTGTGCTACTATTGTAATGGAAAATGGAACAATCAGCACCGATGCTAAGGAAGGGGACAATTCTACTATATTGAAGTAGTCTCTGATGATAAAATAGAAGCTGAAGAAGAAGCCAATGAGGAAGACAGTAGTAAGGAATTTCAAGAGCTCACTATTGAAGGGGGCCCTTCAAGAGGTACTCTTGCATCACTCTCAGGAGTACCCTGGTACCACTATCTCCGGGTGAGAGGAGTTCTTTGAGGACAAAAGGTGATGGTATTGATTGATAGTGGGGCTACTCATAATTTCATCGACAGGAGGACAGTGGCTAAGTTGCGTTTGGGAGCAGAGGACTTTGAAGGATTTGATGTGATGGCAGCTGGAGGGAACATCCTCCCTTGTACTAAACGAATCCAACAAATGGAATTGATATTAGGGGGACACAAGATGAAAGATGAATTCTATGTGGTTGACATTGGCGACACAAATATGGTATTGGGAGTCCAATGGCTACATTCATTGGGAGAATATATAACCAACTACCAAACCATGGAGCTGAAGTTCAAGCATACCCTATCCCCAAGATCGATCAATTGATAGATGAGCTACATGGAGCAATATACTTCTCCAAGATTGATCTGCATTCAGGCTACCAATAGATCAAAGTTAGGGATGAGGATGTGTGTAAGACAACTTTCAGATGCCATTACGGGCATTATGAGTTCTTGGTGATGCAGTTTGGGTTAACCAATGCCCCCGCTACATTCCAGTCTTGCATGAATCAGGTATTCATCCTTCAATTAAGAAAGTTTGTGTTGGTTTTCTTTGATGATATCTTGATCTACAGTAAAACATGGGAAGAACACTTGAAGCATCTAGAGGAAGTGCTTGACATTCTCGAAAGGAATTCATTCTATACTAAGATGTCAAAGTGTGAGTTTGGGATGACCAAGATTCTATATTTGGGCCATAAGATTAGCACTCAAGGGGTTAGTGTGGATGAGGAGAAGATCAAGGCCATTTAGGAGTGGGCTACACCTAAGGATTTGACTCAATTGAGGGGGTTTGTGGGGCTTTGCAGCTACTATAGGAGATTTGTAAGGGGATCTTCGCAGCTTGCAGCACCATTAACCAATCTCACAAAGAAAGGAGCTTTTTCTTGGAGTCCCACAGCCTAGCAGGCATTTGATAAACTCAAAGAGGTAATGAGTTCGTGTCCAGTTTTGGCCATTCTCGATTTCTCATCTCCTTTTGTGCTTGAGTGTGATGCATCAAGGGAGGGCGTTGGAGCCGTTTTAATGCAAAATAAACACCCAATTGCATATGAGAGTAGGAAGCTCACCAGCTCAGAGCGGGCCCTCTCTATTTATGATAAGGAGATGTTAGCCATCATGCACGCCCTTGCCAAGTTCAGATAGTACTTGGTTTGTGGTAAATTCGTGTTAAGATAGATCATAACAGCTTGAAGTACTTTTTAAATCAGCGAGATTTGAATGATAGACAATAGAAATGGGTAAGCAAATTGCAAGCTTATGACTTTGATATTGAGTTTGTGAAAGGTAAGAACAATGTTGTAGCTGATGCACTCTCTAGGAAGCCATATCTTTGTGCAATGTCCGATATATTTGCTGATTGGAAGATTGGAATTATAGCTGAATACGTTAAGGATGCATTTGCTAATGATATTTTGAAGGGAAAGATAGTTGATGACAGGTACAAGGTGGTGGAGGAGCTCATACTTTACAAAGATCGGGTCTATCTTGTACCTCATTCGAGGGTTAAGAATAGGATTATTAAAGCTTGCCATGACACCCCTCTTGCTGGTCACCTGGGATTCTTCAAAACGTACAAGTAAGGGAACGTTTTGCTTGGAAGGGGTTGAAAAAGGATATATGGCAGCATGCGAGAGAATGTTTATTGTGCCAACAAAATAAAACTGAGCATATACTACCAGCTGGTTTGTTGCAGCCCTTGCCCATTCCAAATCAGAAATGGGAAAGCATTTCGATGGATTTCATCACCAAGCTCCCTAAGGTACAAGGTAAGGATTGTATTTATGTTGTGGTAGATAGACTCACCAAGTATGCTCATTTCTACGCCATTACTTCAGAATTTAAGGGTCCTCAAGTGGCAGATCTGTTTTTTAAAGAATTGTTTAGACTCCATGGATTGCCTTGAAACATTGTGAGTGACAGGGATAGCAGATTTATCAGCTTGTTTTGGCAAGAGCTCTTCCTCCTGGCTCATACAAAGTTGTCTCCCAGCACTAGTTACCACCCCCAAACAGATGGACAAACAAAGATCGTAAATAAATGGATTGAGGGGTACTTGAGAAATTATGTGACGGGGCAGCAATCAGCTTGGGTGAAGTGGTTACATCTAGGGGAATTTTGCTACAATATGACACATCACATGTCTATTGGGATGTCATCATTCAAGGCACTCTATGGGTATGAGGCCACTTCCTTCACGAATCTGATCTTTGTTGATAGTAGAGTTCCAAGTGCCAGAAACATGATTCAACAAAACGTGGACATCATGAATTCCTTGAAGGAAAACCTCCAGCAAGTCCAGAATCAACAAAAGTTATACGCTGATCAGCGAAGGATTGAAAGAGTTTTCGAAGTAAATGACATGGTGTACTTGAGGTTGCAACCATATAGGCAATCATCTCTTAAGGGGAATGAAGCCAAAAAGCTGAGACCAAGGTTTTACAGGCCATTCCGGATCACAAGGAAAGTTGGAGAGGTTGCATACGAACTGGAGTTGCCTCCAAGGAATAGGATTCACAACATTTTCCATGTATCATGTTTAATAAGGGCTTTGGGACAACAAATTACACCATCAATTGAGTTGCCGCCACTTGATGAGGTGGGTAAGTTGATTCTAGAACCCGAGACGGTGCTGGATGTGAGGGAAAGGCGATTAAGAAATAAAATCATTTCGGAGTACTTGGTAAAATAGAAAAGTTTGCCGGCTGAAGACGCTACTTGGGAGGGGGTGGAGATTTTTGAACACCCAAATCTAAGGTTGCTCGAGGACAAGCAACCATCTAAGGGCAGGGATTGTTATGTCCCAAATTCTCCTTGAGTTGGGCCGACTTATTTGTGCAAACCAGTGTTTTTCAACACTATTAAATATTAAAATAAAAGCTAGCTGTGGCCGACTTGTCTTATGGTTGGTGCCATTTCTTATTTTTTAATTTAAGTTTTTATTTGTTTTTGAAGTGGGGTCTTTGTTATGTATTTATATGTGGATCTTAGACTTAATGCATCATTACGAAATTGGAATTGAATCCCGTCTGGAGTTCTAAGAGCGTAGCTACTCAAACTCATTCACTCAAGTGCGTAGCCTCACTGAGCAATTTCGTGTTGAATTTTTGTATCCATCTCCAACGAATTCTCATAGTGTTATCTGGCAAACGTTTCATTGGGAGGCATGATTTCACTCGCCATCCAAGCAGAGCCTCTGGCTCTGGCTGGGGACACCTTGCAAGCCCATCATTTCATCTCCAAAGCATGATGCGAAGCGCGACCAAGTGTGGGGCATAGACGTGTCAATTCACAAGCGCCTTCACACAAAACGGACCCCCATACACAAGGAGAGCCTCATACGGGAGTTTGCATCTGGTGCGACTCATTGCTACAAGAGAATCGGGAATAAGGCGAGGGCAACATTGATCTTCACCAAGCATCGGTTCTCAGGCATCGGGTATATCAAGCGACGCCACCTTGGGCGGAGCTTGACTGAAATCGCTTGGATTTGGTCTGCGTCTGCAGAAAGACTAGAGATTGTAATCATTCTATAATTTGAATCCAATTCGATTACTCAGTTTTATTTGGCATATGATTTGTGAGTTGAATACTGTGATAACATCATTTATTCTAGAGTTTGGTTGCATTGGTTAGCTTTTAAATCTGGAGGTCGTGTGTTTACTATTGGGACTGCATATTCTTTATTCATCTGTGCCCAACCTATTACATCTGGTAATTGCTACATGTTCTTAAAAAGGCTAGGTCTTAGCTGAGTGATAATATTGCCAAAACTGAGACTTTCCTTCTTTGTTTTGCATTATTTCTCTGTAAACAATTGTTGACTAATTTAGGACAGAGAATCACCCCTTTAAATGCAATTGCTGCTACAAAACCAGATCTCTGGATTAGGCTTCCTCTCCTTAGGATTATATTCTTTTGGAGAATTCCTACAAATCATTGTGCTCCTTGTCCTTGTCCCTAATGCCATTGAAATATACCCCTTAATTTTTTGCCTTTAATTTTCAGTCACAACAATGCAAATCATGCACCCGTTAAGAATTAGCTCTTAAACCAACACACAACTGAAATAACTCTAACCAAGAATGCGCCCTAAAACCATTCAAGGAGGAGGGGCGGGCATATGGTCAGAGGATCCCTAGGATCTAATAACTTGAATTACAACTGAAAATGAAGAGCTAAACTCAACACCAAGAATGTGCACGCAAGATCCTTTTGCAAGGCGAGGTGCTAACATATGGTGGAGTGCTAGATTAAATTGAAAGTAAACTTCTTCTGCTGAGCAGGCATCCACAAGCGGTGAGAATACTCCACTTATTTCGTGGGTGTGATTATTACAAACATTTAAAGGCGACAAGCCAACCAATTAACCTCACTTCCACTTAAACTGTGGGGGGTATACAATCCACACAACCACTTTATTACGTGGGGGGAATTACAACCAAAGTAAATTGCAGCAAGTAAACAAATTGCTGTTAGTACTTCTAAACAACTTACAAACCATTAATAAACAGCTGCAATGTATCAACAAGAATTCCCAAAACAATCAATGGTTAGAGTATCACTTCCTCTTAACATTTACAATATGAATAGATGCATCAATGAAGCTCAAAACAGCAAGATAATTAAACTCAACTAATCTGATCAGAAACAGAGAGTATAGAAAATCAGACCAGCAGGTTATAGAAACACCAAATTGGACGTATCTTTCCTGAAACAACTCGGAAAGCTCCCAAACCACAGCCCAACAACAACTAGGAGATGTGCGCCCAAACTTCAAGGAGGAAACAAGCCAAATACAGTAGCAACATGAAGCACGTTTCCCAATGCAGCCAAGTGAGATGGTACAGCCTTCTCTCAAAAATTCCACACTCAACCAAAAATCACGAAATTTTCCAGAAAGGGGCGCCCTTCACAGTAGGACAGCATGGACGATCACCTAGAATGAAATAAAAATCTGACTTGAAGCTATGAACAGGAAACAACTTCAGCCAAGCCAAATCAGCAACTTGTAAAAACAGGTTTTACATTAGCAATCTGTTCGATTCCAACAATTGAGGCTCCATCTATATTTCAAAGTGAAATACAGCCATGATGATCCACCTAGGAAGCCATAGTTGCAGGCCCGAAGGATGAAGTGAATTCGCTAAGCTTCCCCTTAAGCAGGTTCTGGTTTCAAACCAGCAGCATAACACTACTTTCCAATTTTCAAAGATATGAATGAATGAGCAAAGCATCAATAAATAAGCTTCCAAAGAGGAGATGAATCAACTGTAACCTCCAAACAGAAAATTCTTCAACTTCTCCAAGAGGCGTCCATTTCAAAAAACATTTTTTTTTGAAATATTTAAAACTCTTCATATTTCTCCCAAGTCGTCCCATTTAGAGGAATAAACATTTAATAAAATATTAAATGTATCACTTTATGGCCCCAACTTAAAAACAACTTAAAGTCATTAAGCTAGGCGTGGGGTACAACTTCAAAACACAATTTTAACTAAGTATAAAACTTAGTCCAAGGAGACAATTATCACCAAACTGGAAACTGAGACATTACCAAAATCTGGATAATGAATTGCACCATACTGCTGATGAAGACACTGCCGAAATAGACTTACTAAAAATAGCCAATGCCAAAAATAGTAAGTTCACTGCAAACTGGACAAAAGGCCAAATTGAACAGCCACACTGAATTGCAAAAGGCTGAACTGTTGCTAGAATGATACTGCTATAAATTGACTTACCAAAAATAGCAACTGCTATAAATAGTAAGTTTGCAAAACATCAATTGAACACCAACTGAGCAGTAAACAAGACTTACTATAAATAGTAAGTGTTTCCAAATGCCTTCTGAGCACAAACCGGGAAGCCAACATGACTTACTATAAATAGTAAGTGCCTGGAAAGGTTATCAGATGGAGATGCATGTTACAACATTCTGAAGCTCTCTGAAAACCCAGAAAACTCCCAGAAACACACTTCCAAACTCCTACATGCAAGCCTTAAAAAATGCATCTGAAACCTCCTATAAAATAGGAAACTCTAATTTTCCAATCTGCTTAGCCTACGAGTTTCCGGAAATAAGCTAAAACCCCAAGAAGAGCGTAGAGCTAAATTGGGGACATTACAGTCCGCCCTTCCCAAAATTGCTTGACCTCAAGCAATGCCACCACACTCCAAGAATTGTTTGATCCTTACTATGCCAAGTAGGATCCTAGGGTCCCAAATCCATCTCTAAAAATACCCACCAGGTTGATGTTGCGCCACACTAATCACACAATCAAAGCCATCATACCAAAACGACATTGTCCTCCTCTGTAACCCTGAAAGATTACGGAACATATGAATTGAACTGGAAGACCAAGAGGAACAAAATTCAAAACATTGCAGCATCTCACACCTCAAAGTCTTTGAGAAGTTAATATCATCAATGCCAATGATCAAAATCATTTGGAGCACAAAGAACAATGATGTAAGCAATTCAAAATTATTCTCATCAGCATAACTCCTCAAAGCATCAAATAGAATCACAACTGCAAAGGTGACTCCAACAAGGATATTCGCAAAGAGGGAAACAACCCTTTGCAGATACATAACAGCCTCATCCTCAAAGCATCTTCAAGGATGCCCAATGCCTTCTCTGAAGATCACAAACATATACAAGAAGACACTTGAAATCTTTCACAACTCTCTCTCCAAAAATCTCAGAAAGACGAAGCAAAACCGCCCAAGGTTCACTGCCTTGAACATGAGTACCAAAGAATATTCACAAGTGACTACGGGAAAGAACTCCAACTCTATTCAAAGATTGGTTTGGATTAGTCTGAATCACCATTCTTCCCATTAGAGGCCAAAAATCATCTCTGGAAAGAGATTGTGAATTGAAAATATGAGCATACCAGCTGTCCATTAAGTCAAAATTAAATGACTCAACATCAGATTTAAGAGAAGTCAGCATGCTGGGAAAGGAACAACAGCTACAATACTGAAAATCCTCGTCCATTTTGACAATTCTGATCACATTCCAAGCTGGAAACACCCACTCTAACAACTCCATCATAGCAAAAAATCATTCTTTGCTCCCATTTCCTCTCCAAGCCATCAATAGATGATCAAATATAATCATCAATTGGCTGATAAAGAAGGTAACACCTCTAGCACTGAAATTTTGGCACTTATCACTCCAACATACCTTCTTTTCACACATGATAATCTTCTTCAGAACATGCTGAAAATCCCATACTTGGATAATCAACCATGAAAATTTTCCAACACACCGAAAAAATTTATTTTTATGATTCCAAATGTTAGATAGAGCCAACAATGATCTCCCAAGTCCGGTGTCCTCTTTAGTGTTCCATGAAAGCCACATTATGAAAGTTTCAACAACAAGAATACATGGAACAAGTAATGTCTTCAAATCCCATCCTGAGAAGAAATTGGAGTGCATTGAGTTAACACTCAACTCAAAAGATGGATTATTAACATATAAACTCCTTGAATTGCAACAATTGCCTTCTTTACAAATTCAATTGCATGATCTCTTTCATTAATCCAACATTGATAATTTGATTTTTTAATCTCTAAGGAGTCTTTGATGAAATGCAAATTAAAGAGAGTGGCTACATCTCTAGCTCTTCCTTGTCTCTCTTTAATCAAACTGTGTGGGCGGTGAACTTTGAATAAGACTTGCACCTCATCCTTAATGGATATCAAGAATGGACCTTCCCACTCATAAGCATGCAAGGATGGCGAACTGCTGGTAGGCTGCAAATCAAAATCAGAACTTTGTTTCTTGTCTTTGCTGCCCTCATAGCTGCTCCAAAACTCATGTCTTTCACCATCCGTCAACTGAAAATGAAGAGGATCAAATTTTACCAAATCTTCGAACCTTTTTTTATAATTAGCTTCATGAATTGGAAAATCAGATTTGTGTTTGAGATCCTCTTTAAACTGTTCATCAGCAAGGACCTTTTGGTCTTCTAAAACTGCTTCCACTTCACTAATACATTGATCATAAGTTTTAGCAGCCCCCAACCTGATCATTGAGTCATTATGGGGCTCTTCCATGCAAGCTTCTTCGTCAAAGACATCTTCTCCTCCCATAACCATCTCACAGCTTGCATTGAAATCAGAATTTTGTACTTTGTTGGGATCAAAGGGAAACTTATCCCAAACAAGTTCCTTGTCAACACTAGGCGCCTTCACACCCAATTCCCAAACACTGGAAAGCTGATTATCATGATCAAAAGGAAAGTTCTTTTCATGCTGCTCTCGGAGTGTTGCCTCTTTCAACAAGACACCTCCCAACACATCAAAACTGATATCTTCACAAATATCTTTTCCCAAGAGCTTAGTTTGATGATCTAACTCAAATCCACCTAAACCTCCATTATTAAAATGAAGCAAGGCATCTTCATTGTTAGCTGGTTTGACGATTATATCCTTCTTACTTTCAATAAGCCCATCATATAAAGGTATATTATTGATCTCTTCATTAGTAGTCACAAGCACACCAAAGAAGTTTTCTTGAGAAACCGCAATAGAATCATTGAGAAACAACATTTTATCTTTTGCATTAATGACCATCTCATTAATCTGCTTTGTCTTCTTCAAGTGTGGCTTCAATTTTTCCTCACACTGAATGAACAAATCTCCGATCAACATACTAGCAATAGATGAATTCTTTCCTACTTGTTCATGAATGTTAAGCAAGAAAGAAAGGATGGATTTTGGGATTTCATCCATCTCATTGATAGTCAAAACTAAAATGTTTCTCATTGCTGCAACTACATCCTCCTCTTGTTCACTCCAAGTTGAAATGAAAAGGTAATAGATCAAATAATATATTCGATCTTGCATACCCAATTCAACCAACAACTTACTTGTTTTGAGTCTGAAAAGATCTTCAGTATAGCAACTCTTCTGGAATACCGATTGCTATTAGTTTCATCGAGATCTTGAAAGCTTTCTATGAACATATGAAGAAATTTTTCCATAGTTTTATCATCATAGGGCACCAAGGGTGCCCAAATTCTCATCACTTCATTGAGGCATGAAGTAACCAGCAGATTGATCTCATCATCTAGATGCCTCAACCAATAAGATTGTTTCAGGAAAGTCATTGCAGACACCAATGTTGTTTTAATTATCCCTGAAGGTGACTGTTTCACCTGACTCAAACATTGTTCCAACATGAGAAGTAGTCTCACTTCTTCTTCCCTTGTCTGACGTTCATAAATGAGCCTTGCACCCGCAAGGTGTAAAGATCTTGCCAAATCTTTTTCTTCATCTGAAGCCATAGCTTAACTGGCAAGACAAGGTTTCTTAAAACCTTTGAAATAGTGTCAACTTCAAAAAACTTTTGAAGCTGAAACTAATTCTGTTTTGCTTTCTGATGTAGTATCGCTCTTCTCTGACTCTCATCTGATAACATGAAGCATTGAAACTCATAGTATGGCAAGAAAACAGGCTCTGATACCATTGAAATATACCCCTTAATTTTTTGCCATTAATTTTCAGTCACAACTATGCAAATCATGCACCCGTTAAGAATTAGCTCTTAAACCAAAACACAACTGAAATAACTCTAACCAAGAATGTGCTCTAAAACCATTTAAGGAGGAGGGGCGAGCATATGGTCAGAGAATCCCTAGGATCTAATAACTTGAATTACAACTGAAAATGAAGAGCTAAACTCAACACCAAGAATGTGCACGCAAGATCCTTTTGCAAGGCGAGGTGCTAACATATGGTGGAGTGCTAAATTAAACTGAAAGTAAACTTCTTCTGCTGAGTAGGCATCCACAAGTGGTGGGAATACTCCACTTATTTCGTGGGTGTGATTATTACAAACATTTAAAGGCGGCAAGCCAACCAATTAACCTCACTTCCACTTAAACTGTGGGGGGTATACAATCCACACAACCAGTTTATTATGTGGGGGGAATTACAAACAAAGTAAATTGCAGCAAGTAAACAAACTGCTGTTAGTACTACTAAACAATTTACAAACCATTAATAAACAGATGCAATGTATCAACAAGAATTCCCAAAACAATCAATGGTTAGAGTATCACTTCCTCTAACATTTACAATATGAATAGATGCATCAATGAAGCTCAAAACAGCAAGATAATTAAACTCAACTAATTTGATCAAAAACAGAGAGTACAAAAAATTAGACCAACAGGTTATAGAAACACCAAATTGGACGTATCTTTCCCGAAACAACTCGGGAAGCTCCCAAACCACAGCCCAACAACAACTAGGAGATGTGTGCCCAAACTTCAAGGAGGAAACGAGCCAAATACAGTAGCAACAAGAGGCACGTTTCCCAATGCAACCAAGTGAGATGATACGACCTTCCAAGAGGGTTGACCTTCTCTCAAAAATTCCACACTCAACCAAAAATAACGAAACTTTCCAAAAAGGGGCGCCCTTCATAGTAGGACATCATAGACGATCACCCAGAATGAAACAAAAATCTGACTTGAAGCTATGAACAGGAAACAACTTCAGCCAGGCCAAATCAGCAACTTGTAAATGCAGGTTTTACATCAGCAACCTGTTCGATTCCAACAATTGAAGCTCCATCTGTATTTCAAAGTGAAATACAACCATGATGATCCACCTAGGAAGTCATAGTTGTAGGCCCGAAGGATGGAGTGAATTCGCTAAGCTTCCCCTTAGCCAGGTTCTCGTTTCAAACCAGCAGCATAACACTGCTTTCCAATTTTCAAAGATATGAATGAATGAGCAAAGCATCAATAAATAAGCTTCCAAAGAGGAGATGAATCAACTGTAACCTCCAAACAAGAAATTCTTCAACTTCTCCAAGAGGCATCCATTTCAAAAAACATTTCTTTTTGAAATATTTAAAACTCTTCATATTTCTCCCAAGTCGTCCCATTTAGAGGAATAAACATTTAATAAAATATTAAATGTATCACTTTATGGCCCCAACTTAAAAACAACTTAAAGTCATTAAGCTAGGCGTGGGGTACAACTTCAAAACACAATTTTAACTAAGTATAAAACTTAGTCCAAGGAGACAATTATCACCAAACTGGAAACTGAGACATTACCAAAATCTGGATAATGAATTGCACCATACTGCTGATGAAGACATTGCCAAAATAGACTTACTAAAAATAGCCAATGCCAAAAATAGTAAGTTCACTGCAAACTGGACAGAAGGCCAAACCGAACAGCCACACTGAACTGCAAAAGGTTGAACTGTTGTTAGAATGATACTGCTATAAATTGACTTACCAAAAATAGCAACTGCTATAAATAGTAAGTTTGCAAAACATCAATTGAACACCAACTGAGCAGTAAACAAGACTTACTATAAATAGTAAGTGTTTCCAAACGCCTTCTGAGCACAAACCGGGAAGCCAGCATGACTTACTATAAATATGTTGTACCCAAACCAAAATTTTTGCTTCATTAAGGCATTTTGCTTAAAATGGTCTAAACCTTGTAAAAGTGGGGTCAAAACTTAGTTTTTGGGCAAATAAAGTATGGGATTTGAGTCAATATCATGCCACGGAGATATTGGCAAAATTTGAAAATTTGGAAAATTAGGGTTTTTGAAATCTATTTTTTAGCTCAAAAACCTAAAAAATAGGAACTTGTCAGAATCGGCTGAAATTAATTTTGATTGGCTTATTTCACATCACGATCACAGTGGTGAAGTCAGTTTCAGTTAAAAGTCAGTTTAAGGCTGGTGGGTAGTTATAACTTTTTCAGGAGAAAAGTTAGGACCTCTGAGGTCATTAATGGCAGTTGACCAGTACCAGGTGTTAATATCTAAGCCTGAAACTCAAAGAAGAACGCTCTACGATGAAAGATGTTGAAAATTATGCTTTTTGACAGAGGAGATTTTCAATGAGGTAAAAGTACTGTAAAATTGGCTAAGTCTGGATTGAAAAAGCGCCTCTCAGATAGGGGCGTCCATCATTATGGAAGCTGTATTCAACTTTTTGTGAGATTTTCTACCAAGATGACTTCTCCAGTTTCCTGATAGCTTCGCAACGAGCTAGCCATCCAGTCCGACGGAGGAGTAAAACGCCTGAAAAATGGAAATTCAGTACAGAACGAGGGAAATGCAAAGTAGATAACTTTGAAGAGAAAAAGCGCCCCTGGAGGCTAGGGGCGCCCATCTTTTTGAAGATTCAGATGAAGTCTTTTGATCAAGTGACACCCAGGAAGTTTGTTTCTATTTTTGGTCCAGCTCCGCGATGCATCTGTCAGCAGGTGAATCTGAGTTGCCGAGTTGCCGCCATCAGTGGTCAAATTTGAGGTTTCAGACTGGATCAGAGATTGTTCAGAAAGGACAAAAGCGCCCCTGGAGGCCAGGGGCGCCCAAGGTTTTAAGACCTTTAATGAAATCTGTTTGATGATTTCAGATGTTCATCTCGTTCGTGTCAGCTTCAGCTTTCCGTTCCCTGTCTCAGCCGGTTCAGAAGATGTCTTGGCAATCCGCAGCCGGAAGTTGAGTAATTTTTGCCAGTTGCAGTAAGGGATGACATTGGTTGGGAAAAGCGCCCCTAGCCTCCATGATTTAGGAAGGTTTAAAGATGTTTTTATACAAAGTGTTCATCAGGAGCCTTTGCTCAGAATTCAGTCTGCTCCGCAGTGAGCCAGTCAGCTTGTTTTGAAGTTTTGTCAAATACCGGGAAACGTCAAGTGAAATATGGTCAAGTTATCAGTGAAAATGATGAAAATGCCTGAAAATATTCTAACACTGAGGTCAAAAGCGCCCCTGGAGGCCAGGGGCGCCCATCTTTTTGAAGCCTCAAATGGTTGAATTTTGAATTGCCACCTCAAGGAATCTTCTTGTCAGATTTGGTCCTGCTCTTCATCGAGATTGTCAGCCAGTTGATCCGACGTGACAGTCAACCAGAATCAGTGATCGAACATGAGCTTCGTTTGAGGTTTTAGATTCTAAATTTTCAAAAAATGTCTAAGTAAGGAAGGATGCCAAAAGTCAAATGTTGACTTTTTGAATTCAAAAATAGAAGTGCGCATGGGAAGAGTTTTCAATTTACTAAATTTAGATCTTCAGTTGAACTCTTTTCAAGTCTATTTCTGATAAACCTATTTTTGGTCATAATTGGCTAAACTTAGTTTGCATGCACTAGTTAACTGAATCTTTCAAGGTGGCGCCCTAATTAGGGTTGGTTCTACATCCAGTTAACTGAGTTTGAAGCCAAATATAGGCCATGCGTGAGTTTTGAAGCACCAGTTGTACTTCAAGCGCCATTTCCAATGCTTAGCATGCATTTCACACGCATTAGAAGATATTTTTCTATATTTTAACTAATGTCGTTCATTATTCTTCATCAGAGTTGACATGAAACATCTTTTCTTGAGCATAGAATTGATCTGCGGGTGCTACAGGTGTCAGATTTCAGTGTTCTTCGTAGCTACAGATTCAGATTGTTCAAGAGAAGATTATTTCAAACTTCGTTTTCCATTTGCATGTAGGTTTCATCAATTCTACTTCAAGCATAGGCGAATTTCTACAGAAGAAGAGAGAAAACAAACAAATAAAAAACTTCTATTCTTCTGTCTTATTTTCCTCTATCCTCGTCTTAGATTTTCTTCGCATGTCAAAGAAAACGGCAGAATCTTCAAAAAAGCATCATCTGGGTTCGAGTATTTCAACATCAATGACAATACCCATGTCTTAGATTATTTTGTGAAAATTGCCCCACTGCCTCTTTTCTAGAGCATTGTGCTTTTTTTCAGGATTCTCTTTGCATGTGGGCCTAAATCACATTTTTTCGCAAATCTGTTGATCTGGGTGGTTTTAGGATTCATTTCTACACAAAACCCATGTTCCAGATTTTCTCGGGAAAAATGTCCTCACAACCCCTCAGATCTCAATTGAAAACCTTTTGCATGCGGGCCTAAATCACATTTTTTCACAATTCTGACATTGTGGGTCATCTTAGAATTTGATTCTACATAAAACCCACGTCTCAGAATTTTCTGTGAAAATTGCCCTCCGACAAGCTATTTTTAGCCTCATTAGGAGAGATTTTTGGTTTTTTGGAGAAGTTGTCAGAATATAGCCATGTTCACAGTCAACAGGCGAGTTTTTCAGGATGTAGTTCACGCAGAACGAATTCAAGACCAAGTCAGTCTTAATTCATGATTTCATCAGAAAAGCTGACATTGATTTGTATCAAGCGCATCGGAAAGGTTGACAAGAGTAGTCACTCAAGTTCACATGGTTTCATGTCTCGTATAGCTGATTGTCTTCCAAGGCCAGTTTAGAGGGTTGATACCGTTGGGTTTCTGTGTATGCAGCATGTTCATTTGTATTTCTCACAACCAAAGAGTTCGCAGTTTCATCATGCAACACTCTTCCATAAAGAAAAGCATGAAAAACGTGAGAAGCATCAAGCTGCAGAGGAAACAGTGGCCATCACTTCAGTTACAAAGCCGCCATAGTTACCAGCCAGTGAAGGGCCAGTTTAAGTATACAGAGATTTTCAGTTTTGCTTGAGTTGCTAAGAAGCAGTGAATTGACAGTTGAGACATGTGACGACCTTTAGATGGTGATGCAGTCACTAACCTCGTGGAGGGGTTACTTGCTCGAGATCAGGGTCAGTGAACTTCAGTTCAAGGCGTCCCACCTTTTCCAAGAAAGACATTAGACACAGGAGTTAAACTCGAGGCTTCTTTCCGAGTTAACTGGTTGTTACACATTGCATGCATGTCTTTCTTGGAAACATCTATGTACACTTGGAGCTTAGATTAGATCTTTTAGTTAACTGATGATAGCATTCCAGTTGATTTGCTTTCAATAAGGACGTGCATGTTGCACCTTGTCCATTTAGATTAGATGTTTCAGTTAACTGATGGTAGTTTCCCAGTTAACTATGTAGGTTCATTCAATTAGGTTTAGAGAATAAGATCTTGCATGTCTTGCAAAACTGTAGTTGACTCAAGGTGATTTTAGGGTTGCCTACACCTTGATGTCTGTAAATAAGAGCTTTCAGCTCATTTGTAATTAGCTTTTCCTGGTGATAGAGAATTGCTGCGTTGTTGGCAACATGCCTATTCTCAAGATTGGTTCACCCTTGTAAATTAGAACCTTTGCTTGATAGCATACATGCTGCGCCTACCTTGCCTGTAGTATTGCTATTATTGTATCTGTTCAAAAAGTGATTGCTGTTATAATAAATTGCTGCGCCTACCTTGCCTTCATGTTATTGTCATGGTGTTTATTCGATCTTAGTTAAAATGGGGTTGCTGGTTTGATCGTTATTGCATGCGTATTGCGTCTATACAATATACTGTCCCAGTTGCTTACCTTGTGTTTTGTTTATCATGAGCCTATTCAGAAGAGCAAATAGTTGCGCCTACCTTGCCTTCATGTTGCGAAACTGTACTTAAAGCTTATCGTTTGAAACTTTGATGTGTGTGATAGTAGACTCATTCAGCCAAGCAGATAGTTGCGCCGACCTTGCCTTCATGTTGTGAAGCTGTACCAGGTTTACCGTTTATTTGTTTGTTTTAATAAACTTCTTCCCGGATTAGCAAATAGTTGCGCCTCCCTTGCCTTCATGTTGTGAGCCCGCACCTGAAGTTTATCGTATAATACATTCCTGCTCCATTTCCTCATGCTCTGTTTCTTGAGGAAACTGGATAGATTTAAAGAAGTTAGCTTAGTTGTAGTTAGATGATCTGCGAAACCAGAAAATACTTAGCTGCAACGTTCTAGGTTTTCTTAACCTTGTGCCTCTACCAGCTGAGAACAAAAAGATAGGACATTAGTTTAGTTTTCTATTTCATGCATTCCAGCACAACGAGGGAGCTTCCCCTCCTAATTTGAAGAGCACTCATTACGTAGTGTGCATAGTTGTACATACAAACTCACACTCCAGAGGTGCTAGTTCTTACGCCAACAAAATAGTAAGTGCCTGGAAAGGTTATCAGATGGAGATGCATGTTACAACATTCTGAAGCTCTCTGAAAACCCAGAAAACTCCCTGAAACACACTTCCAAACTCCTGCATGCAAGCCTTAAAAAATGCATTTGAAACCTCCTATAAAATAGGAAACTCTAATTTTCCAATCTGCTTAGCCTACGAGTTTCCGAAAATAGGCTAAAACCCCAAGAAGAGCGTAGGGCTAAATTGGGGACATTACAGCCACTGACCATAGAGCAAAGTTGAGGCCAGGGTTGTGACTTTCATTTCATATTATTTGTTACTGCATATTTCTGAATATCAGAAAACTTATAACAAGTGACAAATAAAGAGAAATATGGGATTGATGGATGTATACCAAAGACGTGAATTTGGTTAATTGCTGGAGATGATATGCAGAGCATTGAATATGCCTCAGGAAATGCATCATTATTCACTGTTTAGTTGTGGACCTAATCAATATTTTATGCAAGCTACTGACAGTGGGCCACTGGGAGTACATCTCTATTTATTTTCCCTTTCAAATGATTGAATTTTCCCGTTGATCTTCGATGAGAGCCTAGTATACACATCCTATCTAGCATAGAGAGGCTCTAAGACTTCAACCTGTTGATTATGCATTCCAAACAAAAGTATGCCACAGAGGAATCTACCAACACGGGCATTTGCCATAGAAGCTGGATACATGGTTCAATAAAGCTATCCACAAATATAAACTGTATAGATTTATGATCAAAGGATGTCAATAATTGCAAACTACAATAGGCATTCAGAAAAGGAAGAACTTGTGCATAATTGTTGCACACACTATCAAGTTGAAGAAAATGTTGCAAAGCTTGTAAATGAGGCGAAACTCCTGTTCATCCTGTAAATAAGAAATATGAAGAAACTTGAAGGCTAAACTACTCATAATGCAATTGAATTGCAACTGATTTCTATCTCAATGTTTAGATAATAAGCACTAAGGCCCATTTGAAAGAGAGTTTGAGTTTGACATTGAGCTTAGACTAATGTCCACGGGTAACCAAAATCAATGGATTGGAGTACATTGCTCAGAAATGACAACTTATCTAGATCAGCCAACAAAGTGGGTTGTTTCCTTACAAGAAAGAAACTAATGAAGTAGTTAGTGTACACATTGTTGATGTACAACGTCTGGATGATTACTTCTAGCCTCAACTTGTGAAGATAAATTTAATATAGCCTCTGGCTATTTAATTTATCTAAGGTCAATATCAATGAAGAATGAACAAATATTTAATAATGAGGAGGCGCCTCATTCATGATGTTTAATATTTAATATTTAATAATTAACATTTAATTATTGTTAACTAGGGGCCGACTTTAGAGGCGCGATTTTCTAAAGAAGATGTCTCTTCTTTATGGCCGACCTCTTGACTTGAGAAGTCACGTCTTTTCCTTGAGTGCATATTTATATGCATGAGATTCATTCATTCTATCATCAAGTTTATTTATCATAATTCGCATTCATAGAAGGAGTTCAAACGTGAGCAGCAAATCCTCATTCTATAGCAGCAGATCGATCTCAAGGAGAAACATATTTATTTGTATCTGCATCTAGGAGAGGTGCAAATATTCATTGTATTCAAATCGGCATTGTGTTATGCCTGAGTTGTAAGCAGATTTCTGCTCTTATTCTATCAATATATAAGAGATATATTGGCTGGGTTTTTCTCCCTCAAGTTGGAGGGTTTTCCTAGGATATTTTGCTGTGGTCATTCTTAAGTACTGCATTTTCTGATTGCTTTCAGTATTTATATATCTGATCATAAAAACTAACATGGTATCAGAGCGGGTCTAAGAAAAGATCAGATCAGATTTATATAAGCAGCGTTATCCTCCATTATTGTTCTCATCTTTGATTGCATCTATCCCATATCAAAATGGTGAATGGGCTCAAGGTCGAAGACAGACTTGAGGGTGCATCAAACTTCACATCCTGGAAGTTTAGAGTGATACTCGCTTTGGAGGAAAATGAGTTAGCTGAGTTCGTGGAGAACGAAGTTCCTAAACCAACCGAAGAGAGTGAAAAGCCTCAATGGAAGAGAAATAACACTAAGGCGAAAAAGATGTTGGTTGATTCCGTGAAAGATCACATTGTGCCAATCATCTCTAAGTTGAAAACAACAAGATATATGTTCAAAACCTTGGAGGAGATGTATGAAATCAACAACACAAGTCGGGCTCTTGCATTAAAGCAACAACTTCATCATATTAAGATGGTGAAAGGAGAATCGATCATCTCATACTTCATGAAGATCACCGAGTTGAGAGATCAACTCTCTACCATTGGGCATATTGTTGATAGCAAGGATGCGAATATGTTGGCTCTTAATGGTCTTCCTAAATCTTGGGAGTCATACATTCAAGGAATCAATGCAAGATCAAAACTTCCTAAGTTTGATCGATTGAGAGCAGATTGTATTCAAGAAGAATCAAGGTTGGTTGCAAGTGGCATTGGTCAAAGCTCTACAAATGAAGACATTCATGTTCTTTCCGCTCAATCCTTGAAGAAAAAAGGAAAAGGAGGAAAGAAAGGATACTTCAAGAGGAATAGAGATAAAGGGTCAGATGGTGCCTCTGCATTCAAGAAGAAGAGGGATCTATCTCATGTTCAATGTTTTAGATGTGACAAGTTTGGTCACTATGCAAAGGATTGCCCAACCAGGCCTAAGCAACATGCTTCATTTGCGGATGTGGATGAGATCTCTCCTCAGAAGGATTCAAGGGAATTCCTATTCTATTCTGCCTTATCAAGCAATGTTCCAATAGATAGAAACACTTGGTTGATTGATAGTGGCGCCTCTTGTCACATCAGTGGATTTAGAGAACATCTCTCAGATTTGGTGATGAGGGATTCGAGTGTTCAAGTAATAATTGGAGATGATGCAAGTTACTCTATGAAGGCATTGGGTCCTCCACCGTTCACTTAGATTTAGGAATCACCTTGCAGTTGAGTAATGTACTATTTGTACCTGGCATTAAGAGGAACCTTGTCTCAATTTCAGCCTTAGAAGACAAGGGGTATCAAGTAGCATTCTTTGAAGGAAAAGTTCTTGCATGGGCAAAGAACTCTAACATCAAGACAGCCAGTATGATTGGTGTTCGACATGGATATCTCTACAGGCTCTCCACCCGTCCTCTACAAGCCTTGTTGCATGATGCTTCAAGTTCATGTGAGCTTTGGCATAGAAGATTTGCTCACATTCACTTCCGTGCTCTTCCAACCTTAGAGAAGATGGTCACCGGCATTCCCAAATTGAGCGAGGAGCATGAAGGTACTTGTCGAGGATGCGCATTGGGTAAGAACACTAAAAGACCTTTCCATAGTAGTGAAAGTAGATTTAAATGTATTCTAGATCTTGTTCATTCTGATTTGTGTGGTCCAATGTCTGTTACTTCTTTGAGTGGGTTTTTGTATTATGTAATTTTTATTGATGATTACTCTAGAAAGACTTGGATTTATTTCTTAAAGTCTAAAGAATCCGAGGAAGTACTTGAAAGATTCAAGGAATTCAAAGCTCAAGTAGAAAAATTGTCTGGGAAAAGGATCAAAGTTTTGAGATCTGACAACGGAGGAGAATAAATCTCTGGAAGCTTTCAAAACTTTTGTGTTGAAGCAGGAATTAAGAGGGAGTTTTGTGTTCCCTACAACCCTCAACAAAACGGTGTAGCAGAAAGGAAGAACAAATCTATTGTAGAAGCAACTAAGGCTATGATTCATGATCAAGATCTACAAATCTTCCTTTGGGCCGAAGCTTCTAGGGCAGCTGTGTATGTTCTGAATCAAAGCCCTCATCGTATCTTGGAGAACAAGACTCCTAAGGAAGCTTTCACAAGTATGAAGCTTGAAGTCAGCCATTTGAGAATATTTGGTTGTCCTATGTATGTTCATGTCCCTAAAGACAAAAGGACAAAGTTGGAACCATCTGGCAAGAAGGGAATATTTGTGGGTTACAGTGAGACTTCAAAAGCCTACAGAGTTTACATTCCTGGTTAGAAGTTGATTGAGATCAACAGGGATGTTGCATTTGAAGAAGATATTGCATTCAAGAGATCCAAAGGTTATCATATGGAGATAGACAATGAAGACCAAGAGTCTTCCCAGGATATGGAAATTGACCATACTCTTGAGATTGAGAGGGAGCCTACTAATCCAAAAGAAGATGATGAACCAGTTGAGCCTTTGGAACCTATTGATGGGCCTACTGACATTGTTATATTGGTAGAAAGAGACCTCTATGGGCTAGGCGAACAATGCAGGAGGCAGAAAACTTTGCAGCTCCTAGAGGAACTTTCAGAGAAAGCAAAAGACCTCAGAAGTTTTCAAACTATGTTGCCTTGATGAGTCAAATGATTGAGTTTGAGCCTTCCAGTGTTGAGGAAGCTACAAGTTAGCAAGTATGGAAAGATGCTATGTCTAAGGAATATCACTCTATCCTCAAGAATGATGTTTGGGACATCGTACCTAGACCTGAAGGCAAATCTATGGTATCTTCTAAATGGCTCTTCAAGATCAAGCATGCAGCAGATGGGAGCATTGAGAAGTACAAGGCTAGATTTGTGGCTAGAGGATTCTCTCAGAAAGAAGGGATAGATTATGAGGAAACATTTGCTCCAGTTGCTCGTTATACATCCGTCAGGACCATCATTGCTCTTGCAACATCTAAGGGATGGAAGATACACCAGATGGACGTGAAGACAACATTTCTAAATGGTGTAATTGAGGAAGAGGTATATATTGAGCAACCCGATGGCTTTGAGGTTCATGGGAAGGAGTCTCATGTTTGCAGGCTAAAGAAGGAATTGTATGGCCTTAAGCAATACTTGATGAGTTTGGGTTTTTTCTAAGAATGATGCTGATTCAAACCTTTACTTTAAGGTAATTGATGGCGAAGCATTGATCTTAGTTCTATATGTTGATGATCTAATTCTTACTGGAGAAGAACACCTCATTTTTCAAATGCAAGAAGGAGCTAGCTTCTGAGTTTGAAATGAAGGATCTTGGTCTCATGCACTACTTCCTTGGTCTAGAAGCATGGTAGAAGCCGGATGAGATTATTCTAAGTCAAGGGAAGTATACCATTGACATTTTGAAGAGATTTGGTATGATGGATTGTAAATCCATGTGTACGCCTATGGAGACCAACTTTCAAAAGCTTAAGGAGGTTGCAGCTAGTTCAAATCTGGTGGATCCTACTATGTACAGACAATTGATTAGATTGTTGATGTATCTAGTCAATACTAGACCAGATATTTGCTATGCAGTGAGTGCACTTAGTTAGTTCATGTGTGAACCAAGGCAAATACATCTAGTTGCAGCAAAACATATCTTGAGATACTTGCGTGGCATAGTTGGGTATGGCTTGAGATATTCTTCTGGTGTGGACTTGAAGCTGCAGGGTTATACTGATTCCAATTGGGCAGGGTGTGTCACTGATCGGAAGAGCACCTTTGGATGTTGTTTCAATTTGGGGTCTGCTATGATCTCCTGGTGTAGCAGGAAGCAGTCTTTAGTGGCACTAAGTACCGCAGAGGCAAAGTATATTGCAACATGTGTGGCATCTCGAGAAGCAGTGTGGCTTCGGAAGCTCCTTGCAAGATTGTTTGGACAATCATTGGAGCCCACTATCATTCATTGTGATAATCAAAGCCTTGTGAAGCTTTCTGTCAATCCAGTGTTTCATGACAGGACCAAGCATGTTGAGATCAAATACCACAATATCAGAGATATGGTATTGAGGAAAACAATTCAGTTGAAATACATTAGCCCTGATGAACAGACGACAAACATTCTCACCAAGCCCCTCTCCAGAGTAAAGTTTGTGTACTTCTGAGACAAGCTTGGTATTGTGGAGAATGAAGCCCTAGCTGAGAGGGAGTCTCAGCTTCAGTGATCTTCTATGATTTGCTTTAATGCATTTCTCTCTATAAGAGAGATTTGAGGTGCAAGCCCTTGTTTCCACCCTTTGGGAGTAGCCAAGGATGTGTGTGACTCCATGACAACAGCACGTGAGAGAGTCCATGATGATTTCCTTGTACTTGTGTTTATTCATCCTCTGGGAGTATCTATGGTGAATGTCACAATGAGGTGACGGCATTACATTGAGTGATGGGCACTTGTGCACATATACCATTCATGGGAGTAGCCATAATGGTTGATATCACAATGAGGTGATATGCTTCTTTCCACACATGGGTGTAGCCATGGTGTTTGTCATCACGATGAGGTGATATGACTTATACAGTTGGAAGTATTCCTCCCTAGTTGAGAGGGAGTGTTGATGTACAACGTCTGGATGATTACTTCCAGCCTCGACTTGTGAAGATAAATTTAATATAGCCTTTGGCTATTGGCTATTTTAATTTATCTAAGGTCGATATCAATGAAGAATGAACAAATATTTAATAATGAGGAGGCACCTCATTCATGATGTTTAATATTTAATATTTAATAATTAACATTTAATTATTGTTAACTAGGGGCCGACTTTAGAGGCACGATTTTCTAAAGAAGACGTCTCTTCTTTATGGCCGACCTCTTGACTTGAGAAGTCACGTCTTTTCCTTAAGCACATATTTATATGCATGAGATTCATTCATTCTACCATCAAGTTTATTTATCATAATTCGCATTCATAGAAGGAGGAGTTCAGATGTGAGCAGCAGATCCTCATTCTGTAGCAGCAGATTGATCTCAAAGAGAAACATATTTATTTGTATCTGCATTTAGGAGAGGTGCGAATATTCATTGTATTCAAATCGGCATTGTGTTATGCCTGAGTTGTAAGCAGATTTCTGCTCTTATTCTATCAATATATAAGAGATATATTGGCTGGGTTTTTCTCCCTCAAGTTGGAGGGTTTTCCCAGGATATTTTGCTGTGTTCATTGTCTTAATTGCTGCATTTTCTGATTGCTTTCAGTATTTATATATCTGATCATATAAACTAACACACATGAAGTTCATGTTGACAAAGGCAAACCGGATGTGAGGCAAGGAAAGCTAGTTCTCCTTGACATCAAAGATAAGGATGATAAACATATCAACCAGTTCTAGGCAAGGGTGGCCTAAACTTATACGCTTTTAGAATCCTGAGCAGCAGCTACATACTTATGTTGAAAGGCAATACAATATCACCATAATTGTAAATGAAATTAAAGATATTAAAAATACATTTGTGAGTTGGAGCCCTGTAACGATATTACTGGCCAGTGGACACAAGCTAGTTACCGATTGATAGTGATAGTGCTTAATGGGTAGTGTTTGGTAGGCATATGGCCTTGCGTACCAATGATCATGGTGGCTTGTTTTGGGCCCTGTACTGTTAAGTGTGTGTTTCCAACAACCTTACCATGGAGATCTGAGTGTTCATCATGAGCATACCATGTTGCACCCAGTAGAACTGCATTCATGCTTGGAAGATAATGTTTTATGTTGCATTTGAAATAGCATGGAGCTATTATGATACTAGGGATAGGGCAATTGGCATTTTGAGATAGAAAAGCCATGTTGTTTGTAGTGGATTTTGGGAATTTAACAATCACATTAAGTAAAGTCAATTTATTCATGGGGAAAACAAATTCAATTATATAAAATAAAATACATTAAGATTCTTAAGCATATATCATTGTAGAATGCTTCTGTGTTATAGGTTTGCATGTCTTTGCTGATAAGCTTTGACGGTTGAAGTACAATTATATAAAATAAAATGTATTAAGATTCTTAAGCACATATTGTTGTAGAATGCTTCTGTGTTATAGGTTTGCATGTCTTTGCTGATAAGCTTTGACGGTTGATATGCTTTATTATATACAGTATATTGTTTTATAAGACAGGGAGACAGATATTTTAGAAATTATGGTTGCCTCTAATTCATCATATATGTGCAGACCAGATATCTCAGAATTAGAAGATAAGCTTTCAGAGCAGACTAAAAAGATGTCAAGCTTACAACTAATTGTCAACGAGCTGGCTTCAAAGGTGATTGTAATGTTCCTTTGCAATTCATGTGATCTCTGCACTTGTAAAACATTTTATTTATGCCATTGCAAGAAATATTTGTGGTAAAAATTCCCCACCA
Source organism: Sequoiadendron giganteum (assembly GCA_007115665.2). Taxonomy (NCBI): domain Eukaryota; kingdom Viridiplantae; phylum Streptophyta; class Pinopsida; order Cupressales; family Cupressaceae; genus Sequoiadendron; species Sequoiadendron giganteum. The sequence goes on from CM021103.1 coordinate 305,240,877, forward strand.
AAATTACTTGTGTACTTGCTATTTGTAAACTCTATATAACAACAATCCCCTGCCAGCTTTCATCATTTGAATTATCATATGACTAAGCTTTCTACTCCAAGTGTAACATTATATTTATGCCATTTTAAGAGCTATTTGAGGTAAAGATTCCCCCAAAAAATACTTGTGTACTTGTTATTTGGAAACACTATATAACAACAATCCCTTGCACATTATCGTTTGAATTATCATATGACTAAGCTTTCTACTCCAAGTGTAACTTGAATTATCCTATTAATTGGTATGGTACCTATATGGAGTAGATTCTGCTTTAATGTTGTGATCTTGAGCCTAGAATGGAGGATATAGATAATGGTTTTGTGTTTGTTATTAGTCTTCTCACAATACACAAATTCATTTATGAAATGCAAGGTGACTTTTTTGTAATGGCATAAACATTAATTTTCATTTGTACTATACAAATGTGTTTGGGTTGCTTTTTATGCTTTCGGTTTGTTGTAATAATGAAATTATAATTGAAGTATTTAATTTTCAAAGCTATTAACACTTGCGAAATTTGGCATATGTTTGCAGCAAAGCTACAATCCTAATGAGGACCACACAGAAGTAGAAGCACGATTGCGCCTGCAATTGGAATCCTTTCTTGAAACTGCAAGATCATTCAACATGATTTACACAAAGGTGATATTTTCAGACTAATTGATTAGTTTAAAGACAATTGAGGAACTGGTTTCTTTCTTTAACTAAGGAGTTTGACATTTAAGAACATTGTGGCCTTATTGGAAGTTGCCAATAAATAGTGTTTATAAATTATAAGTAGAATAAAATGGAACTTAGAATGATGCCACGAGTTTAAACGTGCAGTATCAATGAGTCTATTTTCTCTCTCAATGCATGTTTGATTGGTATTACAACAGTGAAAGAGTTGAAGAGCAAAGTATGTAACATCCCCAAAAATCTCTTGTATGCAAGGGCAAAGTATTATTTAATTTATTTATAATGAAACTGGAAAGAAGGAAATCCTTTTTAGTCCTCTCTAACATGAGAACTGAGAAGTATGATTTGCAACAATGATCAATATTGTCTTGCAAAAATCTCAGAAATACTCTTCAGCTGAATGGTTCAACAAAAAGAGTTCAAGTACAGGGAACCTTGGAAGGTATGAGGGTACATTGTACTGAAACAAAGGACTCATCTTCTCAAGACTGAAGGACCTTTGATACTTGGTAGTAAAATTGTTGGTTATCTATATGGCTCTTGTCCCGTAACCTCTGTGAGTCTGTAGATATTTTAACATGTATCCCATTCCTGTGCAGTCTATGCAAGAGGACAGTGCTCAATAGGTTCATTCAAAGCCCAAAGAATATTGGGTTTGTTGTGGATGATTGCACACACTTATTAGTGATATAGGAATAAAGAGAACTGGTAGTCTACCCTGACCTCCAAGTGAGTTGTCCTTGAAAGTAATTGCCTTTTTGATGAATAGAGTTGGGCATCTCTAGCCAAGGTATCTAAAGAATGTCTTCAGGCTACCCCTACCATTCCTAATCAGTTAATAGAATTTTCAATCAAATATTGGTCTAACTCATATTTTCAAAGTAAGAAAATTTCATAAACAAGGTCATTTGGCTTTGAAGAAAGCTCCTGTTTAGATATTCATAAATTTGTCCCTTGAAAATTAGATGTTCCTCAGGGATGTGTTGATTAGTCTCAATTTCAAAACTCATGAACAGTTTTTCCTGTTTTGGGTCCTATACAAGGGTCTTTTCATGAAATTAATTCTTTTAAATGAGTTTGATGATTTCTTGTTGTAAGATGGCTATTGGAGGTTTCTTTTCCAATACTTTTTTGGTGTTTTAGCAATACAATGTAGATAGCTATTCTCTTTATGCGACTTCTCCCTTTTTGAGGGTTTGTATTTTGGTCAGTACATATTTTTAATGAAAATTATTTGTGAAAGGGAAGGTCTTGAAGCCATTCTATGAGGGTAGGACTGATGTGCCATGTGTTGTTTGTCTTCATAAATGTCTTTGTTAAGACTTAAGATATTGCAGTTCTTATTTTAATAAAATTATTTGTCATATACTGTGCCCAATTTTGCAGTAATGTTTGTTTAAGATGCATTGTATAATGAAAGAAAAAATATTTATGCTCAGGTGAAGTATATCTAGATTGGTATAGAGAAAATTTTAAGGAAAGATGTGAATTATAATGAATACTCTTCAGTATTGAATTCTTAATTTATTAAGTTTACTGACGATGAAAAAAATACATTTGAATTTCCTTAAGATTTTATATATTTTATGAATATTCAAATTCTCAGCCAAAAAGTATTGTTTTTTCGAAAATTAGGAAAATGCTTATTTTTAAATAGCAATTGATTTTGGTAAAACTGACAAGAATGGCCAATTGATAAATAAATACTAGTGACAAAACTCTCCCCTAAAACAAGCACATGCTATTTTGAAGGTTTTATGTAAACCTAAGTTACCGGCTCAGGTATGGGTGCAGGTACGGGTACTGATACATCGGTACGACAATTTTTTTTCCTTGGGTATGAGTACGAGAATATATATATATATATATATATATATATATATATATATATATATATATATATATATATATATGTATATGTATATGTATATGTATATGTATATGTATATATACATATACATGTTCAAAATTATAAGTTTAATCATAAAACAATGATACTCATAATTGCCAATAAATAGAATATTTAAATACCTCATATTCATAATTTGCAAAAATGAAAATACTGAAGTCTCAAAAATGTCATTACACAATGAAAGTTCAAATTACAATCAAGATCAACACTTGTTCAATTTCATTTGAACCACAATCAATTGGATTGCCACCCCCACTAGGTGTGTCGAGTGCAGCAGTTGCCTCATTTATAGACTTCAACAAGTTGTGCAACTATAGCATCTAAATCAGCACACTCAAGGGTTAGATCCCAATTCTTTGTCACACCCTTATTGTATTCAGGTTTCTTATGTGACAAGAGACGAAGGTTGGAGTGTATATAGACCAAATACTCTGTTTTTTTTCTCCCAAACGGTTGTGCTTGACTGAGTGTATGAAGGAGAATGTACTCCAATTCCACTCAGCTGAAGAACTTGCAACCTATTGAGTTTGCATACAACATTTAGTATTTAATTTTATAAATTCAAAACTTTAAATATAAATTATAAAATTATATTATTATAAAATAAAAATATAATATATAGTATAATAGCATTGAATGAAAAACGAAAATAAAATAAAATAAAAAGATACATACTTGGGAGTGTATTTTAATTGCAAGAGGTTGCAAGTAAATTGAGCCTTGACCATGTAAATACCACCATTCATCAACACTTTTCCTATATTTGTCTAGAAGAGCGGAAACATCATGACGTTTTGAAGATATGAAGTGGCCAAACTCGCTCAAGACAATACTTTGGATATCTTCATCTGAAAATATCTTTCTAAATGCAACATTATAGCCAAAAGAAACCTCCCCATTCCTATATGGTGGCACCCTCCTCGGCAATGAAAGTACCTCTTTGCTGTAATACTTTGGCGACAAAGCAAATGCTAAGAGATGTAAAGGGATGGTCATCTTGTCCCAATGGTCAACAATAATCTTTTGCACAGTTTTGAAAAATGTTTCCGTTCGGTCATGTTCCTTGGCTTTTTGACCTTATTTTCTCCACCATAGAATCCATGCCATCATAAATTTCACCCAAACATGGGTGATCAGTGTTAGCATACCTAATCATGCTCATGATGGGCTTGGTGAAATTCAAAACATAATCCACATGAGCCCACCACTCATCATCTGGGATCAACGCTTCTATTTTTTGGGCTTTTTCTGTGATTGACTGCCTCCATACACTCCACAAGTTGTTCATGACCATAAAACTCAAGGCCTCTCACACCTTCACAAGTTGTCTTAAGACGATTGTGTGAGAGACAAATTGAATTTCAACAACCTAACGTGGTATAAAAATATACATGTCACAAATCAACAATAAAAAATTAAAAAATATATTAAAAAATCAAATTTAAATTACCTTCAACAACTCCAACTTGGAGAAGATCCTGAATATGCCTTGTGACAAATGATGATTAGTCACAAACATTTGAATCTCCTTGCCCTCTATGTAGATTTGTTTGACCCACTGAATTTGTGTGCCAATTTTTTGCAATATCAAATTGAGTGAGTGGACTGCACATGGTGTCCAAAAAATGTGACTATATGCACCCTCCACTAAAGACCCAACTGCCCCATGATTTTTAGCATTATTTGTTATGAATTAGACAACATTTTTAGACCCCACCATTTCAATGAATTCTATGAGGATATTGGCAATAAAACTTACATCTTTTATGTGCCCCTCACAATCCATTGCCTCCAAAAACATCGCCCTTTTAGGGGACACTGTTATAACATCGATCAATGGTCTATTTTTACAATCTTTCCATCCATTAGAAATGATAGACACACTTGTTTCAAGCCATGTATCCTTGATTACTCTCAATGATGCCTCTACTAAAGCTTTCTCCTTCTCCAATAAGGTGATTCACACCTTTTCATACCCAAGACTAATATAATCAGAAGCTGTATTGGAAATGGCCATCACCATTTCTTTTCAATAAGGTGATCTAACAAGGTTGAAAGAAGCTCATTGCCGTAAATGCAACGAGCAATGCTTTGATTTGCAATGTCACTTGCTTCATTTTTGAAGGCAATCTCCAATGGGCCTCTTTTTTGTGAAACCGAAACATTATCTCCTTCAGTAGATGGTGGCATTAGCATGAAAGGATGTGGGCTAGCCGGTTGTGATAAGCCACTAGGAGGTCTTTGCAAGCTTCACTTGGCAAGAGGATGTGCAATAGCCTTTGATCTATTACATGCCATGTCGGCATCCTCTTGTTCTTTAATATAAGCCAATATTTGGTGTTTTGACAAACCTTTTTTATTTGGTCCGAGACAAACTTTTATTCTTTGTAAAGGAATAGCACGTAAGTGAGCTTTCACTAGAAGTACGAGCTCTTATACTGAGTTCCACATTGGCTACAACGCCAAACATAACCCCCACCACGAGGGAGTTGTTGAATCATTGTCATATGTTGCCAAAGAGGTGATGATGCTTCATATTTCAATTGACTCTTTGCTTTTGGGTCAACTAAACTAGAACTACGGGCCATTCTGTATAAACCTAAAATAAATAAAAAATAGAAAAACATTACAAATTAACAACACAACAACTAATTTTTTTTTTTAAAAATTGCCATTATAACCCCTTATTATGCATAAAAAGTTTTTTAAAAAGTTCAAAACCCACCATAAAAATTACAAACAATTGAACTTGAAAAATCTTCAAAAAAATTATTGAAAACTTGAAAAAAATGAAAGATTTACTCACCTTTGATGGTTATATCTTCTTTGTGCAGCTATTTCTCCCTTGTTGTTGTAGGTCTAACTCCTTTGTAGCTCTCACCTTCGAAAAAAATGACACTAACCTTCAAACCCCAACAATGGCAGCTTGGAGGCAAAAAATGTTGTTTGTAGCCTTTTGTGTTTGTCAAATGAGTTGAAAAGCATATAACCTTTGTTACCCCAAGTTTTTCGGGACGGGGACGACAGGGGACGGGGGGATGCGTTTTAGGGTCCCTGATTTTTTGGGTCATTTTTGGGGATGGCAGGGGATGACTATATAAAAAATAGGGAAAATTTAAAATATATAGGGAAATTTTAAATATTCATATGATAACATCTAAGTTACCGGAATCGGCCATTTGCCCTGCCGATTCTAGGTAGGGGACATATCAGGTACTAATACGTGGTGGAATCCCTGTGGAAGCGGTCAAGGTTCGGATTTTTCCGGTCAAAAACGTTTCAACGAATTTCTCCTCGAATCCTGTCGTTTTTCAGTGACGTGGCGTTTTTTGGACGAATTTTAGGCGTTTGGCGGGGAAATCGAAATCTTTTTCTACTTTTCCGCATTAAAAACAAACGCCAAAAAACCTAAAAGTATTATTTTCGTGCTCACTTTGCCTCCGTTTTTCTCTGCAAAAGAGACGACTTGTTTGCTTGCGGCTATGTGACCAGTTGTAGACAAATTTTGGTGACCATTCCGGACGTATTTTAGGCGACCATTGTAGATGTTTTTAAGCGACTAGGAGTAGGGCAAAATCCGACGTGTGCAGGGAATCATGTCTGAGCAACCGCGAAAATTTCCAGGTAGGTTCGCACTTCACCCATTTTTTTTTTCTTCTTTGTTAAATTTTAATCTTTTAAACTTGAATGTTTATTATTTACGAAGATTAAACATATTTATTATTATAAATTTATAAATTAAAATCATATTAAACATATTTATAATTTTATTATTATCATTTATAAATTATTTATTTAATATTTTCTGTTTTAAATTTTTAATATTGTGTATTTTATAGTTTAAACTTCAATTTTAGAATTTATTAATTTGTTATAAATTTATAATATAATAATAGACTAACACTAAATGTTAAATTATTTATTATTAATATATTATATTTTAATTTTAATTTTATTATTATAATAGACTATAATATATTATTTTATTGTAAAATATAACTATATCAATTTTTTATTTTAGTTTTAATTTTTAAAATAATAAATTAAGAATTTAATGAATAATATATTAAATGTTAATTTAAATAATTTTAATTTTTTCGAAAATGGTATATCAATTTATTATTTTTATTTATTTAAATATTTAACATTTATTGTTTAATAATTGATTAATTGTTTTTGAACTTGTAGCAGCATAATGTCAATCAGTTCTACTTCTATTGCTCGACTCGCCTTTAAAACTGACCCAAATTCACCTCTATGGAAATATGTACAAATGATACAACAAGTTAAAGGGGGAGGAACATTTGTTTGGATATGCAATCATTGTAAAGTTCAATATACTAGCTCATACAGTCGTGTGAAAGCCCATTTATGTGCCATTCCTAGACAAGGAATCACAGTATGTGTAGGAGAAAATGGTAAAGAGTTAGATCCTTGCAAAGTAGCAACATCTATTAAAGAGCAAGAGGAAGCAGATGTAAGAGTTGGTCGTGCCACAAACCATCCTTTGTTGAGAGGAAGAGGAAGTGGAAGGGGATCAAAGAGGCCTCCTCCTTCTCCAACACATAGTGACTTTCTTGATGTTTAGTAAAGAGCCACCCATTTTTGGATAGAAGTGAAGAAGATCCTGTTGGTGTGAAGAGAAGCAAGGGGCCATTAGAAAGAGCATTTAAGCTTGAAGCTAGAGAGCTTGTAGATCAAGCCGTTGCAAGATGTCTATATGCAAATGGTTTGGCATTTAATGTTGTAAGATCACCATATTGGCAGGATATGTTGAGAAAGGCAAGTGATTGTCCACCAGAGTACACAGGGCCAGGTTATGAGAAGGTGCGTACCACTTTACTAGCAAAGGAGTTAAAAGGCATAAACAATGCATTGGCTCCCATTAGAAATTCATGGAAAAAAATGGGGGTGTCAATTGTTTCAGATGGATGGAAGGATGCCAAAAACCGGCCATTAATCAATGTGATTGCAGTGAGCCCTAAAGGGGCAATGTTTTTGAAAGCTGTGGATTGTGAAGGACAAGTGAAGGATGCACAATTTATTGCTGACATCCTTATACAATGCATTCAGGATGTGGGTCCTGAAAATGTTGTCCAAGTAATAACATACAATGCAAAGAACTGTAGAGCTGCAGGTATGTTGATTGAGACACGATTTGAGCACATATTTTGGACACCTTGTGTTGTTCACTCTCTCAACCTCATGCTACAAAAGTTGGGTGCGAAAATGAATTGGATCAAACAAATGTATGTTGAAGCTGAAGAGATCCAAATGTTCATCACAAACCATCAAATGTCGCAGGCCATTTTTAGATCATTTTTAGCATTGGAGTTGTTGAAGGTAATTGAAACACTTCAACTTTTAAATTGTACATTTCACTTTAGTAATTACTAATTTATTTTTTAAACTCAAGCATGTCTTCTTTATATTTTAATTTTAATGTTAAATTTTTGAATAGGTTGCCGAAACCAGATTTGCATCGAACACGATTGTCTTGAGACGACTCGTGAAGGTGCAGGAGGCACTTTCTAGCATGGTTATCAGTCAAAGTTGGTCCCTGTGGAGGCAATCCAATACTAAAAGGGCAACAAATGTAAAACAAATGATCCTAGATGACACTTGGTGGGAACGAGCAAAATATCTTCTTAGATTCACGGAGCCCATCATGAGTATGATCCGTTTTACTGACATGGATGAGCCATGTTTGGGAGAGGTATATGATGGCGAGGTATATGATGGCATTGATTCAATGATTGAGCAAACGAAAATCGTCATCAACGAAAAAGAGCAAGATCCTGATGAAACTTTCTTCAAAGAGGTGCAAACAATTTGTGTTGAGCAGTGGAACAAAATGACCACCCCACTACATCTTTCATTTGCATTAACTCCCAAATTTTATAGTGATGAGATTCTTGCTTTGCCATCAAGAGTGCAACCATATTCAGATCAAGAAGTTGGTGTGGGGTATTTGAAAGCACTTGGTAGACTCTTCCCCGATCAAGAAATGGAGTATTTAGTTAGAGTTGAGTTTGCTGATTTTGTAGCCGGCGAAAATCAAAGTATTGCTGCTTCACGTGACAAGTATAGGATGGATGCTCATTCTTGGTGGTATATCAATGGCTTTACAACACCACATCTCCAAACTCTTGCGATCAAAGTTTTATCGCAAGTAAGTTAACTTAGTTTTTATTGCATTCTCTAAATTTATATTGTTTACTATTTTAAAAATAATAAAATGGTTAACAATTTTATAATAAAGTTTGATTTACAATTTTATAATTATAAGTTCCTCTCACTTTTTTTCAATAGGTTGCAGTTCCTCTTCAGTTGAGCGAAATTGGAGTACATACTCTTTTATCCACTCAGTGAAATGCAACCGATTGGCAGCAAGTAAGGCAGAAAAACTTGTTTATGTGCATTCCAACTTGCGCCTTCTTACCCATAAAAAAAATGAGTATAAGGAAGGAGGCACGAGGTTGTGGGATGTAGATCCAGAGCGAACTGATTTGGATTTTTCAGCTACCACACAATCTTTACTTTCTTTGGAGTCGGATGCCTAGCGTGCTTCCAGTGGAAGTGCTAGTGGGGCTGCATGTGGTTCTACTAATTTACCTACATCATCTAATGTCAATGATGATGTTGATCTTAATCTTCCTGATGATCCATATGATGCCTACTATTAATTGTATTATTTTGTTTTAAATGTTGAACCAATGAACAATGAATTCAATATAATTATATACCTATCGTAACATTCAAGTTTTGAAAATTTGATATCAAATTAATTTAGTATAATTGTATTTCATATTTGTTATATTTATGGTAGTTCTAAGTTTTGTTTAGCATATGCATGATATGTGGTATTCTAAATTTAATTTTTGTTTTTACTTTTTTAGGCTGCAAATATGTCTATATCTATGATTTTTATATGTTTTATGTACGGATGTACCCAAACATACCCACACCAATTTTTTTTTTTTTTGCCGTACTGGCGTACCGTACCCATACCCGATTCAGCAACTTAGGATAACATTGATAAAGCATTCATAGATACATTATAGAACCTTAATACATAACATTTGTGTTAAATTGAGAATTCAAATAAGAGTCAAAGTCAAACAAATTATGAATTTGGTTACTTTATAAGTTTATATTCATCATACTTGGAAAAATGATGCTTGAAGTTGACAAATATTTTATTATTTTGTCAAACAATTGTTGTAACTTGCTTTGTGTAATTATCATTGGGTGAAATGCAAACAAATTCAGGGATATTCCAGTGGGTATAAAATTACAATCAGATCAAATCCCATTCACATTCAGATTTATAGACTTTGTTTTAATGTTTGTCCAAGTTTTCCAAGGCACCCAGCTTTAGCTTATTGTGTAGAGAGGGGTGGAAATTATTTGCAGATCTGTAGATTCATATCAGTAGTCCCAACAGTTTTAAGAGCAATACCAGTTCAAGTTTCAGATTGAATTCCTATTGGTTAACCAATAGATCCATACAATTGCTTAAGGATGGATTCATTGCATATGAAGGGAGTAATATTGCTGTACCAGAAATTTACTGCCCTAGGAACAGTTTGGGATCAAAATATTATAGATTTTAAAACAGTACAAACTGCTGCATATAGGTTCTTAATACATTTTCAGCCTATATTGCTCTAGTTGTAAACCAGAAGTTGTTATTGTAAGTTTATTTGCTATAGAGAATTATTTTAGTACTCTTTGAAGTGTTTATATTAAAAATAAGTCAATCATTCATCTTCATAAACACTGTTTTTTTAAAAAATTGCGTTGGAAAAAGGGGGACGGCTGGCTGTCCCCAGGACAGTTTGGGGACATCATAGACATCTTTGCCATCCCCTTTGCAACTCATCGCCGTCCTCGAGTTTCCAAGATGTTTCCGACATTTTTGAAAATTTTGGGGACGGCTTGGGGACATCCTTGACACGTCCCCCTGTCTTTGGGACGTCTCGGAAACGGGGACGCGTCCTTGGGTTCCCTTGCATATAACACCTCACTTTAGGGCAAACAAGGAATTTTAAGTGTTTTTTTATGTTTTAAAAATTGCTTCTTTTATTTAAATGTTTTTTGGTTTAAAAATTTGGCTTGAGCCATAGGTACACCTAGGTTTGGCTAGGTATGGCCAGGGTTCCGCTTGGGCACCCCAGGCATACCCAGGGCCGAACTTGCCCCAAACCCGCACTCGAACTGAACCCACACGGGAACCTGGCAACTTAGATGTAAACCAATGTGTTATAATTTGATAGGTATATGTATAGCTCATGAAAATAGAGGGACATGGTTCCCTTTTACAAATAGATTTGTCAGGTCACAAGACAAGTTGATCATTTTAAAATTTTATTGTAATTGGCAGTTACAATGCAGTTTAATTACTACATTCTGAATTATAAAAGCTGCAAAAAATAAATGAAAGAGGACATTTCTCTGTTCTCCATATTTTTGCTTGTTGTCTCTTTCTTAAGCACGTCTTAATTTTTCTTGTCCAAGATGATTGCATGAATGGTTAATAAAATTAGCTAAAATTAATCATGAAGTATGCAAGGGTTTCATTCTGAGATAGAGCTGCTTCCAAAAACAGTCATGCCTATATATTTAAATATTTTTCTCATTTCCCATTTCTCATTCTCTTCCCAGTGCCAACATAACATAATGAAATTCATATATATTGATCTAATGCTTTTATAAAAGACTCATTTACTTCCGCCTCTATTTCAAGCACTGCTGTTGGAGTGATGAATGTGTTGGAAATTTTTTGCTTTTATGAATCTTGAAGTAATTGGATGTCATCTAGAAATTTAGTTATTTGTGTACCACTTAGTTTATAAATTTTAGCTCTATATGTCTGAGTTTTTGTTATTCCGTATTTTGACTAATTACTATATTTAAAAAGAAAACTTTTCTTAAATTTTTGCCAACCTCACTTTCTAAATTTCTTAAGTTTCTCCCACTGTTTGTATCAATAAATCATTTTAAGTAGGATTTGAGCACAAGCACAATAAAATTCTCAGTTAAGGTGTCAAAAACAACACATGTTCTGGGCTACGAAGAGTAGGAATAAGCAAACTTATTTTAACTATTTGCAATGCAAGTTCATTTCCTTGCCATAGGTAGTGACTGGTGACATGACATGACAAACTAAGAGATTGGAATGGTTTGACAACAATAATATTTAACGGACCTTGTTAAACTGATCAAATTTGTCAAAGGAGTGCTCTGTGGATAGGTTAACTCAAAACGTCAAAAGAAACAATGGACTGTGCGCATTTCCCTGCAACAAGTAGTGATAGGCAAATCTAGTCCAATCTGCAGAAGGTTACAGGTTTGTTGGCAAATTGAGGTATGTGTTGGAAGTGCAGTCAAAAAACAAAGAAGATCCGTATCCCACATGTATAAGTGAATGGAAGCCAAAGGTAATTTTATATAGAAATGAAAAAAGCCAAGATCCAACTTAAGAGGTCATTGTGCATGCCCATCAAGTTGTTGAGTGGTTAGAAAATTGACAAAGAGGTTCACCATGACCTTGGGACCTTATCAAAGCAGTTTCCAAGTTTGGGCAGATCAAGATGGCCCTGCCTTGCCCCAGTGAAAAGAAAATTGGTTGTTACAGTGAGGACCCAGGGCTTTGGTGAGTAAGAGAAGTGTTTTATCCCAGTGCCTCTTTGGTGAGAAAATGACTATTAAGATGAATGAGTTTCCAAGTTTTGGCCAATGATAAGATATTGTTATCTTGGTAACCAGGTGCCCTGAGAGTGAGAAAACAACCATCACCTCACAGCTGTGGGACCCAGTGAAGAGAATTGTTGAAGGTGAATAAATTAGAATTTTTTATAATTATCATAGTGTTTTGATGGTAACATAGAGATTGAGTTATATTACTAACATCCATAAGATTAAATGGTCTATTGGACTACAAGAATACAAAGCAATGTCATCATTGAAAACAATAATTTCTAGAGCCTGTTTGTGCTGTATGCCTACTTGGTGTGCTCATACTTTTTGTTGTAAATAGATATCACCAAAATGTTTCCCAGACCCATAATGCCAATCATCATTGAAGATGAAACAATACTATTAAAATTTGAAAATCAGCATTGGCTCCATACTTGGCTGCATTGGGGAAGAGCACTTCCGAACTGGATATTGTTTGCTTCACAATTTTGCATACTAGCTTTTTTGCTTTTGTCTGGGTGTTCAAAACTCTTACTTATGCACTGCTTTAAACACTTGCTGCAAATGCTGTCGTTTCCTGTTCAAAAATCCTCATGATTCCTACTGAAAACCCTTGTGTTTTCTTCCTCAGCAATCTTGATGTCAACAATATGACTAAATGTTGAACCTGGATCGCAGGATCTTAGGGATAAGGTTACAGGGTTTGAAATTTATAAATGTTACTATGGTGTACCTGGCGCTCTAGTAAGAAATTGGTTAAGTGATAGATTTTGACCCCAAAACCTAGAAGAAAGAATCATAGAGAGGGATTAAATGCCATTCACCTGGCAAATCCCTAGATATGTTTTAATTGTTTTAATTATTGCCATTGGTATAAAATGTTGTCTCCAAGGATCATGGAGAGGGTAGACTTGGATGCCCCTGCTAGGTGGTAGGTAAAATTATTTATTTTCTCACATGTAATTGTAGTGGTACTTAAGTCGGGAGATACGTCTGGGAATATATTGGAAAGTGGGTAAAGATAGGGAGTTGTAAGAGGATGTAAGAGGATCCTGTACAAATGGATCTTATGACAAATTTGGACAATCTTCTTATGGAGCACCTAGGATTGGGATCTTTCCTAATTTGACCTTTATGATAGGATCTATGACAATTATGATGCATAAGTTAGGTGTAAGGTGCATAAAAGGAGCTACTATTCAGGGTGGTTGACTGATTTTGGTGAATTGTGAGATTCCCCATGATGGAGGTGGATACCTAGATTTGGGTGAATGGTATTGGTCACTAGTCTTGGAAATTTGGAATACCATTCATGGCATCTTGTATCCATATTTCCTATAAATTGGTACCTTGTGATGGTAGTATTATGAGATCGTTTTACAGGTCATTCAAGCACTGTTATGCTGCTGGAATACAGAGAGATAATCCTATTGTGTTGATGTAACTATTTTGAGGATTGAGTAAAAGCTTGGGTCTCTTTGTTTCCCACAAGGGTTTCTCCATGTAGATAATTTGTTATAGTTTTCTTTTCTTTTCATTGCTGATTTCCATTCTTCATATGATCTGTCACAGGTAAGTAATTTGGATGTATTAAAGAACAACATTTCTCATTGATTGTTTCACCTTGTTTTCAACACTTGATGTGCTGGTGTTGTAGTAAATGGTCTAAGTCCAGAACATGTTCATATGGCTGGAAATAAAGTTCCTTCAAGTCCCCAAGATCCCAGTTCAAGAGACAGAAACTGAGAGCACAGAAGAAGTAAATATATGGAAAAGGCAATCTCCACTGAAGTGTCAACTTCAGGTGGGATACTTAATAAATCAGCTTTCCCAGAAGCCATGCTATCTATAATTAAGGAAAAAATGTACAAAAGTGGTTAGGACAGGTCTTACTCATGTGCTTCTGATTGTCAGGGCTCGGAACACATCCCGGGGAGGTAAAGGATCATAAGTTCCCACCTGACAGAGTGCAAATAAACCCACAATATCAAAAGATGCCAATGCAAATGGTTCAGATGAGAAAAGTATTATGAAATGACAAACTGACATGCCTACTAGTCTCCTACTAGTACGGAAATTTCCTAGAAGAGCAGAAAGCATGAACCTAAATCATCCAGTCCTAAGAAAAAAATAGGTGACATAAAGGAGGGGATTATTGGAGAGGTTGATGAAGTATGGGAAGAGCAGAATATGGGAGGAAATAAAGTAGGGTTGATTAAGAAAACAAAAAGCATAATATATTAAATTAGGCAATGGAAAATGATAGAATGGAAAGGAAACTGAGAAAGTAAAACAAAAGGAATCAGAAGAGAATACTGAATGCCCAGAAGAAATCTTCAACACCTTTCTATATGGCCAACATATCTACAAGATCCTGGCGTCATAGATTTTCAACACCTATTCTTCCACATGGCTATTACTAGCAGAAGACTGTGGTCATTATAATGTAAAAAACTGGCCTGCTGCTGGCCAGAGATCTACTCCTTCGATAACAAAATCAGATTATCGAATGCAAATTATTATAGGAGGAACTAAAGAAAATATCATGTTCCAAGACATCACAAACGTTGCTCAGATATCGATCCCAGCACTAAATAAGTCTCTTTGGAAGTGGAAAGATTTAATGCATGGGAAGAAGCTCAATATCCAACCAGATTCAGTTCATTGAAGGAATTAGCATTTTGGGAATGGACCTCTTACAAGCAGATGCTTAACTGGCCTCTCTTATCTGATTTCTCTGCTGAATCCAGCATTCCATGTGGACAGAATGTGAGATCCTCATGTGAGGGCTCCTTAGCATTAGGTGCAGGTGCATCCCACTCAAGTGTTGCTGTGAGGATATGAGGGGAAGCTTTGGAGAACCAATAATCCCTCCTTTTCTTGTGCATCTCTCAACAACATCTCAAAGGATTGAGCAATATATGGCCCATGAGCTCCTGCATATGGAAGAAGACTACTGTGAGAATTATCCTGCTTCTTGGATGGGCCTTCTAATGGCCCCATATCTAGCCACTAGGCACTGCAAAGGCCATTCATATCTAGCTAAATTACCGGGTTCTTCAGATTTTCCCCAAGAACCCAGTTGGGTTCGGTTCAGGTTTGGGTTCGGTATGGGTACGACTTGGGAACTTGGGTTCTTTGTGGGTTCTTCTGTGAAGGACCCACAAAGAACCCAGGTGCTTGGGTTCTCTATGGGTTCTTCTGTGAAGGACCCACCTCACAAAGAACCAGGCACCCAGGCAGTACAAATTCGATATTGTCTTGGAAAAACAAGAACTTATAATAGTTGTTTAAAAAAATTTAGGGCTATTGTTTCCAATTGAACATGTGTAGATAACATTAATTGATCCTCATGAATGCATCATTCCATCATTTACTCTCTCATTTGACCAGCATTATTGTAGGAGGGGGAAACAAACAATGTTTGAACTTTGGGCCAGCCCATAAATTTGTCATCATTTGTGAATCAATACACCATATCTTCAACATTGACCTTGTTTGATTGACTCTTCTTAAATGTGGTTATCTAACATTGTTGACCAAAGAGCTTTGCTATACTGACTGTTGACCAAAAATCTCTGCTACATAGACAACATTAACTTCTGTACCACTTACATCGACTATTTTGTTTGATGATTACGTTGCATTGAGTGCAATATTCTACTTTTCATTGAGTCATGATCAATATTGAACAAGAAACTAGTAAGGTATGTAGGCTTCTTTGAGTTTTTATTTTGTTTACTATATTTTTTAAGGAGAATCAATTACTGTACTTGTGAAGTGATCATTAATTGAACTGTTATAAGTTACTATGTCAAAATTATATTGTATTCTATTTATTGGCAATTATGAGCATCACTATTCTTATGAATATATATTCTCGTACACGTACCCATACCCGTATCTGAACCCGTACCCGAACTGACAACTTAGATATCTAGATATACTTTTGCAAACTCAGGAAGTTTGTATTGCATGATAGCTCCATTGGTTACCAATAATATTCACTTAGCCAACATCAAAATTGCCCTAGCTGAGCAAGGTAAAGCTCTCTCCATGGTTCAAAATGTATGTATGGCACCCTATCTGCCTCATCTTGCTCTTTTCCATTGTGACTTTACTGGCTCCTTCCCCAAGCCTGGAAGTGATTATTAAGGGATCCCCACTGCAGCAGCAGGCAAAATGCACCAGCTGGTCTTCCCTTATCTATTTCATATCCAACAACCAAGAGGGAATTGAGTAATCAGCCAAGCAAAATAAGGTCCTTGCAACTAGCAAACATGGTAAGGTGCCAAGATTTCTCTCAAAACAGAAGGGATTCATCCTCACCCTGGAGGCAGGTGATGAATGACGTGTGTTATTTGCTATCTAGTCTAGACTTTTGGCATTCCCAGTATATAAATGTACATAGGCCTCACAGTCTGATGGTGGTGTAGATTAAACTAGCTTATTTATCTTAATTAAATAATCTATATAAATAACGCTGAGAAATATCTCTCTTATTTTTTAATAATTTAATTTAATTAATCTTGATGTAAACATAATTAAATTATTATATAATATGTAGTATATAATATTATATTATATTAATCATATAATTAAATAATATATAATATCATATTATATATATAATTAATATATTATACTAATATTATTATTATAATTATAATATATAAGAGAATATATTAATAATAATAATTACTATTAATATATTGTTTGTTTATTTTCCTACTAATATATTTAATTAATTAATATAATTATATTAACATAATATTATTATATTATTATTAGTTTTTTAATATTATAATAGTATATTATAAATAATAATGATAATAATATATTAATTATTGATATTATGATATAATTATGTTATATTATAATATACCCCATTAATATATATTTTTATATTAATAGTATATTATAATATTAATATATTTGAAATATATATATATTAAAAAGTCACCCCCTACAATAGATTCACTAGGGTTTGTGCCTTCATAGACATCTCCAAACCGCTGCACCACTCAGTTTTGATCCATTTTGCCCATGGCACCTGGGCCCAATTCCTTAACTATGAAGGACTACACTTTAGATGCTTTCGCTGCAACATGTTGGGGAGCAAAATCGACGGTTGCACCTCTCCCAGGTTTGCCACCACACGACATTTCAATCTCAAGCAATGGGTCGAGAAGCGAGGTACTCCGGATGCTGACTCTATTTGGCATATCATGGGAAGTTTTTGGCTGTTCAAGAGGATCCCATGTTGGCTCCTGAGGCCTCGATTGAGCCCCTCACTGGTGTGGAGCAGCCCTTTTCCATGCCCATTGGTGCTCCCTGTGAGATTCCATCCCCTCAACTCGTTTCCAAATCCCATCCCCCCCTTCCAATTGTGATGGTTAGCAATGGCTCTAATTTTGAGGATTCTTATCCCTTCATGGATGATCTGGATGGGGACTTCTCTGATTTTTTGGATCTAGATGAATTGGTTGTCCCTGTTAAAATGTGCACCATTTCCCAAACAACTACTGCTATCTCCAAACCAAACTTCCTAGCCAAGAGGAAAAAGGGACGCAAATCAGAGGCCGAGAAGCTCCGTATCGAAGGCAAAGATGTTGATGATGGTACGCAATGGACTATGGATGCCCTGCTCACCAGGAGTATGAGGAAGGGGAAGGTCAAAAAGGCCATCTGAGTTGGTTTTATTGGGTGATAGATATTGTATGTGCTATGTGTGATGGTAGATTGGTCTCTAGTTATTAGTTTTGCATTATGCTTTCCTCTGGACTTTTGTGTATGCTTTAGGCTTCCTTTGTCTCTTCGTCATTTTTTGTGCTCCCCATTCTTGGGTTATATATTGGGAGTGGGCCCTAATCCCATAGTTGAATTGCTAATAATAATAATAATAATATTAAATTATAAATTAATTAAAAAATATAAAAACCACCATACTTTTTTTTTTGGTATGTAAATTTTTGTCTTTTCATTTATCAGCAAAAAGATTACATATTTCCGCCAGAGCGGTGATTTCTAGGAGTGCCACTCCAAAACACCCACCACCCGCCCTAACCACCAGTACATTTGCTCGGGACTGACCAACCATGTTGAAACAGTAACCACCCAGACTAAAGCCCTGCTGCATTTGCAACCCAAAAATAATGAGTAGGGCCTCTGCCCGATGCCAAACAAATCCAAAGAGATTATAGCGAAGACTACATACTTAGACGCCTACCCGACCAAGGACAACTACACCAAAAACACAGCCACCAACCTCATTTGACCAGCACCCCCTCGTCCACCAGCACCTCGCGAAAGTGCTCTTTCCAATCTATACCTGGTGTCGCCTCCAAATACAAGAAGACCTTCAAGAAATCCACCCTGCACACAACCCGTTCTCTATGCATCTCCAAGTCTCGTCCCTTGATATCCAGGAGGAAAGGATAGCATCTGACAATTATGTGGGGCAAAAACACCCTTGCTAGGTGCGCGGGTGTGGCATCCCCACACCCAATTCAACAATAATGATAACATCCTCAACCCCACCCAAGAGGTCCGCCGTGACCAATTTCTGAGCAATCAACAGGACCATCGCCTTCGGCATCTCCAAATCTAACAGTGCTGCAATGAACCATGACGCTATATCCACGTTTGTGCGATATCTTTCAGTTGAGACCATGAATTCTTTACCCAACACCAGCTCCACTGCACCTAAGACAAGGGGATCCCATTCCTTAAAGACCGAGCACAGGCGATTCTCCATGATCTTGCTGAGGAACACCCACAACTTTTGTGTCGCCATCAGCCGGATGGGCATTTCCATCTCCGCCACCTTAGACCACCCTCACTAAATTTGCTAGACTGAAATCAAATGCCACCTCCAGCCACCTTATAAAACCCATTGAACGAGTGCCAATTAATGTTTATGTCACATCGTTCAGGCGGTATGTCTTGCCCAACGTCCTCGTAAAAAACCACCATACTTAATATTATATTATTATTAATGATTATTTATAGTATTTATTATAATATTTTATTTTTATTTAATATTATTTATAAAATATAATATTATAACTATAAGTATGATTATTTATATTATGATATAATATTAATATAAACTTTTAGTGTTTATTATAACCGTCTTAGTTTCCCCTTTTTTCACTTTTTGGAGAGATGGTCTTATTTTCGTGCATTATTTACTCCGTGGTCTTTTTAAAACGGTTTTTTCTAAGCACAAACTCACAAATTTTATTTTTAAATGTTTTTTAAATTGCCTGTAGTTTCTCTAACAAATAACAACATGATAAATGCCACGGGATTAAATGGTGGTTCTCGGGATAAGAACGGTTCTACTGCAGTTGCCACATTCTCCAAAGATACCACATTTATTCCAGCCTTGAACAAAACAAAATCTTTTATTTCCACATATAAAACAAAATATTTATTCATTTTAGTGAGATGTAAAAGCGGATTAAAATTTGCACGAACGATTAGATTTTCATTTACTCCCAACATTTCTGCAGATGTTTTTGTGTACACGGATGCCTAAAATCCTATAGCTGCGACTGTAGGAAGCCTCTCAGCTTAATAAACATTCTGTATTTTTTTCGTTTTCCATGAAATAACAGATTTGAATCAGAACCTGTCATTTTATCAAGAAATCAGCTAATATCCTCTCCAAGGCAAAATGCTTCTTGCAATACATTCTGAAGTGAGTCAGTCAAATGACTGAGTTTCATTTTTTAATTGGAATCGTGCATCATTTGTTGCAAACTTCCAAGTGAAGATTCAGATTGATTTTTCTCTGTTGAGTGGTCATATTCTATACTTTGGAGTGGAATCAACTGAGTAATGACCTATCAAAATTAGTAGATGGAATCATTCTGTAATTCTGGAGTAGCAGGTTACTTCCCTCTTTCAAGAGAAAGTAAATACAGAATGATATCAAGTGCAAATGTTAACAGTTAAATAGTTGTGTGCATGCATGCATGTGTATGTATATTATAGATGTGTTCATAAGTATTATCTAGTTCAAGCCTCCCTTCTTCCTTTCTTGTTCTTGTTGTTACTTGTGATTCCCCATCTAGTATTGTGTTTGCACAAGGTAGAACATTGGGCCAACATGGCTAGTCGTTAGTTGGAAAATTCTTGAAAATGGTATAAACATCATGTCATACTTTCCTACAATGGTCTTAAAGCTCTTTCCTAATGGTTTTGGGATCCTTGGGTTGTAAGTTTGTAACAGGTATAATGTCTTATCCACTATTTTGTTTCACAAAGGACAAATGTTTCTGGATCATTCCGTAATTATTATGGACTGTTTGGGTGATGTAATTTGTGACAACTCCATAGCCTGAGCCTAATCAAGGTTTACATGGTGTCACTTTGTACAAGTATGCTAGTGCCAAAATTAGTACCCCTATGGAATTTTCCTTGCAGTCATTAATTATGTTATCAATACTAACTGCTAAGTTAAATATCCTCTTTGTCAAATCGCCAAGTTGTCAAGTGTTTATTTTTTTCAAAGCTGACAATGCTTGTAGATTGCTCAATAGAGGGAATATAATGAATAAAGATGATCAAGCTCTCAAATTGCTAGCATTAAATATGGAGGGAATATCAGAAGATTTGGACTTGAATGTAAGATTAGTGTGCATCAAAGGGAATTCTTCCAGCACTTTGTCCTAATGACACGCCAATAGATGGTGAGGCAAGAAGGAGGCTGTAATCTACAACAAATATCACACACCACACAAGAGATGTTTGTGGGCCAATTGTAATGACGATTAAATTCCTGCAAGATAGATCAATTGATTAGTTGTACGTGCAAGTTAATAACATCACACAATAGAATGCAAAGGAGAAAATACTGAAAACGGAAGAACACTGGAAAGGTCTCACCCATTTAATACTCCATGGCTTACTTCTATTGCACCTCCTCAAGCTTGTTGTGATAATAATGCCCTCAGATTTGTGAGCAAATTATATGTGTCTAGCTTTAACAAAGCTTTTGAAGGATTTGAAAAATAAACTAATGTGCAACTAGCAATTCAATCCTAGTATGCAAATAGTAATAAAAAGCCTAAGATATGAGAATGCCTATAATAAAAATAGATTAAGCAAATGATCGATCTCGAAAATGAGATCAAGATTGTCATTTTATAGAAAATGCAATCTTGAACGGACAGATTAGATGAGATATTGAGAAATACCCTAGAATCAATGGTTAAGATTCAAGGTGACAACTCTCAATTAGGGTTAGAGAAATAATCCCCAAATGTGTGGACAAGATTTAATTTAATAAATTAAATCAACTGTGGAGAATAAATGTGACATTGAAATGAAATTAGTAAAAATCAAGAAGAAAAAGATTGAACAAGAAGAAGATATTTAGAAAATCAAGTTATTTTAGAGATAACTTACTTTGTGGAGAGAAAATGCTATTTTGAAATTAATATTTTAAATTAATTCCAAAATGGTGAATTCATGTGACAGTAAATAATAATAATTTAAAATTATTTACTTGGAAAGAGGGAAGTTGCCAATTTAAATAAGATGCTTTTATTTAAATTTAGAAAGAAAATCAATAAGACAATTTAATAATTAAAATTATTCAATTGTGGAGGAAATTAGACAAGTGGGTAATTTTAAATAAATGATTTTATTTAAAATTAGAAAGAAAGTTGGAGAGGATAATAATTAAATAAATAATAAGAATTTATTTAATTATGAGAAGACATATAACGACGTATTAAATAAATAAATAAGATCTATTTATTTAATAATCATGAGGAAGTAATAATTAAATAAATTTAGGTTTTTATTAATTATAGAGTGACATAAGCAATTAGTGACGTATTTAAGTAATAAATATAATTTATTTCTTTAAATAGCGAGGAGGAATAACAGAGGTGAATTAATAGCTGACATTGGACTATAGGACCTAATTAAATATTTTAATTATGTTGAGATGAGGCATGATATAGAAGAATGTGATTTGCAAGTCTAGGCCATTTTTATGTGTCTACACCAATATGCTCTAATATCCAATGTATGTAGAAATAGAATAAATCCTTGAGGTATGGTAACACCGTACAATACTCCTCATGGAAGAAGCCACTCCACGCTATATCTCCAAGATCTATCCCAAATACAATATAATAATATAATGGAGGGGTAATCCCAATGAGGGCCTACTCGTCACTTGATATAATTAATCACAAATTGTCCACATGACCCAATATAACTAACTTAAGGGATGTGTGCCACATGTTGGCAACTCCATCCACCGACATACATTATAATACCATATCCCTAGGTACCTAATAGAAGCAAACATAGGTTTGATCACCAAATCTGAATCTTGAAAAACTAAATCATGAAAGAAATCATCAAGTCCCATTCATTATGTCACACATTTTCAATGATTGAACTAAGGAAAGGTTGCACTCTAAATGGTTATGATGGCAAGAAAGGGTGACAAGGCAGGGATGAGTTTGAGTATTAAGCAAAGGCACATCTTTTAGCCGGCGATGCTAAGTTAAGGTGGTCATGGTGGCTAAAATGTGTGACTAGCATCAAAGATTTAAAAGTGTTAAAGTAATTTTATTTTTCCTAAGTGGTTATACTAAGGAGAATCTGTGACCAAAGTAGCAACAATGGCTGAATAACATGGCAAGGGAAGGAGGGACTAAGACTAATCAAAATTTCACACATGTGGAGTGGCAATGCCACTTACAAGCTGAGATTCAAATGGAGAGGGTGGTCAAAATGTGTGACAAGTTAAATGACAGGCAAAAACAGAAGTACAACTTGCCTTTTTAAAAAAGGTAATGCCACTTAAAAGCAGCAATTCAATAGTCAAGATGGCTGAAAATCATGACAAACATCAGTTATTTCAAAGGCAAGTCATTTTGCTCCTTTGATGTGGTTATGGCACCCAAAAGTGTGATAGGACTGGTCATGATGGCTAAAAAAGGCAACTAGCAGAAGACTTGACTCATTCAAGTTAAAATCGCACAATTAAGGTAATTACTAATTACCACTTAAAATCTGAAATTCGAGAGGCAGCCATGGTTAATATGTGCGATGAGGTATCAAAGACCTTAATGTTAAGTGATTTCACGGCTTTCAAAGCTGGTTATAATGTTAAAAAGGTGTGATTCAAGTGGCTGAGGTGGTAAGAAAGCGGACCATTTGAGAATTGTGGCAAGATCAACTTAAGTTGCAAGCCAGCTGGTTATCAAGGTCAAAAAGTGCAACATAAGGCAGTTTTTGCACATTTCTAGTTATTGTGCCAGTCAAAAGAGTGACGAAGGTAGCAATGATGGCTGAAATGTGTAATTTCATTAAATAAAAGCAAGATAAGCAAAATTGAAGGGTTAAAAATGAAAAAAGTGACCTGAGTAAGGAGAAAGCTGAGTTAAAGCAAGGAAAGAGCCTTTTTGAAGCAGTTTTAGTGTTTGAAGCAAGGATAGAGATAGAGTTACTTCAAAATTGATTTTAAAGCATTATTTTATTATTATTTTTCCCTAGAAGCTTCTCTTTGAGAGCTTACAAATAAGTGCCTTGTGCACATAGAATAGGAGGAGATAAGCTTATGCTGCTGAAGTTTTTTTCAAGTTTTAGAGTTAGGATTTTGTGTTGTAATTGTGCAAGTTTGGCAAGTCAACGAAAAGAAGGTTCTTGTTTAACTTCATGTGAAATTGATCTTCCACCTTGCAAAGTAGCATTGTATGCTTTGGATTTGTTGCATGCATTTAATCTTGTTCTTTGTCAAATGCGTTTATAAATATTGTGTTTCTTGTTCAAATCAACCCATATGTTGATGTGTATCCATTGATCTCTGCTTTAATCATTGGAAAACATTAGTGTTTAAATACATGTTATAGTTTAGCTGCAAAAAGTGAAAATCTTGTGGTAGGATAAGTACTCAGTCTTGTGGTCCTACATTTGAGATCAAAAGGTAGGTCCAAATTATTTCTTAAGTATTTTGTTTACATGCAAAACCCCCAAAAGATCATTTGTACAATGTGCATAATCCATATTCTAGTTTACTTGTTTTAGATTTTAGGAATAGATTAAATTAGAGAGTTTCCTTTACTATTATTTGTAACTTGTTTTAGATTTTAGGAATAGATCAAATCAGCTAGCTTCCTTTGCTAATTTTAAGAGACAATTTCTTCACACTGTTTTCTTGTGTAGTCATGAAAGTGACAAATTGAAATGCTAACAAAGTATTGTTGCAATATCCTTTGTTGAACCTTTCAAAGGTCAAACTTGTGGTTTTTTCATTTCTATCAATGTAGTATTTGCTTTTAACGGGTTTTGTATCTTTTGGCTGGTATCTTGTAGTGTTTTGGCTTGAGAAGTGCATGGTATTTATGGTGAGCACCAATGGGACTCTTGGCTATGTATATTTGTATTTTTATTCTGTTGCTAGGGTTTACACATCTTGGGTTTACCTCTCTTCTTGTGTTTACACTGTTTAGTTATTCTAGCTGTAGTCCTAGTTGTCTTCTCATCTTCTAGAGTTCTTTTCTACCCTATTGCTTCTATATTGTAACTAGATGCAATTTTGAGTTCCATTTACCTACTTTGGTCTACATGAATATAAACTTTATTTTTCTTTATTTCTTTGATATTTGTAAGCACGTGCATTTCTTATATCCATTTTGTATGGGATTGAAGATAGGAATGATACTGAGCTACTACATCCTGGTTGTGGTGTTTTGCATCAAATAGCTCTTTTTTGTTCAAATTCATTTTATATTTGACGTCTCATCTGAAAGTGAAAATAAGAAACCCAAAAATGTGCTCATGGACTCTAAAGTGCTTGCTCACATGACAAACATGCTAAAGAGATGGAATGAAGGTATGGCTCGTGTTTATTTGTTTCCTGTTTCTTGATAATGTTACTTGTGCCCAGGAAATTCGACCATGGACTCATATGATGGAGCTTCCACAACTACATGGTTTGGGCCCAGCAGCAAATGATTTATTGAATACTTACAAAGTTTTACTAAAGGTCGTATCTCAACCTTAAATTTCTAATTTTCCTCTCAATGTCAAAGTGCATGGACAAGATTGACCTGATTGGATATTTGATTCATGGTTGACCTTCTAGGCCACTGGGTAACCAACTTGATTATCGAATATCTTGAACTTACACACTTTCTCTGTCCAAATAATGACCTAGCATAGAGAGCAAATTGGAGAACTGAATCAGTAGTTGGTCTTGAATGATATTAAATGGCTTCAAGGATGTTTAAATCATGTGTAAATGCACACACACATAAAGCTTCTGTATTTTGTGCTTAAATGCAGCCTTGATGTTTGTGGAAGGTAAATTGTCTAATGGGGGTGCCTTGTTTTGCTCTTCAAGCTTTACAGTTTCTGCGGAACCTCCGAAATTTGAGGGATTCATATGCAGCGGTTGCAATTGGGGCAGATGCAACAATTGACAATGATTCAGCTTCTCCCAAGTCATCATCTGTTATGAAGATCATCTCAGAGTGTGAAGAAGCTTTGACCACTTTGAATCGTGATCTTGGAATTCTTTCAGCAGCTTGTGTACGAGATCAAAGATCAGAAGCTGCCGATGAATAACAATATTGATTAGAAGTCAAATTTCTTTGGCATGCTAATGCTTCTAACAAGCTTGATAGGGATATATAACACTTACTTTTTGCATTGAAATTGGTTTTGGCAATCTTTAGAGGTGTATGAATAGAGAAAAAATGATTGCCTGTAGTCTGTTGTACATATATGATAAATCTGTTCACATATTAGTGAATAAGATCTGAGCAAGTGATTGATTATTTTGTTGTGGAATCCAAACACAGTTGCAATGTGAATTAATCTTATAGATCTGACTTGTTTGTTCAACACAATAATTTCATCATCTTTCACACATCAACGAAACTTCCCAAGAGATCAATGCCTACTGCTAGATGCACACAAGCTCAGCGCTTATAACATCTACTCTTGATGTTGGAAACATGTGTAGGTCATTCACGTTGAGATTAATATTCAGTCACACAATAGGTTTTAGAGACAGACCATATAAAAGATAAAATGTGCACATATTTTATCAGTGAATAGTATACTTCATAATAATAACGATTACTTTGAATGCTTATTATAACTTTCTAAATAACTCTAAATACTCACAATCATGGAAGACATCTCTTTGTAGATCAATTGTTTAATAGTCAACTATCAATTTAACTACATTGATGGCTAAGGATCATGACTGGAGGTACAATTCTTGCCCGGTTGTTTAAATCTCTTGTATCTTAATCTATTAATCGATCATTTACTAGGGAGACCATTACTGTGTAAATTAATTGCTTAATTCATGTTTGCTGGTGCAGCTGATTTCATCTCCATTTTCAACTATTGCCAATTAATTGCAACACTCTCATTGAAACAAGACTATTTTGGATGAACCAAAGCTATTGATATAAGCCGTAATTTCCAATTCTATGCATTACAAATATATTTATAACATGCCTGTCAACTATGCTTCCTTGAATAGAATTTAGTTTTTACATCGTATTCTACTTAATGTGATAGCACAAAAGCCAGTTCCTTTTGTAGATGTTAATAGTTATGTCCCAGGGCTTACGGTTTTGACAGTTCTGGAAATACAGGCAATCGGTGGAGTGTACAGTTGTGTTCATAGAATTTTATTGTTTGTTTAATTACAGTTTAACTTATATGTGCTTTCAACTATCCCTTTATGCACTTGCAATTTCTATCTTACAATCACATCGATTTTGGAGACCCTTAAATATCTCTGAGAGCATTGAGAACTTCCATCTATTCTCTGTAGTTGTCAATCAGTTATCTCTTTTCATGTTTTAAATAATATTCTTTTTTTGACTTTTTCTACCCCACTGTTGTTTGAGATTTTCAGAGGTTATAGAAGACATTTCTAATTTGTTTCAAGTTAAATCTAAACAAATGATAGATTTGATTCAAAGTTTTTATTAAGGATATTATATTTTTCATATTCCTGGTTGACTTGAATTCAGTGAGCATCAGTCTTTTTGTAACCAATTCAGGTTGATTCTCGAATTCAGTGAGAGCGCTAATCTTTCCACGACGAAGATGGTTACTCTCACCCTTTAACCATTTAACTTGTTTGATCTATGATTTGCTCACTGTCCAGCTAACTTCAAATTAATTCCAGTGTTTGATCTCATAAGCTAGGTCATGCTGATATCTTTTTAGATGGTAATTGGTTCTAAAAAATCAAGTTTTAATAGTGCATTCATACAAGATTGGTACTATCACTATCTTCTCTGCTTTTTTGGTTACTTTCAAGGCTTATATTTAAAGTGGCTATTACAAAATGAGTATAAAACAATTATATACGATGTTTTCTAAAATTCCCAAAACTATGTAAAATAGTGGCAAATTGATATTTTGATTGTGACATTATAACTATTGTTTAAGATAAATAAATTTAGCACAATGCAAACAAGACAACCTAAAAACTAAAAAAATAATTACCATGTTGAATAATATAAGTTTTTTCTTTATATCTTTAATATGAAGGCTTTCAGTCACCTTATTTTAACCTGTGTATTTATAGAGAAGAATCGTGTTTATATAACCTTATTTACCCATCTTACAAGCTCCAAAACAACAAAAAATAATCTAATTAAAAATGGTATTATGCATTGCAATGTTCTTCTGGGATCGATTGCAGTCTCTCCATTGAAATCACTCTTAAGTTGAATATGAAGTAGTGAAAATTTAATGATCTTCCTTATTAAGCCCGTGTAAGATAAGCACCTAAAGCCGATGCAATTCGATATGCTGCAAACTATCCACTCTTAAATTGAATATAAAATAGTTGTAAAAATATAACGATCTTCCTTAAGCCCACACAGGATAAGCACCTTGGTAGCTCCTAGATTACAATGATGTTTTTAAACGACCTACAATTTAATATTTTTGAACCCACAAGATCTGTCTTTTTTCTTCGATTCTAAAATATTTGAAAATTAGTGATTTTGAAGTTATATAATTTCTCTTGTAAAAATTAAATTGAAAGAAAAGTAGAACCTTATTAACCCATTGGGGGGTTGTGCCAATGAATGCCCAATAACAGTAGTGACGACGCTAGAATCAGAAGAGTGGGATGGGCTGCAGTGCTTTCTCTTCAAAGATCAGTTATAAATCACATGTGAGTGGTATGCATTTACGAACAAGAACGAACTTTGATGAGAATGATGGTATAAATCACATGCCATTAAGGACAATTCCTGTTCAAAACACATATTTGAATCCTTTTCTTCCATCAGATTTGTGGGACACTCTTATAAGCAAGAAAATAAAAAAGCATTTAGTTTTTAAGGTATAGTACGAGGCCACCAAGAGTACTGAATGGGCTTAATTGTAAATGCATATGTTCACCAAGCAAGGGGCGATAGTTGTCGGTTAGAGTATAAAGTGACAAAAGTAGTATAGGGGAGAGAGATCTAGTATTTTAGCATGTTTCAATAGTTGTGATAGTAGTTGTTTATATAATGTTCAATACTTTTATCAATATTGGATCAATAGTTGTGACATAATTAAACAAAATGTATTCTTTTGATCTAAAAATCAACCAATCACGTGATGCCACATCAACGCTCAACTACCCATAATGTGAATGCACAAGTATTGGTCAACTACATCTTGACAAAAAGCATGCTGATATGTCATCATATTTGATGATGTGACACTGAAATGAAAGCTATAAGCAGGGGACTTACCAAGTAAACTATTGTTAAAAATTGGGTGTGATTTGAGATTTCCATATAGGATAATTAGAAGTGCAAAGTTAGGGTGCACAACTACTGGGTCCTCTCCCCTATATAAATGAACAACACAAAACAATGTTCTTTGGGATTGATTTCAAAAGACGACAAATTAGTTTGGTCTATATGTTTAGATTATGTTAAGAGGTGTGAACTATAATGACATCAAAACACAAGGGTGTAATGATGTCATGGATATATATGATGAAAATTTTATAAATAAAATTTAAATTAGTAAATTTTGTTTACATCCAACAAATAAACTTTTTCTTTTACAATCAATCGTAAACATGATTGTGCATGGCATAAGAATAATATTTATTATTAAGGATGTTTTGAAAAATTAAATATCGATTGAGAATTGAAGAAATAACAGCAAATAGAAGAAAATAATATTAAAGAAGACTAAAAAGAATGAATAGGGAAAATAAAATTTAATAGTTATGAATTGAAATTCAGAGAGACTAAAAAGAATGAACAAGGAAAATAAAATTTAATAGTTATGAATTGAAATTCAGAGATTTTGTAAAAAGATGCAGTATAATATTTGTTTGTATAAGTTTTAATACTGTTTTACAAAATTATTATTCTAGATTTTCTAGACCTAACACTATATTTATAGGGCATAAATATAGTAGTAAATATGTAAAATATAGTAGTAAATATGTAAAATATTGTAATAAATATTTTGTTGGTTTTAGTGTATAAGTTTTAATACTGTTTTACAAAATTATTATTCTAGATTTTCTAGACCTAACACTATATTTATAGGGCATAAATATAGTAGTAAATATGTAAAATATAGTAGTAAATATGTAAAATATTGTAATAAATATTTTGTTGGTTTTAGTATTGTTTTTATTATTTTTTTGATGCATTGGGTATGAAGTGAATGTGAATAATAAAAAATGAATTTATCTTGAAAGAATTGTATAGAAGATTTTTTTGTGTTGTGTGGATTTGAATGAAGAATATGTTAGACAATTGGATCTAAGTTCACAATTGTCAAAATTTACACATTAGTATAAGTTGAGGAAATGTTGATAGCTTGCACCAATCCAATCATACAAATGACACATTCTATTGAATATGTTATAGGAATTTTTTCCATATAAATGATCCTTTGCAATTAAAAGGGGAGACAAGTTATTTTTATTTGACCCTTCGACATATAAAGAAAATGTTCTATGTAGTTAACCTAGAATTAAAGAGGGATAAAAATAATTCCTATGTAATTTACCTAAAATGATTATTAGATGAAAAATAAAATAGAATTAATCATATTAGAAAACAGGTCTAAGAAATTAATGAAATGATAATTCTAACGTGAAAGTGTGTGATGGCTTAGGAACCATTGCTCAAAATATTATATAATCAATTTATGAGTAGCTTGGGAAAAGGTAGAAGAGAACCCAGGTCACCCATAAAAGATGATGGACAGGTAGGTGGTGGGCATTAGAGAAGGGGCATACAATGTGTTAAACTTGGGGTACACATTACACCTAGGATTGTGTTACTTAGGGCTTTGTGTTGAGTGTTTATTACATGCATGAGTACACACTTTTCTTATTGAAACTAGTTCTTCTTGGATTGTAGCAATAGCTTAATGGGTCTATCCACTAAATTCTTTTGGGAGTGTGAGTAGAGAATTCAAAGAATTGCCTTCGATAAATATTGGTTCCATTTTTGTTTGAATAGAATAAATAAAAAATATAATGAACTTTTTATTTGATTCACTACTATTTAATAATTTAATATTTCTAGTAATGCTATTTACTTTCATTATATATA
Source organism: Sequoiadendron giganteum (assembly GCA_007115665.2). NCBI lineage: Eukaryota > Viridiplantae > Streptophyta > Pinopsida > Cupressales > Cupressaceae > Sequoiadendron > Sequoiadendron giganteum. The sequence goes on from CM021103.1 coordinate 305,271,807, forward strand.
AAGTTTGTAAAGTGTGGAAATGAACCTCTAATTTTTTTAGAAATATATGAGTAATTATATAAAAATAAATTAAGGATAACTAATGTAGCACAACACAAAATATCAATTGATAATTATTGTTTGGAGGGATCAACACAACAAATTACAATTTCATAATCAATAGATTATGGGCACATTCTAGTTTATATTTGAAAGTCTTATATACTTGTTGTCTATTGATTGCAAACTTATAAAGTATCTCATATTGTTCCCTCCTTTGAGTAATAATCATTAGTAAATATTTTATTCAAAGTGGTTGTCTTAGCATTTCTTTCTTTCTTGTGGAGAATTAATTATCTATCATTAATATTTATATTGTCCACAAGTAGCACGTGTCACTCGTAGGATTGAGTTGATACATATTAAAGTTTCCTAAAATTATGATAATTGTATGTCTTTTCAGTTGTGGACCTAGATCTATGTTGTTTGGTATTTGGTTCATCAATGTTTGTTGCAAATAAGTCTTCTTGGCTCCCATAGTTGTAGTTCCATATTCCTAGGGACAATACCAATCCTCAAGGCTAGGGACTTTGTCATCAAGAGGATAGAGCTAGAACCATCAACAAATTATGGTCAACTAGGTGCTAGTGCTTGAGAGAGGCTAAGATCCCCTTCATCTTTAAGCATCTTCTAAGCCAAGGGGATAATCACTTAGGTCTTTGCTACATGAAAATTAAAGAGAAATTAACAATAAACACAAGATCTTAAGCAACCATACCCAATATGCTTTAAATAGTAAATATTTTCACTAAACTCATGTTAGCATTAGTTGCAAATAGGCCTAAAAGACCTTTTATAAGTAGATACAAAAATCCTCTTGCTGTGTGTGGTAAGATTATAATATTATACACATCCCCAAGAGAGGAAGCATGAATTTTCATGCACATAAGCAAGAGGGAAAAAACACTAGCATGATCCTCTAATGGTTTATTATTTTTAGTTTGCATGAGATAGGACACAAGTTGCAATATTAGATCATGAGAGCATGGAGACACCTACAATACTATCAAACTATAAGAGAAACTTAATCATAATGAGATATGTTTGGTCTTTCACTAATTACACAAGTACCTACTCCAATGGGCAATAAATTCATAACTTACAAGGAAGTAGAGGGTGCATTTGGAAACTAGGAATGAAATAAGACTTTCATGCATACACAAATCAAAGATAAACATATATGCAACTAGATACATTCAATAATCTATCTCAAAGCTACACCAACCCACATGAAACAAGAAAATACCATTACAAACATGTTTAAAAGGCTTTGAAAATTCTGCCCCACATTAATCTAATCATGTTACAACCATGCCAAAAGTGTGACAAGAAGGAAACCATAACTAGATTCAAAGGTCCCTAAATAACTATAATTTGCTAAAGAAACATCTAACTACAATTGCACCCTGCATGAATAGCCTTCTTTCACCTCACAAAACTTATTCTCAACTTTCACAAAGCTTGACTTGCATTCTTTGATTTCCTAGATTGACCTAAGACACAATTGGGAAATTGGCTTAAAGACCAATCCTCAAAAACACAAAGAAATCAACCCCGTGGATGAAATACATAGTCCTAGATTTCAAAACTTTGCTAAAGAAAAAAATATTGGGGCCATTGAGTCCAAAACCCCTCAAACTTATAACTTAGGTGAAAAAAATATACGAGCTCATGGTTTAAAAATAATGAATCTCGTTAAGTTAAGAAAAACATCTCTCAAACTTTAAATTTCTAGGAATTACAAGAAGCTCAGGTTCAGACCTAAGAGTGGAATATATAAGGTAGTGACCTAGAAAGCATGAGATCTAGGGCCAAGACAGAGGGCTAGTGGTAATGGCGAAAAAGTGATGAGGATGACTAAGTAAAGAGGTAAACAAAGTGCTAAGGGAATAAGTGTGTGCCTTAAGATATACGACAATTGGTCTAGCAATTCAAGGAAGGAATATGATTAAATTCCTAGGAACTTGTGTGGGCTTGCAAGTGTGTATGCATGTGTGAATTAAAACATGAATTTCACTTTTAAGGCATGACACATAAAGCATTCATGTATCTAGGGTGATAAATTCATGATGAGAACACTTGAAGATCAAGAAGAGACGTAGAAGGAAGGAATATAATTAAGTTCCTAGGAACTTGTGTGGGCTTGCAAGTGTGTATTTATGTGTGAAGTAAAACATGAATTTTTCTTTTAAGGCATGACACATAAAGCATTCATGTATCTAGGGTAATAAATTCATGATGAGAACACTCTTGAAGATCAAGAAGAGACATAGAGGGGGTCAATTATCGTAAAATCATGTGAGGGTCAATATTGGCTTTTGTTGGGGGACATGTATTCCTTGTTGATATGTTGAGAATCCAAAATATTTGCGTAGGCTAAGGTTAAAAATAATGGGGAGGGAAGGGGATAAAGATCTTAAATGTAGAAGTAGACAAAAGGTATCAAATAAAAACATATAGCCAATGACATTGTACATAGGTCAATAAGAGATAAAAGAACTCACATGTGGTTGTATGGGGTGAATTTGAAGTGCATGCCAAAGTCTACAAGAGAATACCAAATGAGAATGCCTTTTTCCTCTATCAAATACATCTTCAGTTGAGTACTTCACCATTCACTTAAGGACACAATTGAAACACGAAATTATCTACATGTGCGCACATAAGCCTACCATTGTCAAATAAATAAGAATAATATTGACCTTGGAGCCTTTGACTAAGATTAAACACCTTGCTGCAATCAACATATGCATCATAAAAAATTATGCCTTTGTCATTTTTTATATCCATACCTAGTGATTCATCACTAGATAATTTAGCAAGTAGGTCTTCATGCCTAGGAAAATGAAACACTTCACACTCTAGATTTTTAGCACCTTCTTGATGGCTAAACTCCATAGGTAGGTCAAGCATAATCTTGAAATCTTCATATTCACAAATTTTAGATATGCATACTTGGATACAAACTATAGTAGATCATAGAGTATCTTTAGGTAGCCCAAATTGGAATCATTCACATTCAAGTATACATTCCAAATGAATAATATTAAGTGGGATTATAGGTTGACTTGAGCATGACAATTCTTCGTCATTCACACTAGTACTCAACCCCCAATTGAAGGACTTGCACTTAGGCATCGTGTCATCATTATTAGCCACACGATATGGAATCTTATCAAATTGGAAGGCCTCATATCAACAGTGTCCAAATCTTGCACCAAGGAATCTTAAAGCATAGCAATACTATGATCGATGTCTTCACACTTCTTTAAATCCGTAGGGTTATTTGGATCACATTTGGAAACATCATATAAAAAGAGGATTGGGGAATTTCATGTGAAGAACCGTGTTCTTTATATTGTCCTCTTCACTCATCTTTATCAAAACAATTACTAAACAGTTGTTAAGGTTGCAACCAAATTGAATTTTATGCTTTTCATGCCCTTCATTCGCTTGCTTTGAAAATATTCATGGAGCATATTCAATTGAGAACTATCATCTATAGTTGACTCCTTAGGCTAAAACCCACATGACATAACTCATTAGTAATGACACTCATGGGTAATAAAATTAAGGCTCTTACTAATTGTTTAATCAAACCAGCCTAATTTGATAAACTTGATGAAGGTTTGTGGGTTTCAATTCCTTCAAGAACATGCACATCTCAAGGTCTAATTCCTCACAAAAGAAACTTATACAAGTTGGCAATATTGGTCTCAAATTTTCAGGGAGATCCAAAAGACTTGAGCAAATATAACATTAAAATTATAAATAGATTCATGACTCTTCCTATGAACAACAACAATATATCCTGGACATTTATATGAGCATATAAAGTTTTCTTTTGAGCGCTATCCTTCACAACCAACACCATACCAAGTTTGTTTCTTTCTAGCCCTTGGTAAAGAAATTAAAGGATTTGATGAATTTTAAGATGAGTTGAGGAAACACACTAGGATACATGGGATCATCCTATTCACTATAGTAATAAGGCATAGGGGACAACAAGGACTACTATAGTCATCACGAGACTTCTCTCATCAAATTTCCATTCTACTACAACCTTGATAGACATTCCCAAACACTTTACAACTCAAGGGTGTAGAAAATGCAATCAAGAGGATAGGGATATAAATCAACAAAAGATGGTCAATTAAATTCTAGTTCTTGAGATAGGGTAAGCTCTCCATATTTAAGCATCTACTAATCCAAGTGGGTAATCCTTGAGGTCTTCTCTATAGTACAACCATACCTAGTGTGTTGTGAATCCGTAAGATTATCACTAAACTCATGCCCGCATTAGTGAAAATAGACCTAAAGACCCTCTTATAAGTAGATAAGAACATCCTCTTACTATGCATCATAAGCCTACAAAAATATACGCATCCCCAAGAGTGAAAGAGCATAAATTTTTAGACACATAAGAAAGAGGGAAAACACACTATCATGATCCTCTAATGGTTTATTAGTTTTAGCTTGCTTGAGATAAGGCACGTGTTGCAATACTAGATCATGAGAGCATGGAAAAAAATGCAAAAATACCAAACTAGAATATAGATTGAATTAAAATGAATTATGTTTGATTTTGTACCATTCAAATGGGTCTTTTCTCTAATAATAAATAGAGTCACAACATGCAAAGAAAAATAGGGCACATTTGGAAACAAAAAATAAACAAGAGTTGGATGCATACAAAAATAAAGATAAAGGAATTTGTAACTAGATATGCTTAATCATCCATCTCAAAGCTACAATAACCCATATGGAGCAAGAAAAGCATTACAAAAAGGTTCACAATGCTTTATAATATCTATCAAAAATTAATTTGATCATGCTAGCAAGTGTGGTGAGAGGGAACCAACAACTAGATTTAAAGATTCCCCTAAATTGTTGTAATTTTCCATGGAGACATCTAGCTACAACTACACCTTACATGAATAACCTTCCTTCAACTCGCAACGCATACTCCTAGCTTTCAAAAATTTGGACTTGCATTCTTTAATACCCTAGACTAAGTTGAGACACATACAACCAAAAAATTGGCTCAAGACCAACCTTCAAAACAAATTACATTCAAGTATTTATATATCTTGATCATATTTCAATCTCATGGTGTAGGAGAGCAAGTATATTAGAATTTAAGTCCACATAGTTTCCCTTTGTAGTCAAATGTCTTAAACTCAACACATAGTGGAAAAAATTATTACACTTTCCTAAGAAGGAAAATTCCTACTTGGATCACAAATCAGGTAGAAATTAGCCAATAATTGTATAAGTTAAGAATAATTAGATTTGTGGGCCTCTAGGGTATAAATTAGTGTCTTATACATTAAACACAATCGATACAACTCCTACAATCCATTAGCAAACCGTATCATGTTACATCAAGCCTTTTATTAGTTGGGAACACCATCCCAAGACTCAAATGAGAACAAATCAATCATAAACAACCATAGTCTTCAATAAAATCCCACAAATAATATTGAAAGCATTGATGCAAGAAGAAAGGACAATAAATAATTATAAACACAATATGCCCCACCTTCAAGAATTTGTATGGTCCACCAGTAACTTCCACAAGCCCATCATTGCACAATGGAGACAAGAAAACTAGTGGCCATGGTGTTTTAAATGCTTGAATATTACACAAGGTAGGTTGTGGCTTTAATTATTTTAAATACTATATGAAGTTGATGAGTATGGAGGCCCATGTTCTAGATCAAGGGCTTGTGTGAACCATTTAGATAGGAAGAACATGATAAGTATGTTGAAGATTCAAGCCATGTCGTGCAAGGGACTAGGTCCTATTGAGGACATGTGGCAACCAAGTATTATGCCATGCAAGTAGAGGACCAACTGTAATAAGCATATTGTAAGCCATTTAGATATGGACATAATTATTGCCACTGTAGTGGACACATGGTGGACCACCATTAACCCTTAGATCCATACAAGTCGTCATGAAGAACAAAGCACTCAATGACAAGATAAGTGGACCTCGTTGTAGATCCTAATTGAGACATACATGAAACTAAGCAGTTGATCTAGGATCTCTAAAAAGAACATAAAGAATGTAAAACTTGTGGATAAAATACATAGTTCTATATTTCAAAACTTCACTCAACCAAAAAACATAGATGTGGTTGGGTTTGAAAAACCCTCAAACTTAAAACTTGGTGAAAACTAGATGCAAGACCACAACTTAAAAATAATTCACCAACACCTTTGAAATCCATGGGACCCACCATAAATGTCACATGAAGATAAGTGAGAATTTACAAAACGAGTAGATACCAAACTAGTTAAAAGATAGATCTAAGGAAATTATAGACTAAATTTTACTCACAAGATCGATTCTCTAAGGAACTCTGGAAGCTACAAGTTGAGCTCATGAACATGATTTGTTGAGTTAAACACAACTAAATAGGATATTACAATCTAGAATTAAGCAAGAGAAGCTAAGAGCCCACAAGGAAGAGACACATAGACCATAGAGAGGATGCTACATTGCAACTGTGTATATAAAAATTAAAGCATGAAAGAAAAAATTAAAATAAGTTATTCTATTCTACTCTCAATACTTGCAACACCACAATTAAACATAAGGATTAGCAAATATTGATGAAAATTACATGACATCTCACCAACACCAACCTTTGTTGTACCAAGCTATGGTGCTTGTGGTCAAAGATGGTTGACTATGAGGTATGCAAGTGTCTCTACCTATAACATAACATTGCATTTCATGGAGAGATTTGAAAAGGGCTTGGGTTGCATCCAATTTATATATTTTTGGATGAGGGATTAGATGGCTATGATCAATTTTAGGGATCAAGTGATCAAACTAACTAAGATAATTGGATTGATGATCAAGTATCTCCACTTGGTTGGTGAGGATGAAGGTGTCAAATATTAAATGGGAATCAATGGTTGAGGATTCCCTTGGAAAAAGTGGATGGATGAGATGGAAAGGGGTACTTTGGAGTACCTTGGGAGTATAGGTAAGTCCTTGACCCATGTGATATGTACCAAGGTCCATGCCACATGTACAAATACCCTTACCTTATGTACAAAAGGCCATGTATATGTACACTTTTGGAGGATGTGCATGATTTGAGGGGATTCAATTAGGGTTAGGAATGTATGAGTGACAGATCAATGGGTTAATTGGTTTTAGCCCACTTAATGAAAAGCGGATAAGATATAAAATTAAATAGAGGTATATTTATTTAATTTTTGGGACAAGGATGGGAGATAGATTTAAAAAAATGGACTGATTTATCTAAGGTGGACTATAAAAGAAGGTTGATTAATGATTTAACGACTAGAAGTATGATACACTGAATAGTGATGAATAGTGATTTTTATTTAAATAATAAAATATTATTTAATTAATAAGAGGAAATAAATTGGATAATTAATTGTATAAAGAAGGATTTATTCAATCAATTATAGAGGAAATAGCTAGGTGATTAGTAAAATGACATTGTGTCAATTTCAAGTGTCAACAACATTAGAGTGATCCCTAGAATGAAGCTCATAACAATAGACTTGAAATTTCCACTTAGTTGGAAATGATGAAGCTCACTAGATATCAAAACCTCTTGGACTTGAGATCTTGAGTTGAGCAAAGCCAAGAAGCCATACATAACATAATTTACTTGTGACTTGAAGTCTTCAATGAAACACGAGAATCTTGACCCCTATATGGAGGTGACACATGGAACATATTTAGGAGGCCATGTGATAGGTTTAGAGTAAACCTTTCATAAGAGCACATAAACATAAATTTTAATCTATCATTTAATCAAGGAATATAAAATAAAATCATATCCAAAGATCCCTCAAACATGAAACTTCTAGGTAGAAATAAATTTAATACAAGCTTGGATTTCAAAATATATAAGGTAGTGACCTACGACTTGCATGAGATTGAGGTTGAGATCAAGGGATAAATATGATGGGAAAGAAATTGATAAGTGTGTTTGAGTAAAGAAATAAATAGAATGCTAAAGGAACTAAGTGTGTGCCTTAAGTTATGAAACAATTGATCTAGCAAGTCAACAAAGGAATATAATAAAGTGCTAAGGAGCTTGCATAGGATTGCAAGTATGAATTTAGGTGTGAAGTAAAATATAAGTTTGGCCCAACACACTAAGGGCTTCGAGGTAACACATCTGCCGTGAGAGCGCTATTGAAGATCAAACCAAAGACATAAATAAGGATAAATTACTGCAAAATCATGAGGGTTTCCAACAAGGTCTTCAAGTGCTAGAAATATCTTTATTCAAGATTAACTTTCTTGATAGATATAACACATCTTTTGTGAAGCAAGTTCATTTATATCATGTTTATAAAATTTATAATTCAATTAGGTTTCATTGTTCTTTTGTCTCTTTTGAATAATAAATCTTACAATGGTCTTTGCTTGTTAGGTCATGATTTCTCTTATACATTGTTTCCACTACTAGCATTCATTGCATTTGGAGCTATATTATTTGGCATCTATATATCAATCATTCTATGTTATTGAGCTCCATGAACTTTCAAATTAACCTCAACATTTGCACTCGACTATCGATACCTTTTTATCGCTTTATAATTATATTCTTGTAGTTGGTGTCTTTCCGTCTTAGATAATTGATTAAGAAACCTTAATATTTTATATATTCTTCTTAGCATAAACTCTTCATCTCAAGACATCCTTACACAATATGCTAACCTTTTATTTGCATGTTGTCTCATTTGTGTTTTGGGTTCTTGAATTGTCAATTTCGCTCTTCATTTAGCTTGTATTTTTCTATCATTTTTTCAAATTGTTGTCTTCAATATTGTTTTACATATTTTTATTTCAAAATTCAATCTTGAAAAATATTCCCATACAATTTAACAATAACAAAGTTGTCAATTTAAAAAATATATATGAAATCATAATTTAAAAATTTAATTAATATCTTGAATATTAATATAAATAATAATTTAAATATAAAAAATAATTGTATATATACACTTGAGATATCTATTAAAATTATTTTTATATCACTATAGTATTATCTATATTTTAATACTAGAATTTATTATATATATAAATTTATCTAATACTATATACAAATTTATCTAATACTATATACTCTTTTTAGTTTGAAGCCCAAACTTGGACATGGACATTGAAATTTGTTCCATAGAGATGTAGGCATTATACTTCTTGTACTAGGATGTGTTTTTCCTGAAATCATTTATGGTTTCCTATTTATTTGGATGCCTGGATTGAGATGATAAAAGAGGGGTTTTCATTGAAGGGTTCTTGGATTTCCTTCAAAGGAGCAAGATGTCGATCTCAATGTTAAGGAAAGATTTTGAAAGTGTATTATAATTGTTTTATTGTTGAATAACACATCTGTTTTGTGCTTTGGAGTGTGGGTTTTATAATTGAAAGGGTTTACCCACACATATCAGTGTGTCTTCTCATCTATCTATTCTTCTTCATTTCTTCTCTAATAATTTTTCTTAAAGTTTTATTTTACATGTTGCTAAGCTACTAAAATTTTCAAAGATTTTGAGATTTGAATTTCTTTCCTCAAGGTTTAATATGGGAAATAAATATGTGCCTTGATTTTGGTTAATGGGAAGTTTATTTGCACTTGAATCAAACTTTTTGTTTAGTAAATCATAAAGTACTTGAGCTGCATAAATGGATATTTTCTTAGTAGTTTAGTGATATTTGTCTCCCCAAGGTCATTATTTCATCCCTAAGTTACAAATGAACACTATGGTATTAGGACTAGGTAAAATTAATCTCTAATAATAGCAAGATAAATTTAATCTACATAGTTAAATCACTAAGTTATTACTCCTAGGTCAAATAAACACAAGTGAGCTGGCCTTAGGACTAGATTTAATTACTTGCACCATGAATTTAATTAGTAATTATTACTCATGCATTATAATCCTTCAACCTAGTCTAGGTATCTCTATATGATGGCGCAATATCCACCTTAGGATTTCAAATAATTTTAAGCTTCTATTTCAAAATTTCCCTCTCAAATATAAAGGACAAATAAATCTACTTAATGCATCTCCACTATTGATCTAAGAAGTTGTTAGATATTATAATATAAAATTTAGTTTTTATTAATGTTATTGTTATGTTTTTATATTGTTATTTGTGTAGTTGGAAAATCAGATGGTTGGTAAGTTGAAGTTATTATAGGAATCTATAGGAGTGGATGACATTAAAAAATCTATTGCATTTTTATAATTTGTAACTTTAACATTATACACATGCAAGAATTAGTAACCCGACATCTTGGATTAGCACTATGATGATCTAATACATGGCAAACCACTATAACATAAAAAGTGTGCAACAACTCCAAGCCATGTCCTATCTGTTAATTAGGGGTTTGAAGTAGAGACCTTGGTAAGGAGAAAATATTTCAGACTACTCAAACTACTCATTCCATCACTTGAACCAAATCTTGGGACTAAGCATATTATTTTTGTATATGTTTACTTATATTATTTACAATGTAGAACTCTATATTTTGTCTTGGATCCAATTGCAGTACCATAGCCCACAATAATATGAAAAGAGGATGAATATCTAACATACATTTTTTTATTATCTACCCTCGCTTGATATGGTTATAATGGACGTGCTATTGCAAATTGAAATATTCAATTTTGATTTTTAATGACAAGTTGGTATTTGTTCTAAGAATTTTAGTGAAAGTAAAGGAAAATTTGGAGAAATAGTTTTATATCAAATACGAGTAAAGTTGTCACATATTTTGAAAGACTTAGATGAGTTTATACTTTGCTATTTTTTATGGATTCTCTTAGCACCAACCAAGGTAGGTTGCTTCTTAAACTAACACATCCATTAAATTATTTGTAGTTTCTATTTTGGTTTTATACATTTCTTTAATCTTTATTTTTTAAACATTAATTAATAATCTTATTTGGACTAATATAAAATAATAAAATAAACATATAAATTTATTGTTTTTGTCTAACAAGAAATAAGTATTGTGTCCCTTTTTTGGCGTGAATACAAGATGTGAGTTACTTTTTAAATTCTATTTAAATATTGCATTGATTAATTTATCCTCATGTATGACACTTGGTGGGGTTGGTTAAGTTTTGTGATGGTGAAGATTTCATAGGAGGTTTGAGGTTCAAAATGCACCAATTACACTTTTTTTCTACAAATGTGTTCACTCCTTGCTTTGCTCCACACCACCTATTATAGATCCTACCTATGCATACTAAGAAATAAAATAAATAATGTATTATATGAAATCAAAAGTATAGTCTATAAGATCATACTACTAATTCAATACTCAATATAATAGTATTAATGTATATGTAACAATGCAACATCAAAGATATATAGGCATACATCCCCCCTAGTGTCACTTAACTTATGCATAAATTCATGCATTTTCATCTTTAAATCATACTTGCTTTAAATCCAACAATGAGTTGCATTTATCCCAAAATATTTAATCTTTTCCTTAATGTAATCTATGTATGCTTTATCCTTATCTATACTTATGCATGTTTACAAATCATGTGCTTGCTATATATAGTTAGGTACTAAAATTAGCACAATGAAAATGGTTCCATTTGGTGCTAACATCCTCGCAAAAAAATAAGTGTTCTATCCTTATAATACCAAAAATAATATAATAAACTACACACTTCCAACAATACTTATTCAATCATTCAACTTGAGCAAGCTTAGGCAAGATTACAAACATAGTGTTCAAAATAAAATAATTCTAGAGCGCAAGGTTGGATTCCATACATGGCTTTACCTATAATTTATTGATGGCAATTTCTTTCAACTATTATTCCTCCTCAAAATTGAGATTTTAAAACTTTTCACTATATAGACCAACTAATTCTTTGTGTCCAAATCAAGAGATAAATTTTGAACCTATGCATGTAATATTTCATTCAACCATTATAATATAATGGTCTCAACATCATGTTTCTTTGCTATTTTCTTGAGAAATTCCATAATGTGATTTTCAATCTTCTTCAATACATCATACATGATAATTGGGAAAGACTCCTTGTTGGAGTGTATGTAATTCAATGTGTAATGGAAATAGTTGAGGATCTAACAAGTCTAACCAACTCGTAGTGAAATAAATCTCTTACATGTGAGTACAAGGGCTTGCACACATTATTTTTTTTAGTATTCCATTGTTGTGATTTTTTCCTTGATATGAATCTTTTGTTTGTCAAATTCCTTACTCACATAATCCTCTTACCTTTGAGCTTCTGCTTCTACACATTGATGCCCTTCTTTAGCCAATTTCTTCTTCTCCTCTTCTACTACTTGTTGCTTTAATACCTCAAATTACAAATCTTATAGTAGGAACAAAAACTGGATCAACTAATGCTTCAAAAGAATCAAGTTTCCCCTCCATTACTACTCATGGTATTGAAACTTGAAACATTATTTTTAAAACATACAACATAGAAAATGAGATCTTGTCTTAAAATTTCTCAATTTTTAATCTACACTAGATATACACTAAAATAATATATTATTTGTATGCTAAACACATAAAGAGTGGATGTTTGTGTTATGGTGTGTTGCTCCTTTTCTATTTTATGAAAAATATCCTTATATACTTTTTAAGAATTCTTTATTTATGTTTATTGCACAAATTAGCCCTTCCTTGATTGTCTTTATGTGCTTTGCTTCTTTAATACTCTTTTCTATAACTTTTATACTATAAAATAGATACAAAAAATATTTTTGAACAAGGCCATAGTGCTATGTAACTAGCCCATTAATATGTTACCACCAATCATATGCTTAGAGACAATGGTGACCATTTGAGGTGGTTTATTTTGGAAATATTTTAATTAATTAGTGTAGTTTGATGTTGTTTCAAAGTCAAAATCAATGGATATCACAACCATCATTAATCTTTAATCCACCAAGTACTTTTCCTTTTCCTCCACTTGTAGATATGAGTGTTATTCAAAGTTATAATATTGTTCTAGTCAGTACCAAAATAAAAATAAAAGATAAATCCACCAAGTCCTAGTGGTGATTCTAATATTAAAGATTTTAATTAACTTGTCACTATGTAGAAGTTGAAAAATAAGTACAAAATATTTTTTAAATGAAGTATCAAATGTTATAGATAAAGAAGTCCCAACCAATCAACACAAAGGAGTAATTCATCAACAAAATAATGATGCATCTAAACAAGAGATGCCTAGTTTTGAATTGGATATTCCTAATGTAAGATTTGGTATAGAGTACTTTACACAATGTAAGATTTGGATGAAGATTATAGCCACCCAATATATAGGAACTTCATGAAAGCACAAGAGAGATCGATTATGTATGGTTATTGATTTACACATGAGACCCCTAGTTATATAGGCAAGGTGAGACATAGGATTATACAAGATCATGAAAATTGTCTTAATCCTATGTCACGAGACAACAAATTCAACAAATATTAAATGACTTAGGATACTAGAACTAATTTTCAAAATATAAGATAAGATCTTGTGGAAACTTACAACCTTCTAGAAAGATTCCCTGGGACCTAAGTAAACTTAACATGTGAATAGGACCTACTAGATGAACTAGTTAGGTAAAACACATAATTCCCACCAACACACCCCTTAAGTAAAACTTAGGGAGTAGCATATTATTATGCAAATGATGCAAGGATGAGTCCCAATTATGAGGCCATGTTAGTTACCCATGTACAAATACAATCTCTCACAATCGAAGAAAAGGAGAAACCTCCTCCCTAAAAGAAATGAAAAAAAGTCTCTCAATGAAGAATGAGAAGGACAAAACCCCATGTAAGGAAAAATAACCCCACATAAGAGAGAGAGAAGAAGAGAGACCATGTAACCCCACCTCAATAAATAGTCTCCTAAAATGATGGTAAATGCTCAACATTGAATGTTGAAGATGAGCCAATGTCGTCGAACAACATTCCTCCCCTTAGGAAGAAACAAAACCAAGATGGTATGCAAGATGTCTTCTCATTCTTGAAAGGAGGATGAGGGAAGAAAGATGATGTGTGATTTATCTAAACCATGCTCAAGTGTCTCCATGTCGATGCTGAAATTTTTCACACTCTAAACTAGCATTTTAGGCCACACTATAGAAGATAAAAATTTAAAATATTTTAGAAGTGATTGTAGAACATAATCCAAGGACAAACATATCTCCTCTGAAGACAAAGAATCCTCCTCCAAATTCTTCTCAAAACTATCCACACACATGTCAAACAATGAAGAATGATCATGTAGAGAATGAACAAGAGGGTCAAAGTGTTCTATCATAACAACTAGAGAAGGATCATCTCCATCAAAGAGAAGATGTATGCAATCAACAGTGTTTCTCAAACCTAAAATGTGGTACTCTGCAAATAAACCTCCAATGTTTGTCAAGTAATCATCCCAAGTAACCATATATGGGAGATAATGTATGTCCTACTACACTAAATCACTAAGAGCCAAAATTGTGGCAACACAAGCATCATCAAAAAGCAACAAAAAATGAAGGATATGAAATTTTAGCACATATCTCTAGAACCTTAGTAGATGAAACAATACCAAGATTAAAATAACCATATTGAATCTCCTCAAAAATTTCCACACTAAATGTTTGAGTGTCAACAAAAGATAAAGGAACAATAGAAGAAAAATGTGAGAAAGTGTAGACTCAAGATTGGAGACCAACCTTCCTAATTATAACTAAATCTCTACTATGTAAATCTCGAATTATGATAGAATCTGGTGTGAACTCAACAATTTCCTACTCCACCAAGTGTGATCTAATAGATATAAGTGATATTGGTTGACAATAAAGGCACACAAAAAACACCATTAAATTCTCTATCATCCATGGAAATGGATCCCTTCCCATAAACACACATATATATGTTGTTAAGCATCAGGGTGTGTGGTGATGGACAAGATTCAAATAAAGAGAAAATTCTCTTTGATTAATTCATATGATGTGAGCCTCTTGAATCAAGTATCCACCTCTATTACTTAGAATAGGTAATTGAAAAAAGTGCTTGCCCCTTATTTCTCTCAAAATTTGATGAATAAGAAGACGAAGCCTTTAATGTTGAAGGAAAATTGATTTGATTCTTAAGAAGATGCTTCAAACCATCAATCTATTTTGAGTAACATTGATGTTCATCATGCCCCATTTTCTTGAAATATGCACATGTAGACTTCTCCTTCTCAGATAATTCCCCTTAAGAGGGAGATAATTCAAATTCTTTATGTAGCTTTTTATTTTTCTTCTTATAAGGATTCCCAAATTATTTTTGTACCTTAGGCTCAATTACCAATAGTGTTTGTGATTAGAAGACTTGAATAGACCCATATGAATTAACTTCACTTCCTCTTGGATGAGGAGATTTATAAATTCATCAAACTTAGGATCAACATATGATGCTCCCATAGAAAGCTGATGCAGGAGCATCTGGGTCCACAGGTAATTGACATCAACCAAAAAAACTTTAGTTGGGTTTTGTTGTTTTTCT
This sequence comes from Sequoiadendron giganteum, assembly GCA_007115665.2. Lineage (NCBI taxonomy): Eukaryota > Viridiplantae > Streptophyta > Pinopsida > Cupressales > Cupressaceae > Sequoiadendron > Sequoiadendron giganteum. Next base: position 305,287,400 of record CM021103.1, read on the forward strand.
TTTGCTTTTCGTTCTTTATGGGCAATTCAATACGATTTTAGTGGTCATTGGCAAAAAAATGGAATGACGCATTGACTAAAAAACATCATATTTTGTTATGTATTTGAAGCTCCAATTTGTAGGCATCATTCTTTCAAATTATCAGTTAATTGCAAAAATTAAATAATATATTATATTCACATTTTCAAATATAGAAAATGAGCGGTTTTAGTATTTGAGAAATGAAGAAGATCTGAAGGGTCACTTATGAGATTGGAAGAGTTGTGCATGGAAGTTGAAAAGACAAGAGGACTCTGAATTAAAATGGAGATGACCCAATAGTACAAGTGTGTGTCTGGATGAGAAGGAAGATCCATGCCACCCTCCAAATGTTGGAACTACACCATGATGGAGAGCTAGCTAGATTAAGTTGAAAATAAGTTTTGGATATAATGGAACCACACAAAGAAATCATGGAAAAATATCACTAGAGTGAAGTAAGAGTTCTCTATGTGATAGAAGAAGAAAGTGGCACCATGAAATACAGACAAGGATGAAATAGTGGAGCGGTTTTGAACTGAAAGATAGGTTGTTCCATTATTGAGATGGGTTTTCATGTAAGAAGGAACTAATTAAGAGCTAAATGCACTAGAAAAAAAAGAATTAGCAAAGATGTGAGTCGATCTAACTAGAGGGAATGAAGGTCTAAATAACCAAAGGTAGTGCCACATTGGATGCAAAGAGGACTGCATAGAGGAAGCCAACATAGAGGAAGACAAAGGCGGCATCTAGGAAATTTGGGGAAGAGACAAGAAAATGCAGACCCAAAGGAACAAAAGTCTACGCTGAAAGTGAAGGGGAGTTTGGGAAAAAGAGGCATGAGTAGCAATAAAGAAGTGAGAAAAATAAATAGAAAAAGAAAGTCTAGATTTTGGAGATCAGGCCACGCCATATGGGGAATAAGGAATTTTCTTTACAAAGCTAAAAGAAAGATAAAATCAGATTGAGTGGGGCAATGTGTAAGACATGAGAAGAGTAATAGGCTACGTTGAGGAATATATTACTTTTGTGCAATCAAGGCAAGTAGGTTGGAAGGGACGAAATCAAGGAAGAGAAAATGGAGGGGATTTTAAAATGAATGTGTTTATGGTTAAAATGACACAAACAACATTAAAACAAAATATTTCTACTCTATTTCTCCTGAAAAAGAAAGACAACATGTAGTAGCCTAACTCCCAAGGTCCTGGTAGTTGGTTCTCAACTGTCTGATGTCACTCAATTGGTTCATGCAACTATAATATTCAAGGGGCCTGTGCTGGTAATAAAGGATTCAAGCTATAACTCATGTTATCGAAATTGTACCTGTAAATCAATGGGTTTTAAATAAAAGAAAAAGATAGAACAAAGGGGTAAACTAGTAAGTATGAACCGAATTTATCTAGTATCTAGACATATACCTTTAACGATGAATGTTTCCTAACAGATCATAAAAACCATAAGATGATACAGTTTGTAGTATAATCTATACCACTGCATACATTTTAGGTGCTTAATTAACTTCGCAATTACTCTTCACAAATATTTCAAGGATTTTTCAAAACAACACACATTCATTCATCATCAAAATTATAGATCAACAAACTTTTTAATAACTTCAACTCAATGACAATCTAATAAGATGATCCTTAAATCTAATTCCTTCAAATGACTTTCATCATTCAAGAAACTCTTATGTTCAACACAATCACTATATACAGATAGATCATAACTTATCAGCCTTATCAAACAAACAATTTAATTCCAAACACCATCTTTCAAGTAAACCTGTAATTCTATTAACTGTAAAAGATTTAAGTACAATGTATCTTTGCAAAAACTCTACAAAATTCTATCTCTTAGCATTAGGCAAGCCAATCCGGTTCTCAATTAGCCGACCCTTACAATGTGATACCCATTAGGTATTTATAGATATACAAAAGAAGTTCGAACTTCACTTCTATTTTAGGCTTTCCACCTTTTTAGGAACAATCAAATTTCTTGGAAACTTAGATCAACTTTGATCTGGAGTCCTTACATTATACATTTAGTTTGATCTAAAAATAGAGGATATAAATAGAAGAAAAGAAGTCATGCGCCCTCAAGACTATCAGTGTTGCATGCATGCAACATGCAAGGAAGAAGAACATCATGCATGCAATATTTTTATGCATGTGAAGCCGGATCTGCCATGAACTCATCATAACTGGTGAAGACTTGTTGTAGCATATCCATATCTAGTCCATCAATCCAGTCGTCTTCAAATTTGATCCGATCCAACTCAACTGCAACAAACTCTTTCATACTTTTAACCTTGATCAATTCTCTCCCTGCAGCTTTTATTTCTTCTTTGACTTCTACAAGCTGATCTATCACCAAGTCTCCTCCATCATCTTTCTCCTGCATGAGTCCTTGGAATCTTTCATTCCATTTCTCTCTAACCTGACTCAAAGGCATGCCATCTTTTGTCATTACATTCACATCTACTATTATAGCCATGACTGCTTCCAACTCTTCCAACTGCTCAGTTAAATTATTAACTGCTTCCTGAATCTCATCCTTATGCTTGCTCAAAAAGCCAGTCCTAAACTTAAGTATGCGAGAAGTCTTTTCTACAAAATATTTGTTATCATCTTCAAGTATAGATTCTTCTAGAAGAGTAGTTAGAGGCAATGCATTTATCTTTTCTAACTTTTCACTATACTCCTTATACTCTTCTTCTAGTTTTTCGGATGCCTCAATGTATTGATGCATCTCTTTTATTACTCCTTCTGCCTCTTTGTAGGTTTCAAATTCTTTTGCTAAAACCTCACCTACCTCTTGGTTCACTTTGTCTATCCATTTGTCAACCATCTCCGCCTTACCTCTAACCTGCACCAAATCATCAACCTCCTTTTTGCTTAGCAAAACAGGAGTCTCAATAGCTGCAACCTGTTGTGACCTTGGAGAGGAGACACTCTTCAAGAATGAATGTAACTAATCCAATTGAGCCTTAAGCTCATCTTTCTTTTATTTTTCCTTCATCATTCTTGATTTAGTTGTTGAGGCCACCACATCAATCAAATTCATTTGTTGATTCCTAGTGGGTCTTCCCAAATTAACCGTACTCAATTGATAGTCTATTAGCTGCATATCCCCTACCTCCTTTTTAGTCATAGGCATGGCACATTCAACAACTATCTCCCCTTTATCTGTGAGTCTAGTAGAATGTAAGATTCTAGCCATCTTCTTGGGCCTTTCCTGTTCAATTCCCTTCATCATGTCCTCCCAATTAAGAGGTTGAGGAGGTGTTCTGGCTCTCTTCTACAAATCTAATTTCAAACATATAGGAGCACTAGGAGCAGTCATCATCATGGAAGAGGAAGCGGCAACTGTAGAGGGTAGCTGAATATTTACCTCAGGTTGAGAATCATCCTTTGCTTTCTCTTGTTCCTGCAGCACATGCATCTACACCAACTTCTTAGCCTCTTCTCTATCTCGTTGTTCCTACATTTTCTTGTCTTCTTCTTCTTTTCTCAATCTCTCTTCTTCCATTTGATCCTTCTCTAATTTCTCTTTTTCTAAAGCCTCTTTCCAACCATTCTGCCTCCAAAGCTTTAAGTTTTGTAGCTTCGGCATCTTCTTCCTTTTGCTTCCTAATTATCTCTTCGACCTCTTTTTCTTTCCTTATCTTTTTTGATTCTTCCTTTTCTATCCTTTCCATTTCTAAGGCTATGAGATTCTCTGCCTTTTCCCTTTCTTCTTTAGCTGCTTGTTTCTTTATTAGCTCTTCAGCATCTATTTCCTTTCTTAGAGCTTCAACTTCTTGTTCTTTCTGTCGAGCTTCCTCTGCAAGCTTCAATCTAGCAACCAGGGCTTCCTTTTCCCTTCGGTTTCTTTCTTTCTCCTCCTCAAGATCATGGATCTTTTGTATCAATTCTAACTTGTCATTTTCTGCTTTGACCTTGATCTCATGCTCTCGTTGCCTCATTTGCTTCTCTATTTCATCAGTTGTTGTCCTTGTTTCAATTTGTTTTGCCTTTAATTGTTGCTGTTGAAGTAGAGCATCAGCTTGTAACTTTGCCTCCATTTCCTTTTGCTTCTCTGTTGCAGCCCTTGCATCAGACTCTTTTGTAGCATCTTCAAACTATTTCCATTGCTCTTCTTGTGTTAGAATCTGCTCAATAGTATGCCCTGAAGGCATGTTTTCTTGCAAGTCTATTTTTGACAGAGTCTCATCTGAATCTGTCTCAATTTCTACAAATTCTTCCTCCACTTCTTTTCCTTTAGCAGCTTCAGCCATGGCATGAAGTACTCCTTCTTAAAATTCTTTACTTTTCTTTCTTGTGAGTGGGGCTTGTGTGGATGACTCACCCAATGTGGGCGTAGAAACAACAGATTCTATTGGAACATCTCCCTCTGGTGCCTCTTCTTCTTCATCAACTACCTCAAGTTCTATTTCTTCAACATCTGGAGGAAAGAATTATAATGGCTCCTTGGAAGGTGTCTTTCTTTTAATCCTCTTGTATCCTTTACCCTTCTTAAGGACCGGTCCTTGAGGAGCTCGAGCTTTCATCATCAACCATTGTACACTTCTATCCAAAATTGTTCTTCCAATTTTCTTAATATCAATTGTTTCTTCCTCATTCCAGTCTATTGGATCTAAGCTTTTGGTGCCAATGTTCAAAGCTTCATATGAGGGATCTAATACAATTCCATCATCCACCAAAGTGTCAGGAATATTCTCTTTAATACCAAGCTCTGACATGAGTGAGACTGATAATCTCTCATAATTCTTCTTCCTCAAGTCATAATCATCCTACCTATCACACCAAAAGTCCTCTAACAAATTAAAGTGTTTAGTGAACACTGAAGGTAATAAAGCATGCATTTTCTCCCTTGGATCAAAATACTTACAAGCTGTATACAATCCCAATTTCAATTGTATCAACTCATTACAAATCACCTTTGCTCCCTTCAAATGTTGACAATTATATTCACCCAGTGTCATGGGAAATTTATGGCATCCTGTCTTGTGCTTGATCCCAAACCTAGCATTAACTCCAATGGCCTGATACACAAACTCCATAAGCACTATTCTGTTACTACAACATCTTGGAAGAAAATGGGGATGACCTTCAAAACCAAACAATCTGAAGTATGTAAATTTGGGGTATTGGATGTACCAACTTCCCCATTCAGCAATAAAAGCCATAGCTTCTTGACTTAACCTGTATCCTGCATCTCCACTCAACTGGTTGATAACCACATATAAAAATGCATCATTGACTCTTCTGAAGTGAGTCTCAGCAACCTGAAGAGATAATTGATAGTAGTGTTCTCATACTTTCTATTGTCCATCCAAAACTCCCATTATACCTACTCTGTTTAATCCTGGAAAAATCCCCAATCTTGCTGCAGCATAGTCATGAAGAAAGATTTAGTCTGTCTAACCCTTGTGAGTTGATCATGTATGGCATTAGAAACAATCATTGACCAATCAAACTGGTAATCACCTTGAAAGATTACTTGAATAAAATGAAACATCCATTCCTTGAAGTGGAAGGCATCCCTCTTCCCAAACACTCTGGACAACATTAATATCAAATCAGATATCTCCTTCTTGAAATCTGCCCTCTTTGGCTAGTTTTCCAGCTTACTTAAAGATTTCTTCTCTGTGCTTAACCATCTTTTATTTAAGTGAGACTTATTGGAGTCTTTATGCTTGCTATATTTCTCCAACACCTCTGCTTTAGTTAGCTGCACCAAGTTCTTGGGATCAGGAACATTAAATATGCTTTGGAACATTTGCGGAGTAAGATCTACAATCACATTATTTTGTGAATCCATACATGATCTTGTAGCAGGATTATAAGTACTGGCCATTGTCAATATGAACTCCGGACACTGAACTGATAAAGGAAACACAGTGATATGTGCAAGACCGGAGTCAACAATCCTTTGTGTTCTTCCTGTCAAGTTTGCCCGTTCTGCAAAGGTCTCTTCATGTAATTCTTCAAATCTATATTGGCCCAGATTAGTATCTGTGATATCTGACCAGTCTGATTCCACCTTGCTCACTTTCACCACTGGATTCCTATGATCATACCTCAATGTATAAGGCAGCTGTTCTAGTTTCACCTTCTTTATTTTTGGTGCTGTCTTTGATGTTTGAGCCGGTTGATTCCTTCAAGCAGCCTCTCCTGACGTTCCTGACATCTCTCAATTCTCCTGCAAGCAAACCTCTAATTAGATCTTTAGATATCATCATAAAACATGCTTTTAAAACATACCTATTACACATATATTGGAGTCGGAACCAGACAGAAGCTCAAAACAATCTCTTTTACAAAACTGGCGGACGCGGAGCAAAAATTGATATAGAAACTTCACCTAATAACAAACGGGCTCAGAGTCGGAGTCGGGGAGATTATCAGAACCGGGATCGGAATGAAAAAGGGTTTTGGTTTTCTTCGAATTCTCATTTTTCATATTCTATTTCCACTCTGCCTTCGCCTTAGATTTGGTCATTGTTACTTTGCAGAAAGACTTTCCCATTATACGCAGAGCTGGAAATGGGATGGAAACGGAATATATAACCTTCATAAACAAAATTCTTAAGTTCAAGATCGGTTTCGATCCCGTCTCTGCCAGTTATCATATTTTTCAAGGAAACCTTTAGAACTCGGAATCGGAAACGTGATAGAAATGGAATTGATGACTTTTGTAAAACAAAACTCTTAGGTCCATAATCTATTCTGATCCCACCTCCGCCTATGTTATCATGACGTCATCAAATACTTTATTCATTTTTCGCACAACTTCATGATTAAAACCTAGGCCGCTAAACAAAATATTTCTACTCTATTTCTCCTGAAAAAGAAAGACAACATGTAGTAGCCTAACTCCCAAGGTTCTGGTAGTTGGTTCTCAACTATCTGATGTCACTCAATTGGTTCATGCAACTATAATATTCAAGGGGCCTATGCTGGTAATAAAGGATTCAAGCTATAACTCCTGTTATCAAAATAGTACCTATAAATCAATGGGTTTTAAATAAAAGAAAAAGATAGAACAAAGGGGTAAACCAGTAAGACCAACCTAATAAAACAAAACACAAAAACCGAGACAAAGCAAAAATAAAAATAGAGGAGGCGGGATCGGAATAGATTGTGATTTTGCAAATTTTCATAACAACCATCCTAATTCCCACTCCAGCTCCGCTTCCGCTAAAGACCAAAACAAAGACAAAAGAAAAGACTGTCGAGATGAAACCAAAAACAAGCCTTAAAGAACTTTCAGAACCCGATTCAGTTCCGGTTCCGACTTCGACAGACTCAAAAAACAAAATGAAAGATAAAGGAAAACAAGGGGGACCCATTTTGACCAAGGCAAAAGATGGGGTGGTTATGCAAGGCATAACAGAATGCAGATTCAAATATAGGGTGCACATGTTTGAAAGAAAGCTCGTGGCATCACAAAAGGAAATAGGATTACAGTTTGAAAGCTAAAGTATGGGGCAAACAACCAAGAGGAGGTCGTTGCCACTATTTTCAAGAATATAAAATGCAGGAATAAAAGGAATGAATAGAGGAAAGGACGTGTGGGTGGAGTTAATAAAATAACTAGGAGGAGTTGGCATGATGAGTGGGTGAAGAGGTGAGTCAAATCCATGAATTGGTTAAAACCAGGTCAAAAAAGGTATGCCATTTGATATGGCACTGCAAGTTTGAATGCATTAAAGTTTTGCTTGAAAAATTGTGAATTATATTCAATAAATTTTGAATAAATAAATATATTGGATTTGTTTTCAAATTTGATTGAAATATTGTGTAATCATGAATTGATTTAAATCAACAAATGAAATTGTCGATTTAGTAATAATTAACTGTAGAGTCTTTTGTAATATGAGATTTGTAAATTTTGGGTAAGAAAATGGATGAGTGTTTTCCCTCTTCATCAAATGGTATAATAGCCAGTGGTTATGAGTGTGTGGATAGAGTGTCGAATGTGAGGTAGTTTGTACCAAGACTTCCGAGTGGAGAGGAAAGTGGGAAGAGGTTTTGGGGCATAAGGTGATCATTGAATGTGAGGTAGCTTATGACAGGACCCGTGGATTGAGAAAGCGTGGTTGAGGAGCTCAAAATTATCATTGTAGGGGTGTGAAGTCCTATGTGGTTGAGGGCTAGAAAGCGCAAATAAATTATTGTGGAAGTGGAAAATTATAGCAAACAAAGTGGGATCTTCGTGAGGGTTGAGGTATGACTTCAGTGTGGAGGTTGTAAGGGTTGAGTGTAGTGGAGACATGTGAAGAGGAGGGTATGGAGAGATGAAGAGAATTTATTTGGTGGAGGAGTTTGGGTTATCAACAATGGAGTTCATTGTAGACTGTTCACAATCTAGAAGGGTGATTCTATCACTCAGCTCCACCTTTGTGAGCCCATGTTCACAAATTTCTTACTCAGCATGTCTGATGTAGGAGCATCTAGGTCCACAAGAAATCAACATTGACCAAAAAAATTTGGTTTGGTTTTGTTGTTTTTCTTTCAGTTTTGTTCTCTATGGGCAATTCAATATGATTTTAGTGGTGATTGGCAAAAAATGGAATGATGTTTTATCATTGATTGATAAACATAATATTTTATTATGTATTTGAAGCTCCAATATGTAGGCATTGTTCTTTCAAATTATCAGTTAATTACAAAAATTAAATAATATATTATATTCTCATTTTCAAACATAGAAAACGAGTGGTTTTGGTATTTGAGAAATGAAGTAGATCTGAAGGGTCACGTCTGAGATTGGACGAGTCATGTGTGGAAGTTGAAAATAAAAGATGCCTATGAATTAAAATAGAGATGACCTGATAGTACAAGTGTGTGCTTGGGTGAGAAGGAAGACCCATGCCACCCTCCAAATGTTGGAACTGCACCATGATGGAGAACTGACAAGATTAAGTTGAAACTTAGTTCTGGATGCAATGGAACCACATAAAGAGATTGTGGAAAAATATCACTGGAGTGAAGCAAGAGTTCGTAATGTGATGGAACAAGAAGGTGACACCATGAAATGTAGACAAGGATAAAATAGTGGAGGGGTTTTGAATTGAAAGATAGGTTGCTCCATTATTGAGATGGGTTTTCATGTAAGAAGGAACTAATTGAGAGCTAAACGCACCAGCATAATAAAAAGAGAATTTTCAGAGATGTGAGTTGATTTAAATAGAGGGAATGAAGGTGGAAATAACCAAAGGTAGTGCCACATTAGATGCAGAGGGGGTTGCATAGAGGAAGCCAACTTTAGAGGAAGACAAAGGCAGCGCCTAGGCAATTTGGGGAAGAGACAAGAAAATGTAGACCCAAAGGAACACAAGTATGCGCTGAAAGTGAAGGGGAGTTTGGGAAAAGGGGGCATGAGTAGCAATAAAGAAATGAGAAAAAAATAAAAATAAAAATATATATTTTGGAGATTAGACCGCACCACATGGGGAATAAGGAATTTTATTTACAAAGCTAAAAGAAAGATAAAATCGGATTGAGAATGGAAACATGTAAGTGTGAACCCCAATTCTAGACCTACACAAACATAGCAAACAAACACAATATTAGACTCATATGCAAGTTAGAACTAATATTCCCCATGAAATTCATCTACAATACTCAAAATAGGAAAAATGAAGAACACATAGAAAGCAATAGAAATCCTATTTAAGCATGCAAACTCTTGATCCCATGGGGGAGTTGGTGCCAATTTATGTGTAGGAAATGGTCCTTTCCCAACTCCTTTGTGTGATTGGATGATTTGATGAAGATTGATCCACTTGTTGAAGAAGAATAACACAATTCCTTGATAAAATCTACAATAACCTAGCTATGATAATGGAAAATTGCTCATGAAATGGATGAAATTGCTCTAAATGTGAAGATAGTAACTTTTCTCTAAGTTGTGGATGATCAAATGAGAAGAATAACCTCTTATTTATAGAAAGACAAGATGGAGGAATGAGCAAAATGGAGCAATGTGGGATCATTCAACATCCAATGGCCAAGTGCCACTTGTCAAGATGTGAATGGAGGAAGCTTGAGCACATTTTGATGAATGAGCCAATAAATGATATTAGGTGGATTTTGAAATTCATGAAATGACTTATTGAAGAGGGGAAAAAAATGACTTAAATGCCACTTGGTTCAATGCACAAGGACATGTAAGAAGAGATAAATGCTTTGTTCGAAGGACAAATCCACTTGGAGGGATTTTCAAACTTGGAGGAATATTCCCCTAAATATGCCATGTTGAGAGAAAATATGGATTTAATAAATCAATTAAATATATTTTCATAGAGAAATTAGGAGATTTGGATTAAAATAATCAAGATTTGATCAATTTAATAGGAGATTAGATGATATGACAAATTTGATTTAGATTTTAGGATTTATTTAATTCAAAGTTGAGAGGAAAATGATTGACTTTAATTATATAAAGATTTTGATTTATTTAATTAAAAGGGGATGATGTTAGATTAAATTAAATAAGGTTTAATTTATTCAATTTAATAGGAAGACTATAGGGATTTAATTAAATAAAATGAATTATTTAATTAAATAGGGACATAGGGTTAATTAAATCAGATTGATTAATTTAATTAACAAGACAGAATGACTTAATAATGATTTATTCAATTAAGGGATGAAAAGTGATGACAAACTAAGAAGATGATGAAATGATGAAATGATGTTAGCAATCAGGATCAAGTGTGTCAATATTTTTTCCATGTCTACATTTTTCCACTCTTTGAATCAATGCACTTGTTACGTTGGTTCAAAGAATAAACTATTGTGATCAAAGTTCAAAAAAATTCTTTATTTTTTTAGATGCCCCATTGTTGCCCCAGGGAGAAGAATTATGTTGGTATATTACCCCCTTCAGAGATCAGACAAAAATTTGGATTTTTGGGTGATCTCACGAAAAAAGAGGACAAGGTGCTCGACGGGTCCTGAAAGGCTCTGGGATGACAAAAAATGCGTTAAAATGCCAAAAATGATGCAAAATGGCCTTCAATTGGGCAAAAACGGGATCAGGGGTCCAAAGCCCTAGTTGGATGGCTAAATTAGGTTAAAAAACCCTAATTTTTAGGCTTAAATAGACCCTAAGGGGTCATTTTCAAACCATTTTCACACTTAGCCTTTAAAGATTTTTGTATTTTGAGCTCTGAGTCTTGATCAAGATGGTGCAAAGATTGCTTCCCCAACATGTGTCAAAGGGAGTACGAGTGCACCAATGGCTGGTTGGTACAAGACCCATGGTATGTACCCCTTCCTTGACTTGTGATTTTGATTTTTTTTCATGCAATTAATAGGGTCAAAGTCAGTTTTGAGTCAAGCGGCGCTATATAGCGCCGCTGCAAATGCAAAATCAGTGTCGCACGACCTCTAAGTGCACTGCATATGCGAAGAGCGTCACCGCATGCCACTTTAAAAATTAGGGTTTTGGTGATTAGTCATCCGCACGTGTGAATAGCACCACGATGAGCCTATTTGGAATTTAGAACCTAGGGGCATGATCAAACTATGTCACAATTGCAAATAGCGTCGCATTTGCTGTTTGGAATATGGGAACTTAGTTCGAGGGCCCGATTTTTTTCAAAACTTGACGTAGTGACCTCTCTTGCGCAGGAGGACCTCAAGATACTACATTCTAGGGAGCACATATGCCCAGTGCTCAATAGATTAGATGGTTTACACGAGTTGCTCCAGGAGCAACTTGGTGCCATTGGTCTCTGGTATGTTGCGTATGTTCATCCTATTTGAACCCATTTGGGGATGATGATAGCCTTAGCGGAGCGATGGCACAGTGAGACATCCTCCTTCCACCTTCCTATTGGCAAGGCCATGGTTACACTAGAGGATGTCCGGTGCATCCTACGGCTACCCATCCATGGCGAGAGAGTTATTTATGATGTGGATGTCAGGAGGGATGCCTACTGAGGTTATGGGGCTTGAGGCGATTGTCTTGTCTGAGTGCCAGATTGATCTAGAGAGGTACAAGGGCACAGTGCCCACCTTCAGACTAATTGTTACAATGCTTATATTAGGTCTTCTGGCACCAGATCGGTGGGGCCAATATTTTAGTCCGGGTTGGGGATTGGCATGGGAGCGGATTCTCTTTCAGAGAGAGTGCCTTGCATGGGGTCCAGTCATGTTGGCCTCACTATATAGATATTTACACAAGTTTGTTTATCTAGATAGCAGGGCTATTGGGGTCAGGGTTAGTTTACACGCCTGGGCTTGGGAGCACATTGCAGTGCTTCGCCCTCAAGTTACACCAGTTTCCCTAGAGTCGGATGATCCAATTGTTTGGCAATATGGCGAGGTTCAGATCACATTTACTCACATAGGGGCAGGTGGTATCGCCCACTGGCGGTGAGTTATTGATGAGATGATAGAGTTTACCTGGAGGCCCTGGCTTGGCATAGGTCCATGGTTTGATGATGTTGAGCAGTTGTTCTTTGCTCGCTAGGACAAGTTGATGTAGGGCAAGGAGCACACTATGGTCAGGAGATATCTGCCAGATAGAGTGGCTAGGCAATTCAAAGATGTACAAGACAGGCCCAATGACCAATACGTGGCGATCTTTACCTGTACTATAAGGGAAACTGCATGGGGTAGGCCTATCCTTGCAGATGAGGCAGTGGCATTCTTCAGATATTTAGTGGCCAAGTCATGGCCATATGATCAGGGGCAAGGTGATGCGGGGGTGACACAGACTTACAGATAGTATTTTTGATTCATGGGCTCCGATTTGTTATTGCCCCTATTGTATTATACACATTTGATCCTGATTTTGTACCTTGACAATTACTCATGTTTATATATATATGAGATGCCCTATTTTATTTGTGATGGATGGATGCATTTAATTTCCTATGTGTTATGATATGGATGCATTTCTTTTTGTACATTTTTTATGCATTTTATGGTGACGATGTATGGATGCAATCATGATTTTCTATATTATGCGATGTATTTATGACATGTATGCAGTGATATGCAAGTGACATATTTTTTTGTTTCCTTTTCTTATGCATTTATGAATGATATATGAAATGAAAATGTTATGCCTTTATGAGATGGTACATGCAATATGCGATGGTTAAATGTAATGATGTGATGCAATGATCCTTATAATGAATGCGATGTTATGTTATGAACTAATTTTTTAATGATATGGTAATATGCAATGATAACGTCATGTAATGTATATGATTATGAGATGGTGATCTTTATGAGACAGTATGTAATGGTTCGTTATAATATGTGACACGATGTGCTTAATGTAATGGATGTTTTGTATGAAATGATAATGCAAGATGATCTATAATGTAATGTTTTATGATGATGATTATGTGATGAAATGATAAATGATGTAATGAACATTGTTATGCGAGATGATTTATGAAATGATGCTTTATGAAATGTAATGGTGATGATGAAATGATAATGATATGTAAAATGGGATGCAAATGACTATTATGGATATGATAATCTATGATAATTTATGTCATGCATAACTTAATAATTTCTATGTGATGATATCTATAATGGAATGTAAATGATTCTATATTAACAATGAAATGCAATGCATCTATATTTCCTACATGAAATGCATTTTGCTAAGGATTGGTGGATGCAGGGTGGATACATTTTCGTAATGTTTTTGACTAACCATCACGACACCATGTTAGTATGGAAAGAAGATAGAAGAAAGAAAAACCAACAAGCTTACTTTATGATGATGATGATAATGAAACCAGGAGTTGGGATTTTAAAAGGGCCATTTACTTTATGTTTGATAACACACGTAGGTACGATGCATCAAGGTATTAAGAACCAGGATGACGTTGTACCTAGTGTGGTGGATTTTGACTCGACAATCAGATAGAAGTATTCTTGTTCACACTTGACATACGAAACCTTATTTAGGATGTAGTTCAGATGCTCTAAACATCTCAGACCAAAACATAGAAAATAAAGCCTTTCTATGTGGTCAACAAGATATCTAAAACACCTTCCCTACAAACTAAACAAAGCACGGATGACCAAGTTATTTTACAAGAATATCAACAAGAACAACAAATAAAAAGATAATGATAATTGCTTCATTCCTTTCTCTCTAAACCATTTTGATTAGGCATCATCGAGAGGTCCTTGGAATGAATGCAAAATAAGATAAGTCAAAAAGACCAAGATAAAGTAAACAAACAAGGTAATGTTCTTCATACCACTAGCCAAGACTAAACTATTGTGATGCCTGATGTTGATGTCCATTGTAGGAAGGATGCATCTTAGGACATGTTGTTATCAGATGATGATGAGACTGACTGGATGATAATCTATTGATACTCTGAGCTGATTAACTTGCTGACTTACTAACCTAGATTTGAGACTTTGATGATTAGGTGTTCACTTTTGAACCTACTAGACTTGCTTCTGATTGTTTTTCCAAAGGGTGAAAGCGATGATGATTTATTATGAGTGATGATTATTCGGGTGAAAGCGAGATGAGATGGGTGCACCATTTTGGGTTTTTTCAAATATTTGGTTTTTTTGGAATTTTGAAATGTTTTGAGGTTGTTTTGATTTTCAAATTTTTCAATTTTTTTGGATTTTTGAGATTTTGACCAAGAGACTAACCTAAAGACCTATCCTAGGGGTCTCGAGAGCTGATCAAAAAATTAGCCTTGCCTAATTTATACACGTAGAGACCACATAGTTTGACTGATGTAGACTTGATTACTGATGAGATAGATGGTCAAACAGATTGCCATTTTATTGTGACGAATGCCTAAAGGACTGGCCTAGAATGTCTTGGGGGATGATCAAAGATCAACCTTGCCTACGTTCAAGCTCAGAGATGACGTAGTTTGGTAAGATGACTCCACTAACATGATTTTTAGATTTTGAAGATTTTGGATTTTGATATGATTTGGATGTTTTTGGATTTTTTTTATTTTTTGATATTTTTGGATTTTTGAAGGATTTTATGAATGTTTTTGGAATTTTTTATTTTAAGGAAGATCACAAGAATATACACGAATCTGATCCGTTGTAGGTAAATGAACATGCCCCCAGCGTGATGTGATAGACTACTTCGATACAGGCAGGACAAAATGACCTTAAGAATGTGCCAAGTAGTACTAAGGTGGAACATGATACGAACACAAGATCGAGTTATGGATAGACGCAGATGGTGAAAGGATAAATGGAATTTAATGGATAAGTGAGTGTGTGAAGTAATCCATGAAGATCCAAGTGGATGGAGAGTGTTTTATTTACACTTGGCGCATGTTTTCCAGGTTTTCACCAAAGTACATTTCCAAAGCACCATCGAAGTGGTTTTCACTCGAGGACAATTTTTTTCTTTACTGTTTTCAATCCTTTTTCTGATTTTATTTTATTTTTGTATTTTTTTATTTTTTTTGTATTTTTGGTTTTACCCTTAAAAGATCAGGCGTAAAACTTTTTGAGATGGGAGTTGTTCACGGGCTCCTGTAGAGGTTCGTCTTTAGGTATTGATAGTTGATATGCCCCTGATTTATAGCTCGCAGTGATGATGAAAGGTCCCAACCAGTTGGGCTCAAACTTACCTTTGCTTTCTAGATTCGATACATTTTTCTGATTCTCCTTTAGTACAAGCTCGCCGACTTGGAAGGTTCGCCTCCTGATTTTATTGTTATAGCTATGTTTGAGGTGATTCTGATAAACTTGCAAGTGATTTAAGGCATTTGTGTGCTACTCATCTAGTAGCTCCAGCTCATTTAGTCGTGAGACCCGGTATTCTTCATCTGTAATGAGATTTTACAGTGATATCCTCAGGGATGAGAGCTCAATCTTAATGGGGAGGATGGCTTATGATCCGTAGACCAGGGAGAAGGCGGTGGCACATGTTTGTGTGCGGATGTTGGTGCGATAAGCCCATAAGATAAGATTTAGCTACAAATGCCAGTCACGACTAGCGTCATTGACTATTTTCTTAAGGCTTTTCAAGATGGTTTTATTGGTGACTTTTGCTTGGCCATTTCCTTGGGGATAATACAGAGTGGAAAAAAAATGTATTTTTAATTTTTCACATAAGTCACGAACGTCCTAATTTTTGAAAGGTGTCCCATTATCAAAAGATAATAGCTTGAGGGACACCATATCGGCATATAAGGTAGTTCAAGATGAACTTGGATATCTGATTCTTAGTTATGTAGGTCATGGGAATGGCTTCGATCCACTTTATGAATACTTCATGGCGGTGATGATGAATTTGTGGCCATTGGATGAGGTGGGGGTGATTTTACCGGTGAGATCGAGCCCCCACTGTAAAAAGGGACAAGGTGTAACAATGGGATGAGTTGGTGCATGGATGAGGTCCCCATGTTGCTAACATTGCAAATATTTTTTGACAAATTCATGTGCTTCTCTTTCCATTGTGGGCCATTAGTATCCCATCCTCAACAATTTCTTAGCCAAAGTCATATCGCTCGAGTGTGAACCAAAAATTTCATTGTATACCTTGGTTAAAGCAACTAGGTCTTCCTCAATATTTAGGCAACGTAATAGGGTCCCTTTGATGCTCCTACAGTAGAGGGTTTCTCCTAGGATGACGAAACGTGATGAATTTTTGACAAAATCTCTCTTGAGGTTCGAGGTTATGTCAGTGGGTAAGGATCCTATTCTCAAGTAGGTTTAAATTTCATGGTACCAGGGATCACAAGGACCAACAATTTCGCACACGAATTCAGACTTTGGTACCTTGAATGCTGGTATGAGAAGCTTCTCTATGAGGAATTCCTATTTTGGGACGTTATGCAAGATTTCTAAGAGTGATCCAATTGTGGCCATAACACCGCTACTCGATTGTTTTCTCTGGGTAGTTGTTCAAATTTAATATCAATGAATGATTCCTTGAAGCTCTCCACCAATTTCTCGTATGGAGTCAGTTTATCATCCCTTTTCTGATATTCATTGTTTACTTGATTGATTATGAGCTGAGAGTCTCCATATACCTTAAGATTCATAATTTGCCACTGTACCGCAATCCTTAAGCCTATGACAAGAGTCTCATACTTTGCTATGTTATTCGTGCATGGGAATGCCAAATTGTAGGATTTGAGTATGCAATCTCCTTGGGGAGTGATGAATAAAATTCTTGCCCCTGACCCGTGTTGTGTGTAGGATTCGATAAAATACATCTTCCAGTGGTCTGCTATACTTAGGCTGAAAATTGATTTGTCGAGGAACTATGAGATAAGTGGGTTTTCTGCATATATAGGTGCCTCCGCTAGTTGATCCACAATTGCTTGCCCCTTGATGGCCTTGCGCTCTGCATATTCAATGACATGCTTTGTTAATATCATGACCCACTTGTTTGTTCATCCTGTGAGAGTGGCTTTGGAGAGTAGGTACTTGAGCAGATCTATCTTTGCGATTGCTTGATCTGATGAGCCAACATGTAGTGTATGAACTTTTGAGCTACAAATATGACTGCTAGACAAGATTTTTCAATAAGTGTGTAATTTAGCTCATGTCCTACCATAGTTCTATTTATGTAGTATATTTCTCTTTCCTTTCTATTTTCATCATGCTAAGCTAAGAGAGCGTCGAGAGTTTCCGTTGTTGCTGATATCTATAGGATCAATGGTTTGCCTGGAATTGGCAACATTAGAATTGGCGGTGTGAGTAGATATTCCTATATTTTGTTGAATTCCTGGTCGCATTTTTCATCCCATTCATATGCTACCCCCTTGTGGAGTAGATGAGAATATGGGATTTGTTTATTTTTCAGCTGTGTTATGAATCTGTGGATAGATTGGAGTCTTCCTTGTAGACCCCTTAGTTGCTTTAGTGTCCTGGGTGCTTCCATTTCAAGGATCACATTGACTTTGGTAGGATCTACCTCGATTCTTCTCAATGACACAATATACCCCAGGAGCTTGCTTGATTGCACTACGAAGACGTAATTCTTTGGGTTGAGTCGGACCTTGTACTTTTCCAACCTATCAAAAATGGAGCTCAAAGTTGATATGTGGTCCCGTATTTTTCTTGATTTAGCCAATATGTCATCCACGTAGTATTCCACTGTCTTATGAATCGTGTCATGAAATATCAGTGTCATGGATCTTTGATAAGTTGCTCCTACATTCTTTAGCCCAAATGGCATCATGTTCTAGCAGTAGGTTCCCCATGGACATGTGAACACTATCTTGTGTTGGTCCTCCTTTGCTATCATGATTTGATTATATTTGGAAAACCTATCCATTAGTGATAGCATCTTGTGTCCAACCATCATATCCACTATCATGTCAATGTTGGGTAGTGGAAAGTCATCCTTTGGACACACTTTGTTTAAGTCTTTGAAATCAGTGCAAATGCGGATGCCCCTAGTGGGCTTTGAAATAGGTACTAGGTTGGACACCCACTCTGGATAATCAATCAGGAGTAAGAATCCTGCATGCAAGGGCTTCTACAATTCCATTTTGACTAGCAAGGTTATTTGGGGATTCATCTTTCTGAGCTTTTGTCTCACAGGTTTTGCTTCAAGATATACAACCAAGTGATGAACTACTAACTCTGGATCAAGCCCAGGCATGTCAGCATAATTCCATGCAAATTTTACCTTTCTTCCTTTTAGGAATGCAACCAAGAGTTCTTGTTCTTCTGTGAGAAGTGATTCAACATAGAAGGTGATGTGTGGTAGCTCTTTTGTTCCCAGGTTGACGGGATTGCATTTTTCTGCTAGGACCATTGATTTTTCATGATGAAGTGTAGTGAGGGGAAGATTGAATCCTTCATCCTCTTGCGACTCAGAGATGTTTTCACCATTGGATGCATCCTTTATTTTTACTATTTCAGGGTTAGAGAGTGCCACAGTGTGGTTTTCACTCAAGGACCTTGAGATTATTCTCAATTTCTCACTTTTGTGATTGAAGGATTCAATCTTCTCCCCGTAATAGGCTTGAGTGTCTAGTGTGATGTCAAATCTAGCCTTATGATCTCCATATGGTACTGTATCCCTCAATCCCATGAAATCCAAGAGCGCCTCATCATTTTCAAACATGTCTAGAATCGGTGGTCTTCGTTGGTCATAATCGATGAGTTGGGGGTAGACCAAGTTTATTTTGCGGGTTGGTCGGTATGTCTTAAAAGATAGGGTGTTAATCATGCATAAGGAGGAGTCTTCAAACAACATAGGTAAATCAGTTATGGGGTCCTTGTCACTACTGCACACATCAGTTACATCAAAGGTGAAGTTATCTAAGGGAAAACTTGTAGATACTAGTAGTTGAAGGGCAACTGTCATTAGCTGAGGGGGAGTCCTGATTGCTTTAACTGGGGGACTTCTACCATGTATGGTTACACTCAGAGGGGTACACCCAAGGCCAATATTTTTCATTCGTTTCTCCACAATAATAGGTTCCAATCGGCCATTTCTATTCTTTCCCAGACTTCCATTCCCATTATAGCCCATGCCCAACATTAATTGAAGTCCTTTGTTTGTATCATCCATAGGAAGGGTTGGTATGGGTCTTTCTTCTTGATAGAGGAGACTGGATGTGTCTCGCTCGTCCACCAGTTATCGGCCTAGATCTCCCCAACTCCTAAATCGGAAGGGATATGCTCTGAAGGTTTGGGTTTTTGTATTGGTGGGTTGTGGCTTTCCATGAGATCTAGGGGATTGAGGTAATTCCCTGACTACAAAGGCTCCTTTCTCCATTTTGTATTCCCCACACCCATTATCTTGGATTATAAGCTTGATGTTGGATATGTGGGGGATGGTGGGTTTCTTTGTCCCAAAAGTAGAGGCTATGTTGGATGGATCTATATATGGAGTGGAGGGGCCTTCATCATTCTTTGGGACTTGGGGAAATTTATAGTATTTGGCTTCCAGGTTCTTGCAGTAGGCAAAGGGATCTAGATCACCATAGATTGTGACCTCTTGATTTTGGTATGAAAACTTGACAGATTGGTGGAAAGTTGATGCAACTACTTGCATCTCATGAATTGATGGGCGCCCCAAGAGGATGCTATATGGTAGATCAATATCAAGCACTTGACAGTTGGTTTCCATAAAAGTTGGCCCTACTTGAATAGGGAGTTGAATAGTGCCCTGAGATACTCTTTCTTGATCGTCGTAAGCCCTAATTGTAATACCCTTACCTTTTTCAAAGGAATCTTCAGAGATTCCCAAATTCTTGATAAGATTGAGTGAACAAATGTTGAGGCCTACACCCCCATCCACCAAGACCCTTTTGACCTTATTTTTGTGAACTAAGACTTCAAGGTGGAGTGCACAGTTGTGAGATGGCTAGGCGGGGAAGTCCTGATTGGAAAATGTGAGGAGATTCAGAGTGGTGATGTTACTGACCATAGCATGGAATTTCTTTGTATCAAGGCTGGCGGAGATGATAGATGAAGCCAATGCTTCCTCAAGGATTTCTCTATGGGCAGCTAAAATCTTAAGTAACTCCATGATGGAGATCTAAGAAGGGGTTCTTTTTAACTGATCAAGGACATTGTAACCATTAGGGACAAATTTCTAATTTGAGGTGGATGTCCTAGGTGGCTGTGATGCCCCGACAATGGTGACCTTTTCACCATGTGTGGTGACTCCACAATCAGCTTTAGCTCCCTTGATGCTAACAACAGTGACCATTTAATCAAGACATGCGATAACTCCTTCATACACATGGCTCACATTGCCATATTTTTTTTTCCTTGGTTGTGATCAGGCATCAGATTCGTGTATATTTTCAGATCTTGATTACCAGTCGGCTTTTCAACATTTATGATTTTGTCATCAATGAGGTCTTGGATGACATTTTTTCAGTTTCATGCAGTTGGTAGTCATATGCCTCTTGAGCTTATGATAATCGCAAAGGAAATTTTCATTATACCAGGGTGGTTTCACCTGGGACTCTTGGTAATTATCATAAGTGGGGATTTTGATGAGGTTCTCTTTGACCAACTTCTTCATGATGGATTCAATTGATTCCCCAAGGGCTGTGAATTTCCTCTTGGGGGATATTGGTTTCGTGGAGGTGGTCCTCCTTGATATTGAGGTTGTTGACTTGATTGTGTGGTGGTTGTTGGGTTATTGCATTGGCTTGCATGGTATTGTGATTATTGTTTTATGATTAATGATGTGTTTGGACATTCTGCTTTGGAGCATTGATGATGACCTTGGCATTGACCACTCCATCATTGGTGAAATTCCTATTTTTCACCCATGTGCGAGGTTTCTCATTATAGCTGGTGGATGGGTGACTATATTGATGTTTATGATATGTAGGTGTTCCCCCTTGTGTAATAAGGGCCCTTTCGATGTTGAGCACCTTGGGGATCAATTGGTCATATGTGGTGATACACTACATCTTTAGATAAAATGCCAAGGTCTTGTCCATATTAGTAATGATAGTGTGAATTTATTGCTCTTCTGGCATGGTCCATTTTCTCCAATTGGCCTTGGATCACCATCATTGTAGGAAGGAGGTGAATGATTCCTCTTTTCCCTGTTTGAGTGTCGATAATTCCTATAGACTAAAATTTGTGTTGATATTGAATGCATAGTTCTTGAGGAATGCGTCTACGATTTCTTGGAATGTTCTGATGCTCGTAGGCAGATGAGAGAACCATTCCATGGTGGGACCAACTAGGATCTAAGGAAATAGACACATCAGATATGTATCATTGTATGCAGCTTCCATGCAATGTACTTGGAATTCCCTAATGTGATCTTCGAGGTTTCCCAACCCATGATATTTGTTGAATTTGGGGATTTTGAATCCCTTTGGGAATGGTATCATTGCAAGGCTCTTGTCAAAAGGATAGGGACACAGATTGTTGGGTGTCCTTGTTGTTTTTCCAAATTGAAGATCCAACACTTGCTGTGAGAGTAGTTTGATTTGTGTTGTCACATTATCTTGTGGATCAGGAGGTGGAGTGAACTTGTTTTCAGGGGTTTGGGGTGTTTGATTGACGAGTGGGGTGTTGTTGGGGTTTTTCTGCAAGCTTTGTTACATGATTAATGCTTGCATTTTTCACTGAGCCACCAACGCTTGTTGTTGGTCATGTTGTTGTGCCAACAAAGCTTGTTGTTGGGCTTGTTGTTGAGCCTCTAGTTGGTGTGCTTGATATTATTGTAGGGCTTGTTGATAATCTTGTTGTTGAACTGCTTTCAACTATACTTGGTATTGGGCTTGTGCTTGCGCATGTTGAGCTTGATATTGGGCTTAGGCTTGAGCATGCGCTTGTTGGGTTGCTTGTGCAGCCTATGCGGCTTGTACAACCTGAGATTCTTGTGTAGATTGGGAAGCTTGTTGTTGTTGTAGTAAAGCTTGGGCTTGAGCAGCCTGATGTGCCTGTTGTGCT
Source organism: Sequoiadendron giganteum (assembly GCA_007115665.2). Taxonomy (NCBI): domain Eukaryota; kingdom Viridiplantae; phylum Streptophyta; class Pinopsida; order Cupressales; family Cupressaceae; genus Sequoiadendron; species Sequoiadendron giganteum. The sequence goes on from CM021103.1 coordinate 305,309,806, forward strand.
TATTGTGCTCCTAACTGTGCTTATGCTTGCTGAGCAGCTAGTTATGCAACTCGTTGATTTTAGATTTGTTGGAGTGCCTTTGATAGGCAACTTGTTGGGCTGCTTGTAATGTGACGTTAAATGAATTTTCCATGTTGGGTTTTGGCAGTGGTGGTGGAGGATTGGGGATGATGTTTACCATTGTGATGAGCAGAACGATCGTGTTAATGATCGGGGTTTGAGTGGTGGATGGCATGATTGAGACGCTCGGTCCTTGGGAAACCATGCTTTGAGAGATTTGGGGAATAGTGGATGTGTTAATTGTTGGGGTTGTTTGGATGGTTTCCATCTATTGTTGTGATATTGATGAAAAAGTAGGAGGATTTGGTATGATGCTTTGATTCATGATAGGGGTTTTTTTTATTTGGTTGATTGATGGTGGGTAGAGGAGAAATACCCAACCCAAGGGGTGATGTGGATGTAAGTGGTAGAGGCAGAAAGATGGGTAGTGCATTCTCTTAAATAGATGATGATGAGGGATTGAAGACTCTCCCTGATTTGAACAAATTACCTTCTCCTTGCGAGGTTATAGGGATAGAGGTTTGCATGTCGAGAGGACCAAATGGTGTTGCATGAAAGGAGTATGAATTGGTTTGATTATGCAACGTGAGAGGGACATATGGGTGTAGTGGATTTATTAGGATGAATTGGCCCAATATGGTGTTTTCATCCAACTATTGGTTATTCACAAGGGAATGTGCTTGAAGGGCATGAAGCAATGAGCTTCCCTTGCTAACGATTGGCGGAGTTGGAGCAATGGATGATGTGATTTGTGGGATGCTTTGGGTGATGCTTTGATATGGAGGTATGGGTGGGATTGGAGGCATGATTTCAAGAGGTTTCTCCACAAGAGTGCTTAAGTCATAGTTGGAAGGGAATTTAGCCCCTTCTTTGGCCAATTCCAGCATGTATTGGGAGAGATATAACCTCATCATGGCATTAACAATTCGATGATTTTCAATATTTTGCACCATCTCAAGGATTTCATCTTGTGTCATGCCTAAGACATTGTTGGTGATGTCCTCTACTCGACCCTCATCCTGAGGATTTTGTGATGGTAGAGGGAAATTGCTTGGGGGATTGCTTGATCCGACAAGATTCATTTCAGGAGTAGTTTGGCTTAGGTCACTTGAAGTTGATTTTTCCTTGGTGATTTCCATATTCTTCTTGTGTTCTGGTCTTGTTTGCACCATAAAAGAAGGATCAATTTTTGAGAATGTGTATTATTTTCAATTGATCTAACTTTAGGCACAAAAAGAGAAGAACTAGGATGATTAAGGATCAAAAGATGGGGGTGAGATACCTGGAAAATGAATGATGTGGATGATTGAACTCTTGAGAAACCTTGGAAGAGACACTAGACTTTAGGGTTTGATTTGGATTGATTGATTTGAAATAGTGTGCTTGTAAACTCTAAGAGGTTGGATCTTGTCTTAGAGTAGACTTGTACACAAGATGATAATTTGACTAAAGGTGTGAAGAAGGTTTCATCAAGACACCTCTAATCAAACAAAATGATTTTGGATAATGAACTCCTAGACCCCAAGATGTTGGATTTGATCAAGAGGTAAATTTGTTCACAAGGGTTTGATGATTTGATCAAATACATGGAGAAGGATTCATCCCCACATATTTAACCAAACAAGATGATTTTGAATTTCCAAAAGTCTAGTATGGATGATGTTTTCAAGATTTTCAAGAGTTGTTAGTGAGATGATTTTTGATTTTGATGGTTGAGAGATGGGTGAGAGTGATGATTTTGATCCTTCTAGCGCCAAAATGTGAACCCCAATCCTAGACCTGCACAAACATAGCAAACAAACACAATATTGGATTCATATGCAAGTTAGAACTAATATTCCCCATGAAAGTCATCTACAATACTCAAAATACGAAAAAATTAAGAACAACACATAGAAAGCAATAGAAATCCTATTTAAGCATGCAAACTCTTGATCCGATGGGAGAGTTGGTGCCAATTTATGTGTAGGAAATGGTCCTTTCCCAACTCCTTTGTGTGATTGGATGATTGGATGAAGATTGATCCACTTGTTGAAGAAGAATAACACAATTCCTTGATAAAATCTGCAATAACCTAGCTATGATAATGGAAAATTGCTCATGAAATGGATGAAATTGCTCTAAATTTGAAGATAGTAACTTTTCTCTAAGTTGTGGATGATCAAATGAGAAGAATAACCTCTTATTTATAGAAATACAAGATGGAGTAATGAGAAAAATGGAGCAATGTGGGATCATTCAACATCCAATGGCCAAGTGCCATTTGTCAAGATGTGAATGAAGGAAGCTTGAGCACATTTTGATAAATGAGCCATAAATGATATTAGGTGGATTTTGAAATTCATGAAATGACCTGTTGAAGAGGGAAAGAAAATGACTTAAAAGCCACTTGGCTCAATGCACAAGGACATGTAAGAGGAGATAAATGCTTTGTTGGAAGGACAAATCCACTTGGAGGGATTTTCAAACTTGGAGGAATATTCTCCTAAATATGCCATGTTGAGAGAAAAATGGATTTAATAAATCAATTAAATGTATTTTCATGTGCAAGTGGCAAAATCTAGAGAAATTAGGAGATTTGGATTGAATTAATCAAGATTTGATCAATTTAATAGGAGATTAGATGATGTGACAAATTTGATGTGGATTTTAGGATTTATTTAAATCAAAGTTGAGAGGAAAATGATTTAGACTTTAATTAAATAAAGATTTTGATTTATTTAATTAAAAGGGGATGATGTTAGATTAAATTAAATAAGGTTTAATTTATTCAATTTAATAGGAAGACTTTAGAGATTTAATTAAATAAAATGAATTATTTAATTAAATAGGGACATAGGGTTAATTAAATCAGATTGATTAATTTAATTAACAAGAGAGAATGAAATAATAATGATTTATTCAATTAAGGGATGAAAAGTGACGACAAGTTAAGAAGATGATTCAAGATGAAATGATGTTAGTAATCAGGATCAAGTGTGTCGATATTTTTTCCATGTCTAAAGTAATACATGAGAAGAGTAATAGGTTGTATTGAGGAAGATATTACTTCTATGTAGTCAAGGAAGGTAGGTTGGAAGGGACAACATTAGGGAAGAGTAGATGGAGGGGATTTTAAAATGAATGCATATTCAAATATAGGGTGCGCAGGTTTGGAAGATATCCCATGGCATCACAAAAGGAAATAAGATTACAATTTGAAAGATAAAGGGGCAAACAACCAAGAGGAGGTCACTGCCACTATTTTCAAGAATATAAAATGCAAGAATAAAAGGAATGAACAAAGGAAAGGATGTGAGGGTAGAGTTAATAAAAGAACTAAGAGTTGGCATGATGAGTGGGTGAAGAGGGGAGTCAACCCCATGAATTGGTTAAAACCAGGTCGGAAAAGGTATGACATATGATATGGTATTGAAATTTTGAATGCATTAAATTTTTTCGTGAAGAATTGTGAATGTATATTCCATAATTTTGAATAAAGAAATATATTGGATTTTTTTCAAATTTGATTGAAATGTTATGTAATCATGAATCAATTTAAGTCAACAAATGAAATTGTCGATTTAGTGATAATTAACTACGGTGTTTTTTGTAATATGAGATTTACAAATTTGGGGTAAGAAAATGGGTGAGTGTTTTCCCTCTTCATCAAATGGTATCAGAGCCAATGGTTCTGAGCGTGTGGATAGAGTGCTAACTATGAGGCAGTTTACACCAAGACTTGCAGGTGGAGAGGAAAGTGAGAAGAGGTTTTGGTGCATAGAAGATCACCGATCATGAGAAAATTTATGACTGGACCTATGGATTGAGGAAGCGCGATTGAGGAGATCAAAAGTATCATTGTAGGTGTGTGAAGTCTCGTGTGGTTGATGGTTGGAAAGTGCAAATAATTTGTTGCAGAAGTGGTAGATTACTGTTGACGAAGTGGGATCTTCGTGAGGATTGAGGTATGATTGCAACATAGAGGTTGCAAGGGTTGAGTGCAGTGGAGATGTTCCAAGAGGAGGGCATGGAGAGAAGAAGAGAATGTATATGTTAGAGGAGGTTGAGTTATCAACGATGGAGTTTGTTGTAGATTGTTCACAATCTAGAAGGGTGATTATATCACTTAGCTCCACCTTTTTGAGCCCATGCTCACAAATTTCTTACTCGACATGTTTGATGCAAGAGCATCTGGGTCCACAAGAAATCGACATCAACCAAAATAAAAATTAGTTTTTTTTGTCGTTTTTCTTTTAATTTTCATTCTCTATGGGCAATTCAATACAATTTTAGTGGGCATTGGCAAAAAATTGGAATGACGTTCTGTCATTGATTAGAAAACATCATATTTTTATCCGATAGGCTATATATTGTATGAGCTTTGTGCCTAAACCTGTCTCACACTCCAAACTAGGTTGTATGACCTCTTTCATCTAGTAGGGAAACCAGGTTGTTGTCAAAAAAGTAATAATCTAATAAATATCTCTATTGCTATAAATTAATGTATCATGGTAGCAGTGTGGATTGAGAACCAGATATTTGAGTAGCAACGTCACGGTTATCACGTTGGTGTCATATGCGGCTATTAAAAGCATCATGACGTTATCCTTTACTTAGTGTTCACCATTATATTCCCACGTTCATCTACATTGAAAAGAAAGAATGATACAAGTTCATGTTTTGATGAAGTCGAACTGCTTGCCAGTTCCTTTTTCTCTTCTCAATCAATATCTGAAGTATGAGGTGGATGTGATTTTTTCCAACCATGGCTTTCTGGTAGAGAGTTCCCAAAAAATCTAGAGAAATCTTCATCATTGAGTAGGTTGAGAAAATGAGCATAAATTTCATCCTAATACTCTCCTTCGTCAAGGCTGAGAAAGAGGGCTCAAGACACAACAAAAAAGCAATGCTTAGGGAGAGGAAAGGCCTTCACTTGTTGGTTTCCAACCTAGTAACGCCTCAATTTCTCATTCACAATGGAGTCAACTATGCCCACAAAATTTTGCAAAGCCTTAGCCTTCAAAAAGGTGAGCCCCTTTGGTTCCATAGAAGAAATTGATTTGAATGTTTAGGTAGTGGAAAAATCGGTAGGTTATAGTGGCTAATTGTATGAAGCCCAAAAAACATATGATTCCATGGAAACAATAACAGTAAATCAAATTAATTTCAAATACAATTGAGGGCCTTCCATGGCTTGGACATAAATTTGTCTACAACTATTTATATCACTTGTGCCTTCTTCACTCTTGGCTCAAGTCCTTCCATTGTATGTGTGTTCCTCTATTCTATGTTAAGCCATCACACTCAAATCTATGCATGTTTAATTTAATCCCCATCATATCTTTGGTTGCTCCTTCCAAATCACGTAGGCCACCTTCACTCATACATTTATGTTGGCATATAATTCACCTATTCCACTTATGTGTGGTCTAAGCCAAGGTAGTTTGCAAACTAACGGTTTTTAATATGCCTCCTCCTGCAACTTTGGTGTGACTTCCTCTGCTAGGTGAGTAGCTTTACCAATCCTCTATTCAATGTAGTCTCTAATTGAAACTCAGTATTGTATAATCTACACATTTTTTAAAAAAATTCTACCCTTGTTCTTATTGCATAATCTTCACCATACTATGCATCCACATCTTGCTTCTCTCTGTCTCATACGCAATGTGTCTACAACCCCTTCTCTTCACTGAATTCACCACTTCTCCCCCTATCATTGTCTATCAATCTGATGTCTGATGTTTATTTTTTCTCCTAGCGTCCAAACTTATCCACGTACCCCTTCATCTCCCACACAGATTGCAAACAATTCTTTTTATTAACAAAAAAAATGGACTAACACTAAATGGGCACGGGCTTTTCTCTCCAAAGCTATGTCTTTTAAAATTCATTGGCCTCCTTCAAGATCCACGACCCCTAGTTTTCCTTTTGTTTATGAATGTAATGATCAAGTATGTGAGACATTACCTCTTTGTGTTGCTCATATTTCAATTTGAAATTTATTTTAAACATGGCTCCTCCTCATCATTTTGTAGATTTAGATGACAGTCCCATGAAGTTAATAGATCCATCTTCAATGGAAATCATTCACTTTAAAATTCAAAAAAATTATTTCACAGGTGGAAATCAAGTTGGCTAACGATTATAAATTTGAATCCTTAAAGATATTTTACCAATCTATTTGTGCATGCTAATATTTTTGGTTGGTTTTGATTGTTGGTATGCTTGTGTGCTCCTACACCAGTATTGTTTTTAAGCTGAGGGGAGTTGTTCTTCTTAGGTTATTACATTCTGAAATTTATGGTGTGAACAACAATATCATCTTGTTTGGTAGTCCATGCTACCCCTAATATTGAGTCATTTCCAAAGAATTTATATAAGTAGAGTATGTTATCAAATTGAGCTTGTATCACTTCTTGTTCATCTCATTCCAGAACCTCTTTGACTCTCTCAAATTTGGGAAACCACACCATCCATTGAGAATTACTTTCTTGCTTTTCATACCAGGTTTATATTCCTTTTGCTTCTTGGACATGTCTAGCTTTGCAAAGAGCATCCAGAAGAACTTGAAATGTCAATGTATTGAGTTTCAGGCCAAATTTTGTTCGCTTGTAGAATGTTTCAATTGCTCTTTCTACCATGTGGCCAGTTGCATATCTTCTTATCACTATACTGAAAGTTTCATCTGTGACCAAAGAGGGGTTATGTTTGTGCATCTCAAACACTAGCTTCCACATTATCAAAAAACACTTATGCTTGCCTAGAATATTATCATTACATTATAAGCTTCAGTACCATGTCTATACCCTAGCTTTTTGTTGGCCCAAAAAAAGAAAAACATAGCAGAGTTCCAATCATTTTTTCGTATGAGAAAATGCTTGCAACACCAAGTCCTTTGAAACAACTAGCCCTTTTGAATATTGTTTCTAATGTCTTTTATTTTTCTCTCCTACAAATTGAGATTCATCATAGAGGGAAACATGGTGTTATATTTTTCTATCGGTGTAACCCTTGCACCTCTTCTGGTGCAAGTGATAGTATTATGTATTTAAAGCTCCAATCCATCGACATTGTTCTTTCAAATTACCAGTCAATTATAAAAATTAAATAATATATTCATTCTCATTTTCAAATATAAAAAATGAGCAGTTCTGGTATTTAAGAAATGAAGAAGATCTAAAGGGTCATGTTTGAGATTGGAAAAGTCGCACATGGAATTTGAAAAGACAAGAGGCCTGTGAATTAAAATGGAGATGACCCGATAGTACAAGCGTGTGCTTGGGTGAGAAGGAAGACCCATGCCACCCTCCAAATGTTGAAACTGTGCCATGGTGGAGGACCAACTAGATTAAGTTGAAACTAAGTTTTGGATGCAATAGAACCACACGAACTAGAGATTGTGGAAAAATATCACTAGAGTGAAGCAAAAGTTCGCTATGTGGAGATAGCGATGCATGATCTCTGCTAGGGTTTTGTGCTTTCTGAGGTCATTTGTGGCCCCTCCTCTATCATACTGCGCTTCCTGCGCAGGAATTTGTTTTCTTCATTGAGTACGGCCGCATTTACTGCGGTTTTAGGAGTTTATTATGCCTTCAACTGGTTCTAACCCAACAATTTTTGTCAGTGTTAGCGGTTCATCGACGCAGTTTAATGGCTCCCCCACCGAACAAACGCCCTCAGAAATTTGTTCTGAAAGTCTTTCACGATGTAAGCATTTTGACACTCCTACTGATGTAGTTTTACCTTTACTTGATTTTGATTTTGCATGCCAATGGCTCGAACAACACACCCTTGTGGATTATGTTGTTGGGAGGAATCCCCCCGAAATTGTGCTAAAAGACTGAGTCAGCAAGGCCTAGGTCCCTCATGGGGTCCGCCTTGATATGGTCCAAAATCTGACCAAGGGATTTTTTTTGTTTTGCTTTGCAAAAGTTAATCATGTCCAAGTTATTTTGGGTCATGGGCCCTGATATGTTCGGTCTTCCTTGTTGGTTTTCCAAGCATGGACCCAAAAATTTTCTATCTCAGAAGACTCCAAAATGCGTGTCTCGGTCTGGATTGAGTTTCCCGGGTTACCTTTGCCTTGTGTGCCCTTCTCTAACCATATTGCTTCCTCTTTGGGGAGGGTTGTGTGTATCGAACCTGATAGGTTCTTCCAAGCTTGTCCTCAAAAGAGGGTTTGTGTGGAAGTTGATTTATCCAAGGATTTGAAAGAGTTTGTAGACATTCAAATTGGTGATATTAGACACACCCAGAAAGTCACATATTTCAATCTGCTCAACACGTGCTATCGGTGCCAGTCAACTGACCATAAGATCAAGGATTGCCCTTTGATAGTTCCTCGTACATCCTCTCAGTCATGGGATGTTGAAAAGCCTTGTCTGACACAGCCTTCTGCTAAGGATGAAATAAAGTGGACTACGATTTCAAACCAAAAAAATAAGTTGTTCAGTTCTGGGTCAGCTCCCAAGGCCCCTGAACCAACCAAACTAGTTTCAAACCCTTCAGAGAAGGGGATAGCTACTCCCTCAAAAGTTACTTCTATTATTTTACAACCCAAGTCAAAGGCCACACCTCAACCTGCGGCTATTTTGTGTGCTCAACCGACTTTGTCCTCCGCAGTGGGGACTCAGCGGCGGTCTCGTAGCCCGTCTCCTCCACCGGAAGAAGGTGAATATGTGCCTAAAAAATGAAGATTCTCTCCTTCTATTCAGATTGGTTCTGTTTCACAAGAGTTTTTGAAGAATAGCTTCTCTTCCCTGGGTGAAGAGGACCAGGATTCTGCAAGTATGGAACATTTTCCATGAATTTTATCTCATGGAATGTTTGAGGTCTAACTGACCTCTCCTGGAAGTATTCTATTAGGAATACTTTGAATAATTACCCAGGGATTGAAGTGCTTTGTCTCCAGGAAGTTAAAATTTTAGTTTTCTTGCTTGCTTCGGCTTGTCACTCTATTTGGCCAACCGGTACAATGTTTTGCACTCTACATGAGGTTGGTTGTGGTGGAGCTGCTACTCTTTTGGCCCCATGACTACATTCTTGTGTGGTGGACCATGGGGTTGACCCCTCCCAGCGGGTAGTCTAGGTTCTTCTCAATATTGAGAATCATTCCTTTGGGATTATTAATGTTTATACCTCTAATGATGTCGTGGAGCGCTGCTTGCTTTGGTGCTGGATTGTTGATTCTTTTTCAGTTGCCACTTGGTTGCTCTGCGGGGATTTCAACAAGGTAGAGCTGGCATAAGACAAGGATGGAGCCTTGCCATTTTGTTGGGTAGCAGGTGAAAGGGAGGCCTAGTTTTACATGCACAATAAATTGGGGTTTTTTTATCCCAATATGGGTTGCCGCCATTCTCATTCTCTTTGGCACACTTGGTGCAATTACAAGGCTGGTTCTGACAGAGTCTTTAAATGCCTTGATCATGTTATGATCTCAGCTCAATCTTTTTTTCCTTCAATAGTTTTGCCTTGCCTGTTAAGCCGTTAGTGAATGTGACTCTTTTTGATCACTTCCCAATTCATTTTCGCATTGAGTGGGTGTCTTGTCAACCTCACATGTGTAAGACTCAATTCTTCTTGAACACGTCTTTACTTTATCACAAGCCCACCCTGGCCCACATTCACCGGGTGTGGAATTTAGAGTGCAGGCCACCTGGTCCTACGGGCTAGATTGCTTGGTGGAATGATGTCATCATTCGTACTATGTGCTTCTTGTGCATTTATGGGCACCAACTTGTTATCTTTCATCGGCGTTCTTACGAGGCCACCACTGTCGACTTGCGTACGGCTATGGAGGCTTTGAGAGCCAATCTTTTCTCCCTATCACATCAAGTCAGGGTAGCAGATTTAAGACAACAAAAGCAAGTGGCCAATAATTATTTTGCCAGAGGCACTCAAATCAAGGCTCAACTTCACTGGCTCAAAATTGGTGATTTTGCCTCCAAAGAGTTTTTTTTGGATCTTTGTGCCAGGCACTCATCCCCAGGCATTAAAGCAAACAAAGATGGTAACCAGGTGCTCTCTAAGCTACTTGACATTCTCCAGGATTTTGTGTGTCACTATGAACATGTTTTCATTGCTCAGGACCCCACGTCTACGCGCCAACAAGCCCTTCAGGACTTCCTTGTTGTTGTGCCACAATAGGCTTTCTTCAGCCCAGATTAATTTTTGTGATCTCAAGGAAGTCATTTCCTCCATGGCCAATGATAATGCTTCTGGGATTGATGGCTTTCCTTATGAATTTTACAAAGCTCTTTGGGACTGTGTTGGGAGCAACTTGCATCATGTTTATCTTGAAGCCTTTCAAACCAATTCTCTAGGAAATTTAATAAATAAATGCATTATTAAATTCATACCTAAACTTGGGGATCTGGAGGATATTTGCAACTGGCGGCCCATCATGCTTCTCAATGTTTCTTACAAAATCATTGCCAAAGCCCTAACTCTGAAAATTCGTAACCTCTTGCCTTAGGTTGTGCATCTTGAGTAGATTGGTTTCATTAAATCCAGGTTTTTCCTTGATAACATCATTGCAATTTGGGAAGGCATGGAGTGGGCTCGACGGTCAAACTAGAAAGCGGTGTTCATTAAAATGGATTTTGCAAAAGCTTATGACTGCATTGAATAGCCTTTCATTCTTGCGATGTTGGAAGCCTTGGGCTTTGGGCCCAACTTCATACAGTTTGTTCATATGCTTTTTTTTGATGCCTCGGCTTGCATTTCCATTAATGACCACCAATCTTCTGCTTTTGGTCTTTTTCGTTCCATTCACCAAGGATAACCTCTTGCCCCTACTTTGTATGTTCTGGTTGCTGAGGGCTTTGGATATCTCCTGGCCAATGTTGTCTCCTAGCAATGTGTTAAAGGGATCTCTCTCCCAGACTCTCAGGAACAACTTGTCAATGGCCACTTCACGAATGATTCCTTTCTCACTCTCTTAGATGATGAAGGTTCTATCATTGCTACCTTTGATTGCCTTAATACCTTTTATCTTGCCTTTGGCTCTACAATTCAATAACACAGGACCTTGTGCTACAGACAATCGGTGCTCCCCACTCCTGCGTGGCTCCAAACTTATTACTAGAAGTGGATAGGGTAGGGAGAAATCTTTCGGTTTCTGGGCATCCCCTTCTCCTTTTAGGCTTCCCCTCGAGAGCTTTGGCAAGTCGTGCTCTCCAAGGTTGAATAGAAGTTGGCCTATTGGATTACTAAGCCTCTTTCATTGGCTGGAAAATTCCAAGTGTGCTCTAAAATTTTGGCTGCCACTCATGTCTACTATTCTTCCTGTTGGTCTCCTTCTAAAGCTACCTACAATAGGCTTGAAAAGTTGCTTCGCGATTTTTTATGGGCCTCTTCTAAAACCCACAAGGGTTTTCATCGGGTCACTTGGGAATTTTGTTGTCTCCCCAAGGACTCTGGAGGACTTGGATTTCTCTCCACTCAACGACAAGGGACTACTCTCTATGTCAAATGGATTATCCGAGCTCTCATCGGGGATGAAGCCTGGAAGATTCTCCTTAGGCATTGTATTCAGTCTAGTTTTCTTGTTCACAAGCCCGCCTGGAAAGGAATCGGTCTCCAAACCCTTCTGGTTATGAGGGAGCCAATTCAAATTGTTGGCTCCTTTGTGGCCAAGAGCATCTAGTGCTCGTGGGAAACTGTTAAGCCTTGGCTCTGTTAAGTCGGGGCTAGATTTCGTGATGGGCTTTCCATCAACCAGCATAACTTATGTTGGTCACCCCTTCTGGCTCAGAATGGTCAACCCCTGGCCAAGTTGCCTTGGCTCAAGGCCCTCAGATTTCATAAGAAGGGCATTCAAACACTGCATCAGCTCTTTCTCCGGCCTACCATGCGTCTCTTGTAGTGGGATGCTTTTAAAGCCCAGTACAGTCTTCAAAACTAGGACCGTCTTACTTTTGACGGGCTGGTGAGCGCCATTCTAGAGGAAATGCTTCACAAAGTTGGAATTCGTGGGCACAAACCTTGGTGGAAAGACTGGAAATGGTTTCCAAACACTCCTCTCAGGAGCTACAATCCGTGGCTTGGTTATAGGTGGCTTTCACCCCATTTTCCTATGATCAATTCCTTGAACCAGAGGTGGCTTCTTAATTCCTCTACCCATATTTGGGGTAAGAGGTTTGATGCCACTTGGTCTGCAATTTGTAATCTGAAGTTGGCCAACTTTGCTTGGTGTATTCTTTTCCAAGGCTTGCCTGTGGGTTCTTGGCTTGTTCATTTGGGGGTTCCTAACCCTCGCTGCCCTTTTTGTGGGCAGTCTGAAAGCTTTAAACATATTTTTTGGTTTTGTCCCAGAGCTCAGCAGCTTTGGACTTTGATTCATGATTTCTTTCTGCCTTTTCAGCTAGAACCCTTCTCTTGGCATATGGTTCTGCTAGGGGACCTGCCTAGAACCCCGACTAAGTTCACCCAACTTTGGCACACTTTCAGGGTGGAAATCCTCTTCAATATCTAGAAAGACATAAATGCTTGTATATTTTCTCATTCTCATTTAGATGTTAATGTGTCTCTTTATGGTAAAGCGGTTATATGTTCTAATGTTCTCTTACAGATTCAAGTGCAAGCCAACAAAGTTGCACTGGAAGTGACTCACCTGCAGGTTCTTCTGGACCACTGGGGCAATGCCCCTTGTACTGTGGCTCAGATCCTTGATTCGCCCTCCTCCTCCTGTGGTCGGTCGCCTTCTCAGGGCCGAAAGTAGAGTGATTGCGCGATCCTGCTCCCGGCCTCCTGATCAGTGGGATTCTCGGCCTCCCAGGCGGGCTCGTTCTCCTCTGTCGCATCCTAGTCAAGGCTGGCACTCTAGTGGTGCTACGGGGAGTGGTGGTGGTAGTTTTGGGTGGCCCTCTAATGCTCTGCCTGCTTCTGGCTCTGGTTGGCCTACCAGTGGAAAAAAATTTCCGTGGGTGGCTCTTGCAATCTCGCCTCGACATGAGGAAAAAGAAAAATAAAAAGATGAAGATAAAGTTGATAATGGTTGGGGTGCACCTCCTGACATCACTCCAAACCCTACTGATGTATGGGGGAAAAATCTGGATGATAGGGATCCCCCAGGATCTACTGGCACTGCCTTGGCTGCTTAATTTTATTTTCTATTATTGGACTTCTAGGCTAGGCCCATGTGATTGATATTTTGGCTTTTCTGGGCTCTGCCCATGTGACATTTGGGGTGTGCCTTTTCACCACCTGCCCCTTTTTTGTGAATTTGTAATTATATCTTTATATTAATATAGATATATGCCTATTCATAAAAAATAAAAATAAAAGTTTGCTATGTGATGGAACAAGAAGGCATCGCAATGAAATACAGACAAGGATGAAATAGTGGAGTGGTTTTGAATTGAAAGACAGGTCGCTCTATTACTGAGATGGGTTTTAATGTAAGAAGGAACTAATTGAGAGCTAAACACACTAGCAAAAAAAAAAATTTAAAAGAATTGACAGAGATGTGAATTGATCTAACTAGAGGGAATGAAGGTGGAAATAACCAAAGGCAATGCCACATTGGGTGCAGAGGAGGTTGCATAGAGGAAGCCAACATAAAGGAAGACAGAGGTGGTGTCTAGGAAATTTGGGGAAGATACAAGAAAATGAAAACCCAAAGGAACAAAATTTTGCGCTAAAAGTGAAGGGGAGGTTGGGAAAATGAGGCATGAGTAGCAATAAAGAAGTGAGAAAACAAAAATCAGAAAAGAAAATATAGATTTTGGAGATCAGGTCGCACCATATGGGGAATAAGGAATTTTCTTTACAAAGCTAAAATAAAGATAAAATTAGATTGAGAGTGGCAACGTGTAAGACAAGAGAAGAGTAATAGGTTGCGTTGAGCAAGATATTACTTATGTGCAGTCAAGGAAGGTAGGTTGGAAGAGATAACATCAGGGAAGAGTAGATGGAGGGGATTTTAAAATGAACACAAATTCAAATATAGGGCACACAAGTTTGAAAGAAAGGTCGTGGCATCACAAAAGGAAATAAGATTATAGTTTGAAAGCTAAAGGGGCAAACAACCAAGAGGAGGTCGTTGCCACTATTTTCAAGAATACAAAATGAAAGAATAAAAGGAACAAATAGAGGAAAGGACATGAGGGCAGAGTTAATAAAATAACTAAGGGGAGTTGGCATGATGAGTGGGTGAAGAGGGGAATCAAACCCACAAATTGGTTAAAACCAAGTTAGAAAAGGTATGCCATATGATATGGCATTTAAAGTTTGAATGCATTAAAGTTTTTCATGAAGAATTGTGAATGTATATTCCATAAATTTTGAATAAATACATATATTGGATTTGTTTTCAAATTTGATTGAAATGTTGTACAATCTGAATCGATTTAAATCAACAAATGAAATTATCAATTTAGTGATAATTAACTGTAGAGTCTTTTGTAATATGAGATTTACAAATTTTGGGTAAGAAAATGGATGAGTTTTTTCCCAAAATTTGATGGGTATGAAAGTAAAAAACAAACATTGAATACTCACGACCAAGCTTGGATAACACATTTAGAATCAATTATAAATCCTCCTTATCAATATTGTAATCTTTCAACTGTGTTCTTAGTCACTTAATCTTGGAGATGTAGCCTTGGATGTGGTCAAAACATTTATGATCACAATTCATCAAATCATTATCAATCTGATATCCCATAACCTTATTAGTTTTACCATACGGTTTCTCAAAAGTCTCCCAAGCCTCTTTAGGTGTTTTGCATGATTCACTATGAAATCAAGTAAATCAAAAGAGACTAACAAGCATATGCATCCAAGTGTTTTCTCATGATCAAGCTTCCATTTTTCCAATTCTTTGGTATCAATAGGTTGAGGAATGGTTTCCTTTAGATAGTGTAGAAAACCTGATCCCATGAGATAATTAAATATTAATTTTCTCCATGAAGCATAATTGTATGGAATTAGGAGTTCAATTTGAGATTTTTGTATTGCAAGAACACATGACAAGCAAAAGAAAGCAATCAACCACCACAAGATTTTACTTCCAAATATTTTTTTTTGAAACTTTATGGTTAGTGTGACTATAGGTGCCACTTTCCAACAATAGTGAATTGGACTTGATCTTAGTGCTCACAGATCCCAAATTTGGCCACAAACTCAAAGTATAATTTTTATATTGAATGGTTTCAATCCGATCAAACCATTACAAAGTAAATGAAAAATTATGCACTTTACAAAAAAATCATCCAAAAATGTTATTGTATGAGCGAGAACAAAGCCCCGAAAGTTTCCAAAATGAGAATGACTCAACAATGACCTGTGAGAATATGTAATTTTTGAAATTATCCCCTAAATAAAATAAATGCTCGAAAAAAGGAGGATGGGTAATTGAGTTATGAGCCTATGAAGTTGAACCTCAAAATCAAAAACTAGATTAGAGATGGGCAATTTTTTTTAGGTGATTACTGACATAGTGTTGATGTTAGTAGGTGGAATATTCTCTTTCTACCAATATATGCCTTTTTAGATAGATATTCCTCTAGATAGAATGTTTGTGTGAAATATTCTTTAAAATTAACTCGACTATCAATTTAAGGAATCTATGGAAAAAATTTAGGGCCCAAAATAAGTTGAATTGTACTAGTCAATGGGTGGTAAAGCTAGTGGGCTACGACCACACCAAGGAAATGGTGGCACATGGTGTCTTCAAGGCACTTGTCTAGTAGGCGGGTACTATTGGTATTCTGTTGCAGCTGCTTGTGAAGGTCACATGTATGACCTGCATTTTTTTAATTTAAAAAAATCTAAAAAGATCTTTAAAAGTAAATTTTTCACCTATTTAATTGCATAATCGTACGTATAGTCATACAATTAAGAAGGGGCCAAAATTTTCTCTTAAGCTCGAGGTGAAGTGCTTGAATTTTGATGATTTGACAATTGATTTTGAGGCAAGTCTTTTTGACATGATGGAAAGGTTTATTTTGATCTAAAATGCTTCAAAATTGTAGCTACTTCTTGCATATGACAACCACTTCTCAAATTCAAACCCTCACAGATATGGCTCAAATGCATAATTTGGACAAAACAAAAGGAAATTTTGACTTTCTCAAACTCAATTGTGAGCTCATATCTATACCAAAAAGCTTTGATTTTGACCTACAATACAAAGTTACAAAGAGGAAACCTTCAAATCTAGTATTTCTTTCAAGTTTTTTTGATTCTCTAGGTCATCATTTGGTGCAAGAGAAGAGCATACTCAAATTTTCAAGATCCACCAAGATTTACAACCTAGATCTCTCAATCAAGACTAACAAGAAACAATCCCACAAGCTCTAATACCATGTAAGTTTTGGTATAGAATACTCTACATAATGCAAGATTTGGCTAAAGATTATAGCCACCCAAGATCTAGGAACTTCATGAAAGGACAAGAGAGATCAACTATGAGAGAATAATTGTATTTTATCAAAGGATTCAAATGATAGATTGTGATCATATGATTGTTGATTTACACATGAGACCCCTGGTTATAGATCCAAGGTAAGACATAGGATTAGACAAGATCATGACAAGTGTTTTAATCCTATGTCATGAGACATCTAACTCAACAAAGATTAAATAACCCAGGATACTAGAATTAAATATCAATAGATAAGATAAGATCTTATGACAACTAAAAAACTTATAGAAATATTCCTTAGGACCTACGTAAACTTAACATGTGAATAGGACATATACTATACATGAATTGGTTAGGTAAAACATCTAATTCAAACCAACAACTATGACATTGAGAAGTTGAATGAAGATATGAGAATTTTAGGAGTTTTGAGAACTTTTGAATCAATAAGTTTATTCAATGAATGAGATTCACAATATAAAAGAACACAATGAGGTTATGTTTCCACAAGGTTGATCCCACAATAGTGTGTCCCACATTTGGAACATCTTAATTTTTTCCTAAAATCACATATTTTTTAGAAAAAGTATTGATTTGAGCCTCAAGGTGTTTCATCTAAAGGGTTTTGATTAAAGGGGGTTAGATCGAACCCCCTAGGCTTAAATCAATCCCTTGATGGAGTCACCTTCACACCTATCAATATGATTACAAAAAATTAGTTTTTGCTTTTCCTTTTGGGGGACCAAATGAAATCATTCAAAATGTCATTTTGTAAGTATATAGCTCGTTGCATTAGCTTTAAAAATATATAATATGTATTATTTTTTTAATATTATATATACTTATAATGAATGTGGATATATTATGAAAAATAATGACCTCTATTCAAGACACTAAGAAAAATAACATTGTTAGAAAAGATCAAAAAATGCATTACACTCCACATATTTATTTATTTCAATAAAATAATAATTTTGACAAATATACTAAAAAATATATGAGAATAATAAAGGTCTAAATTTTTTATTAGTACTAATTCAAAAATTGATAATAAATAAAATATTTAGTTAAAAAATTCCAAATAAAATATCCATACACTAGACATTAAAGCTAATGATCTAATTCTAATAAATCATGATAAAATTCTTTTGTAGTAAAGTTATGCATTATGGAATAAAGTCACTAATGAAAAATAATAGAAAAAAAATAAAAGTAAAAAGTGATACACCATTTATGACATAGTGTGATGGTTAAAACAAGGAATTGTTGTTGTAGCCACCAAGGTTTAAAATTTTTCCTAACCATTGTTGATTGTGGTATTTTGTCCTCATTAATCCATCACGCTTGTAGGTTTGAACCTTCACGTTGAAGTTGTCGGAATTCAAGTCATTGATTTCATGCCCTAAACACTTGTTGGGTTGGTCTGCTTGTGGGTTTTGTTCCTTTGTTGGGCTATAGTGCTTGTAGGTTTGGGCTATTCATGTTAATGCAATGCATTCATATCAAAGGTTAGGTTGCTCATTTGTGGTCTCGCCTGACTCAGATCAAGGTGAAAAAAATTGTGTCACCAATCAAAATATAAATAAATAAATGAAATAAAAATAAAAAGTGATAAAATTTTTACATTTTAAAGAAAATTATAGTTTGAATCTATATAAAAAATGACAACTGACTAGTTTACATCATCCCTTCTTTTTTAATATTTATTCTTTATAATTAATACAAGTTAAAAAATGCTAAAAACATATTGTTTTTAGCATCCCTATTAGGCTCAAAAGTGGAGCACACTATTATGGGATCACTCACAAGTGATTATTAGATTAGACACAACTCTTTGAAAAATTATGAATGTTAAAATTATACAAGAGTTGATGAAATTGAGATTGGAAAGTCAAGAAAATGGACATGACAACATTCTATTGAATGATAAATTTCATGAAGACATTCCAACCAACAATGTAGAAGATAATTATGAATTTCAATATTCCCTACATTTGGTAGAAAATCAAATGGTATTCAAATTTGAAAAGCTTGCAACCAATCAAAATGATGCATTGAAAAGTGAGTATAATGGATAATTTATGATCAAATATTTTGAGGTTTATGATGAAATTGGTAATAATTATGTTGGAATTGTTAAATAAATGAATCTAAGGATGGATTATGAATAGGGGAATAGATATGAACATATATTAATTGAAGACTTGAGCACAATAAAATATTTAAATGAAGAGTTGGATTCTCTTGGTAATGATGAAAGAGTAAGTGATGATATTGAATATTTATTGGTACCTATACTACTACCTTATTAAAATCCAAAGGGATCAATTGAAAATAGCTTTGTTTACATCAATGTGATGACAAATATGAAAGAAGAATATCCCTTGGAAGTGTGAGAAGCTAATGTGTTTTGCCTTAAAGCTAGAATTGTGATTATTTATTTAATTTCTTTTAATTGTAAACTTGAACAAGAAATCTATGACAAATTTTGGAAAGAAGAACCAACTAACCCATCATTAGTAGGCTTTAAGATTATTAATAATCCATTTTAAATATGAAGAAATTAATGAAACATTAGAAAGATGTAATTTAATATTATCCTTCCCTTGGAAAATTTAGGATTTATGATTTTTAGTGTGGATATAGTGATGATTATGATAATCTGGATATTACTTCTAAAGTTTTTGATTAAGGAAAAAACAGGATTTTAAGGGGTCTTGAAACCCTTTAATAGCAGAGAAAAGAAAGATATAGCAAGAAAGAGTTCAGAACAAAAAATAGAACGCTACTAACAAATATGTAAACAAAAAACCAGCCCATAAGCATCTCAACAAAAAACCAGCAGAGGCCCAAAAAAAATCCATCCGTTAAGCCAAATTCCTCAATATATTTGCCACCTCCTGCTCTAGATTGTTCGTATTAATTGTTGCTTTCTTAATTTCCTGAATAGAAATAGGGGTCTTATCAACCTTCCTCTTCAGGTTGGCTTTGGTTCTTTTTCTCGGCCCAACACCTTCCACCTGGCTTTGTTCTTTCTCATCTTCCACATCCATTGCAGTCCTTACCTGATGAGCCTTTTCCAGATTCTCAACCATCATATTCATGGTGCTCAGAGTGGACTTTAAAATCTTGTGGCTCATTTCTAGAACCTTCTAAATAGACTCTTTAACATTCTTGATCTTTTTCTCCATTTTTGATAGCTTGTCGTCATGATTACTCTTGAATTGTTGCAAATCTTCCACAGTTTTCTTAAGGAAATCTACCATATATCTCTTCTCTTCCTTTGTCCACAAGTCATTGGCCTTATCTCTGTCTTTGTTATTTTTCTCCATCATATCATTCTTTTCCAACTTACCGCTAAAATCCCTTTGATTCAACTTTATCTCCTTAATCTCAAAGAAAACCCACCTGATCAACCTGAAGAAATCCACGGACCCATTGCGGGCAATAGCAAGGATATCAGCAGGAAACTCGCGTTCATCCTTAAAGTAATGATCATCCTCCTTGAGGCCACTGGGATACCGAGGTTACTTCTAAAGTTAATATGCCAAGGAAAAATTTGAATGATTCAATTGGACAAACTAAGTTGGTTGATGATTGTGTTTATACTAATTTTGAGAAGAAAGAAACATGTGTACCTTTTGTATGTCATCATGTTGCTTTAGATGAAAAATTGGTGTTGTTGAAGAATATTTTATGAAATTAAATTTAAATGATACAATACTAATTAAATGTATATTTGATAGTGTGCATGCATCGAATGAACCTTCCAACATGGAGTAAGGAATGTTTATTGAAGAACATGAAGTGCACAATAAAACACTAATCTTTCCAATAGATGACATCATGAAATAGGATTTTCCTAAATCATATCTTGTCATTAATCATGTTTTTTATGCTTTAATGATGAATTTTTTTATTTAAAAAACCAATACAAACTATTAGAAAGAGATTAAATCTGCATAGAGGCATTACAAATAATCAAGAAATTAAAACATATAAAAATACAAATCCCTCTTATTCTTTTAACTATGAAGATTCAAACTTTAGGACATATCATTGGTAGAGCATGAGGGAGACGAACTTCCTTAGCTCTTAATTCTCTCTCACGTTAATTGACAAAAAAAAATACAAGATTTGATCTTCCTTCTTCAAATATAAAGATAAACGTGTAGTCTTCAAGAGTGTTACAACTAAAATCTTAACACATGATAATGTTGGAACAAAAAAATATGGAACCTACCCCATCCAAATTCCTAAACAAACTTTAGAGATAGGTAGGTTAGGGAAATTTTAGTTTCCTTTCATTTTGGTGTGTTTAATTTTGATATCCTCTATTTCAAGTGTTTTTCTATTTCCATTTTGATTTTTTATATCTTGTAATATTTTAACTTGCCTCCACCTGAGCTTTTTAATTAGGTTTTAGAAGAATCATGAGACACTTCTTATACTTGGTTACATGCAATATTTTTCTTATACATCCATGATGGATAATTTTCATGTTATAAATTTTACAAATCTTTTTGCCTAGATGAGTAAATTAATTTTCAAACTTAAGAATCTATGAACATAATTTGAAAGCATATCTCATGTATCTTTCATCCCTCACTTTATGGATATTTAAACATTCTTGAAGTATTTTTGGCATGTGACCATGATTAAGGTATCAAGTGATATTCAACATATAGTGATAAAAGAATTGATTACCATGTTGGACTTGAATCTAGAGGCAAACTTCAATGCTTGTGGGATGAGGAAGGAAGAAAAAATGAAAAATAAAGAAAGAAAAGAAAGATTAAACATTTCATTCATTTTAGATGACTCAAGTAACTCTACTAAGTTATAAAGGTATCTTTGTTGGGGCTATAAACACTTGGCTAGCATCAAATCTATTTCTAGGTCATTAATAAAGGGATGTCTAATGATACACACTTCATATCTAAAGACAATTTTTTTTAAATAAGAATTAAAGTTATAAAAATTTGATATCTCAAATTATATTAACCAAGCCATATAGATCAAAGAAAGGGAACAAATCATCCATAGACACTTGCACAAGTTGCAAAAAGTATCGAATGTCGACCTACATACCAAACAACCTTGCAAACTATAACTCAAGCCCAAACCCCAAAACATAGTATTGCAAATCAACATCTAAGTCTAAATTATAATAGAGCATTAAAACAATCAAATTGAAGGTTATAACTCCTAGAAATATAAATTTTAGGAATCCAAAACATGGATAATTTTGTAAACAATATAATTGAATATCAAATAATTACAAAATGAATTTAATAAGTCAAAATATAATTATATTTAGAAAAATTGTAAGAAATTATGATTTTAACAAAAAAATTGAAAGTTGAGCAACCAAGGAGTTTTTTTGAGGTGGTTTCTTTGGAATCACATGGCCTTGAGGCTTCCTCTTCGGTTGTCTCTAATGGTGGGGTTGCTAATGTTGAGCAAGACTACAATGTTGAGACCCCTAATGAGAAAGAGAGTGGGCCTATGGTTGTCACTTCTAGTGATAGTGCTTCGGCTATCATTTCGGGTGGCTCTCCTGATATGGCCACACTTGCAGGGAGGAATACATATCAAATCTCTAAGACAACAGTTGCAAGCTTTTCTCTTTAGGATAATGGTGTGTTGGCTTGGCTTGATAAGGTAACGCAAGTGGAAGAGGATTGGATCACTGTAAAGGGAAAGAAAGATAAGTCCTCTAAGCCTCCTTTTGACATGACTCTCTGCTCCCACAAGAGTAATTCTAAATGTAAATCTTGATGGTTCTTGTTTGGGGGTTGGTTTTTGGCCGATTGTTGGTTGTTTTGTGGCTTTGTAGTCGGTTGTGGTTCTTTGGCCTTGGTTGCCTTTTTATCCTTGGTTGTCTGTGCTTTCACGTATTTTAGTTTTGACAACCTTCTGGTTGGGGGTTCCAAATCCATTCAAAATCTGTTTGTAAAGGGTTTCAGGGTCCCTTCAAAACCTGTTTTTTACATTAATCAAAAACAGAAAAATTCCAAAGTGCCTTGTGATAAGGAATGACATCCCTTACAAAGATGAAGTATGAATTCAAGGGAGTTGTTCCATGTTCCATGTGAGAAAAAAAATTAATGAAATCGATGTCTACTAGGTTCAAGAACATCAAGATTATTGGGTTAGTTTAGGTAGCATGTTTCTCGATATCAATGTAGTTAGTTGACTTGGTCTTAGCATGTGCACACCATTATGATTCTAATACAAGAAATATTGGAGATGCAAGTGGCAACCTAGTATTACTAATTCAACCTCGGTAATTGAAGAAATGTTTTCTTTACCCATGAGATAAATATATGGAAATTTCAATGGATTCTATCTAGACTTATTATAGAGAGAGTACAACCAAATGTTTGGAGACAATTAATAAGGAATGACTTGAAAAGCTCTTTGTGGGATGCTAAAGAAATTTATGTAGTGGGATGCTAAAGAAATTTATGTGATTTCATTGAAGAAGTAAATGAATACATCACACTATTAAGTAGAGTTACTAGTCAAGAAGTAGCATGAGAATTCTAGCCCTGGATGTATCATTTTATTTCAAAGGTGTTATTAGGAAAGGAGTTCATTGATTGGTCTATTATAATAAGTGGTGCACTAGATGACCATCTTGCAAAGGTGATGACATCAAATAAATTTTACATGACCTCTTATCTTGTCTATGTTACGGCAAGGAGACAACAATTCATAAGATTACAAATAGTTGGTGCAATGGGACTAGGGCAACAAAAAGCGTGAATATCATCCTCAACTAGAATTATAGGCATCAACACAAAATTTCACGAGAATAAACAACACTTTCATTTTCTATATAGTAGAACTATTTGAGGGAGATATATTACTAAAAGAATGTTTATAAAAGCTCAAAATAAAACATATTGATTTGTCAACTAGTATAGTCAGTTCCCCACTTTTACATACATTATAGTGGAAGGATGCGATAAAGCTCCATATATGCTTTCCTAGATATGTTAGTGACAATTTGACACTATTACTTTGTAAGCAATCAATAGAGGTTTATAAATTATGTTTAGAGAAGAAAGTTAAGGGAGTCAGGTTCCTCATTGTAATTAATTATTTATGTTTAATAAGTCAAGCTACTAAGAATGTAGAAGTAGAACAAGCATAGGTCAATTTGAAATTGTCTAATACTAGATCCTTGTCAATTTGAAGTCTATCATTGAAGGCCTACAAAATACTTGCAAACACAAAGAGAAGGTGGAAGATTTCTAGGCTAATTGTATAGATGATTACAAAGTCAAAAAGAGACACTACTCAAGGATGACTTCTCTCCAACTAGAGACATTCAATTGCTATTGAGCGACATATAAAAGGATAATAGAAATGTTGCAAATTCTACTTACAACAAAGAGAAAATGCTTCTAGACCACTGCCAAGGATAGATTAGGGGAAAAAGCAAGTAAAGAACCTAGAGCAAAGGACTTCAGAAGTTTTGAAAAGAACAAAAAAGTGGTTGAATGATATGACGACAATATATGGACTTCCTACTGAGGAATTGAATATTTTGACATTTATTAATAATCCACAAAGAATTCCTTCTCTTGTGTCATCTCCTCCACCTATTGTGACACACTCACCTCCTCCTAATAACTTAAAGGCACAAATTTTACAAGAGATTTTGTACAAATTCATAGGTATCTTGACACACACAAATCGTTACCCCAGTAAAAGATGTGCTAGAAACAAAAATACAACCTACAATATAATACCAAGGAAGAAAGAGCCCAAATTGCTAAAGCTTTAGTAGAGTGGATGCTTTAAAAGATGGAAAATGGTAAAGCTACCAAAAGATAGCTAAAAGAAAAAGTAGCTTATTTGACTTCATATATTGAAAACCTTGTGGGTCCAATTGATTCCTTTGCAACAACTTTAGGTTCACAACCATCTATATAGGAATAGGGTTACCGCTTATTAATGAAGTACAAAATATTGTAACCACCATAAGAGTATAGAGTAATGAATTAATGGGGTTAGTTTACAAGACTAGAAGAAGTTGCAATAAGATACAAAAAGCTCAAAAAGAAAGAGGATGGAATGAAGATGTTGGAGGTCGATATAGATCAAGAAATAACAAAGATCAATAATAATTTTCCCATCATTTTGGAACGTGTTGCTTCAAATTATCAAATTTTGGATGTTGTTGACAACCTAGTACATGAAAAAGGAATATATAATTATAATTTCCGACAAGGCATTTTGAAGGGATGCAAGAATATTGTTTGGTCATCCTAAAATGTGATTCAAATTATTTTGAAAAAAAAATAGATGATTTTTCCAATAAAATTGGATGCTTAATATTCAATGCTCTAAATGATCATAGTACAATGCAAACTTTGAAGGCGCAATTTGATGACATGTTGAAAGCTAAGCCATTGAGTGTCTAGGTTAATGAGAGCGGATCACATCCAAAGATTTTTGAGAATAAGTTACCAATGTGAAAAAGTTGATGAATTAGTATCAAACAATTTTGTTCAATCAAGTAGTCGTTTTGTGCACTTTGATGGTCCTTATACCAACATAGTAAAAGCTTCAATTGAAAAAATCCAATCATTCAAGCAAAGACAATCTCATAAGGGAACAAAATGATGAGCACCATATTTCATTTTTATGTATATTAATTGTAATATTTAAATTTACAATAGAAAAACACAAAATGACTTTTTAGATTCTTTATAATTTCTCACTCTTGAAAGGAATGACTCATTGTATTCCTCATGCACAAAAGAACCTATAAATACATATAGAAGGCTCAATGTAAAGGGTTTGATTTTTTGTTTCTAAGTTTTTTATTTTATCCTCTTGGGTGGAAGATGGAATGTTTTTATCTTTTGGGTTATTTTGGTGGAAACCCATGAGTTTGAAATTAATACATTTGCACACATCTTTATGGGTTTTCACATTTAATTAACTAGATTTGATAGATTTGAAAAGTGTTTACATTCACCAATGCTTGGTTGATGGTGAGGTAATCTTGTGTAATCACAAGGATACCCTATCTTTTATCAATAAAACAAAATATATGTCTATTTAAAAAATGGCATAAAGAGTTTTTGAAGATGAATTCAAATTAATCTTTGTTTCTCTAAACCTCTTCTCTTCTCTTTTTTAATCATGGCATTATAAGATTTTAAAAAATGATGAATTTAAAATCTTACATAGTCAATACATTAAATAAGTTTGTGCATATGACCATTCATATTCTACTTGCATATTTATGGTTTTAAATGGAATGAAGATTCATCAATTAATAATGCATTGTTTTCACTAAGTGACTCATTTTTCATGCAATTATTCTATCATTCAAGTAGGTCTTGTAAATAATTTGGTCTAAGATTAATATAATAGAGAAATTTTGGCAAGTTTTTTAATTTTCTATGTTATTTTATTGATATTTGAAGAAGACTTTTAAGACTAGTCTTGATGTGCCAAAAAGAATGCATTTAATTTGTTATGTGAGCTTATCTTATTCAATGCAAGAACATCCATTGTGATATAAAACTACTATCCTTATCATGATTGAATAAAGTTATAAAACTAGCTCTTCTAATTAAAAAAAAATTAGGAAAAATTGTTTTGTTGCTCAGAAGATCTGATCACTTTTTTTAATATGATAGTAACCAGTAACCAGATGTGATTATTATTGAAAAAAAAAATCCCATACTTCATATAATTTTCTATCTAGCCCTAATATTTTCAGGATTTGAAAACAGTAGTTAACACTAACTACTGTTAGACATGTTCAAACAAAACGATTACATTACAAAGCTTAAACTCCCTGTGTTTGGAATTTAGTAAAAGAAATTTTAAAATCTCTCTAGCTGCTTTACAACTCAAACCCTATTGGTTACCACCTCGAAAATGCTCTTCATGTGCAGTTATTTCCCCACACTTTAAGGTAAAGCTTCTCATAGGCTGCTCTGGGGTTCAAGAGGTTGAATGGAAGATCACTTGAAATATAAGAATAGGAAAGAGGACTGCTACCCAAGTTGCACAAAAAGAAAAAATGATATCTTTGGAATTACGCACTCTACGTTCAGAACTGATATAAAAAAGGAAATATACCCTATTTTTATTTAAGAAAAGGTTCGATCTTCATGAGAATATAGCTATAAATGAAAGCAATGAACTCTATGTTAAGAAAAATGGCTTAACATATGAAGCTATTCTTGTCTTCCGCCATGTAAGGAATACCTGAATACCTGGCTTTGCAGGGAATACCTTGCTTTGTATGTTGGCAGTTTTGATTTTTTTTTTTTTCACATCGACAAGTCTCTTGAGTGCAAGAGGACATATCTACTAATGGTTTTGCATATAAAATGAGTTTTCCCATCTGTTGAAGAGAAAATAAATTGTCTTATCCACTATAACCATTTCCATAAGTTGCCAGGTTGAAATGCCATATTACAAATTCCACCCACAAAATTGGATAAAGTAACAAGCAGTTGCAAAAATTGGAATAACAAGGAAATAAGGGTAAATACAACCAGTCCAAGGGCGTTAATGTAATAATAATGGAACACTAGTAAGAATATGACACGTTCAAATCGCCATGGCCCAGAGAAGGCATTAAAAAATTATGAAAAGGTCAGAAGGCAGGTCAAAACCTGGTGGAGAGAACTGAGGATTCTAGAACAAAATATCCCCAAAATAAAACCCTTGATCGTGATAATTATATCTAACAAAATCGGCCTCAGAAACAACCCCAAATCTAGGCCTACCTCAGATCCTCGACAGGTACCACTTACCTTTGTTGCTCCACCCACAGCCACCCAAAAAATAGAAACCCTAGATAATACCCAATTACACCTTACAAATGGGTGATGAAAGAGAAAGAAAACCTGTAATAGCCATCCATAACTATCAAACCTGTTTGAGAAACAGGGATTAGAAACTTAGAACTCACCATATCTTGAGAAGTGAAGCTCTCGGAGATTATGCAGAAAGGACAGGGATGTGCAGAGAGGAGTTTAGGAATAGGGGGAATAGGCAAGATTTAAATCAGATACATCATATCACCTCGTCTGATCTAAATCCTTGCCATACCGCCTATGCCTAACGCCCCTCATACTGCAGCGCGTCCCTGTCCTGTCCACAATGGATTCTCCTCATCTTCCTAATTTTTGTTGGACTGAAAGCATAAAGAATGTTAATAAAGCCCTACATAGAGGTGAGAGAAAAAGCCCTAATAAAAACAAGGATCGACACATATTAAAACAAGGTGCCACAAAGAGCTAGAACCTTCTCAGTTGCAATCCTCTTGTATGTAGCACACATATTTATATTTGTATTTTTTTTAAGTTAAGCAATGTACTAGTTTAAGTAATAATTAAAATGTTTTTATAATGATAAAGGAGGTTGAAGGATCTTGATCTTTTGCAAACAATCTTTCAAAGAGAAGCTGGTTTTATAAGAAGAATAACCCCAAAACATAAATAGTTGCAAACAAATAAGAAATAGAATTTTAAGAAATATATTATTTATTTAATAATTTTATTTATATAAAATAATATTTAAAAGTAATTGTATTGATTTGATAATATTGTTCTTAAATACATATTTCTTTATAGTTTTTTGGTAAATCATTTTGTGAAAGATTTAGATTAGTCTTTATATTTCTCATCATTGATTATTTTATTTTATTTCTCATACTTATTATACTACGAGTCTATTAGACATTTGTATTTTAATTTCTTTGTATTCATAAGGATTCAATCAAAAAAGATTTCGCACAAACCATTAGATGGATAATTATTGTTTTTCTAAGTAAGTTGTAGAAAATGAAAAAAAAAAATTATAAAGTAAATTAATTTAAAGAAATTGTGTATATTATGAATAAAAAGGACAACTATTATATTGCAATGTTTTTTGGTTGTTGAGTATTCATCTATAAATTATAGACATTGTAATAAATGAGTTATGGAGTGTTGCATAAAAAATGATGATAAATAGAAGATTGATATGAGTAACTTGAATTAACAAAGATAGATGGTTGATCTAGGCTTACATATCTAAATATTAATTGTAGGCGAGACTCTAATTTCTTTTGTATAATGTTGTAAGGATAATTTTGCATTCTAGAGTAGTGATCAAAGGTGAATGATGGTTCTATGTAAAGTCATCTAATGGTTTTAACTCTCAATGTAGCTGTAAATGTTAATCCTTATCTTTCAATTCTATTGATATTGACCGTGGTCTTGTTTAATGTAAATTCACAAGATTTATGTATAGTAATTGCTTGTGACATTAATAGTGGTATTTATTTTAATTTTCCTTGTGATGTTGGTAGTACTAGTAGAGTACTTGGGTCTTTTTTGTCCCATATTGGACCTTTGTATTTTCAAACAATGTACATAGGAAAATCTAGTGGTTTAGAGCCAATTATGTAGACAATATCTTTAACTTCTCCTTGCGATCCATTGACAAGGTCAAATTGAATCCTTAAGTTGGTTTTTAGTATTACTCTTTGGCCTACGCATAGTAGTTGGTAAGGTTGTAACAATCTAACGCATACAAGACAATAATTGCTATGGTTTTTAACCTTGAAATGAATTATTACATTTCTTTAAAAATAGGGATGTAAATTTTTTTCTTTCCTAACATCATTTATTGCACATTTCAAGAATGAAATATTTTGAATCTGAAATAATATTATATTTCAACTTGTAAAAGAAATACATCTTTCCAATACAATTACATAAATGAATAACAATCAAGTAATCAAATTTATAATTTACAATTCAATATTATGGTCAAGTCTTTTATATCTGGATACAAGCCTTGGAGTTGTCGTCTACAAGAGGAAGAGAATCACCCAAGCACTTTACCTCCAACCACAAATTGGCAGGCCCCCGCACACCTTCCAACTAGAAGTGGCTCTACCCTTCAATGACTAGTATAGACTAAGGAACCTCTAGTATACCATTTAAGTCTCTAGTGTTTTGTCCTACATAACCAATTCAGTCATACAACTATAGACTTCTCTAACTATGTATGACACTACTTACTAGTTATGTAATTTTGGAGCATAATGAACCGACAAGTGCAAGCAAAGAATTTTGTACTACTTTGGCCAAAGTTGAAATTATTTCAACCACTTCCTTGAAAAGTAGAGTCGTATGTTCACCCACCTCTAACTTGACTTGGAAACCTTTAATTACCTATAGATTGTTTGACCAACTGGTTTTACTTTTCAAAAGATTCTCATTGATAATGTGATGACTCACTAAGTCAATAAACAACTAAGTTGGTTAAGTATTTGTAACTTTGAACACCCATGTTATGTTCTCGTAACATCTTGGGTCTTGGTAACTTCCACTTATTCAAGTCCTTACTCACTAAGTCGGAAAACGACTAGGTTGGTTATACTTTCTGACCTTGAACACCCATGTTACAATCTCATAACATCTTGGGACTTGGCATCTGCCACTTGTTCAAGTCCTTAGTTTGAACCATGAGAGTAACTACTCTCCTATTTTATGCACATTTGGTTAAGACTAGCGACATAATGCCATTGACCAGACACAATTGCACGTTCTAAAAGTATTGACAATATTTCAAATAAGTACATTAATATAATATTAACCTTAAAATGAAGATTACTTCTTCATATTAAAGTTCCATATTTTTAATGTTTAATCTTATATTTTTGTTCATTAAGAATGCCATATTAAATACGGTTAAATATTAACATAAATAGAAGATCACTTCTTCTTAAATAATATTTTCATATAATATTTTTTGTTATGCCTTATGGTTTTGTTCTTCAACACCATAACAAATCTGGTTGATCACAATATTAAATATCATTTAAGTTAATTCAATGTAAAACCATGTTTAAATAGTAATGTTCTTTAATAATTTAGTTTATTAAACTGTCTCAACAAAGAAAATATATAACTAATCTTGTGATTCTTCAAACATTTATCCCAAATTTTGCTTTGTATATTCATGTAAAAATGTCTATGCGTGTACATACTCTTATATTTATACCTGAATACGAACAAATATCCCTACAAATAAGAAAGAAAACTTTGTTTCATATCATCATATATTTTAATACTAAATTCACATACTATCATATAATTAAACCTATTTAAAATTATCAACATTAATATAATAATATAATTATTTTAAATAATTTTTATTAATGAAATAAATTATATATGAATCATTATCTAAAATTTTCTTTAACAGATAATCAATTTAATTTAATAAGTAAAAAAATAAAAAATATTTAAATAATATCTTTTTAACCTTTGATTTAAATTTTAAATAAAAAAAATTAATAAATATTTTTTCTCTTAAAATAATTTAATTAACGGATAGCCATATCTTGATTTAGTTTTAAATTACATTGATTTGGAGTCCAAGTTATTTCCTCCTCTTTTTAGAGAGATGTGGCATGTGTTTGTCCCTTTTATTATTTTATTACTCTTTGTATTGATTTTTTAATATTATTTCTTATTTATTTAATTGACATTTTTTAACCTTTTCATTTTTTAAAAAAGGCTAGTAACCTTTAAAAACTCTAACTTTTATCTTTACAAAAAATAATAAAATAATAGAATTCCTTTATTTTAAAGGAAACGTGTCATAGTTTGAAACCTTTACTAATTTGAATAACATATGATATTCGGTGTGGAATGGAGGAAAGTAGTTTATTCTCTCTTTTTATTAATTTGATTTATTGTCTTGTCTCCTTTTGGAGTATGCTCTCATAATGGGGGAATCTCTTGAGTGGATGTCTACCTTTTTCTTAAAGCTTAAAAAGCAAAAGCATAGTCATCAATGGTGAAGATAAAGTGTGGTTATAATTTAAGGAAATCAATATTTTTTAATTTGATTATTTAAAAATAAATAAATATGATGATTAAATTTAAAATATAATTAGATTCAAAATTATTCTTGAATAATATTATAAGTTGTGGAAATCTAATGTTTTTAATTATTATAATTACTCATAAAATTATAAAAGAACTTATATTATTGAGAGAACAATAAAACAAAATTGAAGAGGAGAATGGACATGCAGAGTGTTTGCATGTGTGGCATAGGGTTTGTAATGCAGGGTTGATCGAAAGCAAGTGCTTCTAAGTGTTGGTCTGTGAAGGTCATTTGGTTTCCTTGAGCTATGCATAGGCATTGTGGGGTGGTATTTGTTGCATTGCAGGCGGCCCAAAGGTGATTTTGGGGGTTTCACTGCCTCCCTTTTTCTCTATTTTTTTTCATGTGCTTTTGAGGGGTTTAGTTTAGAAGAGGGTGCATGGCATCCTCAAGGGGCCTGGGGGATCCCCGCTTGTTTTCCTTTAAGGAAGTTTTTGGTGGAGTTACTTCTTCATTTGGACATGAGGATGCGATAAATTTTCTCTTACGTACATAGAGGAATCTAAGAATAACCGGCTTCATGGGTAGAGTTCAAAACCTAATGGGTGTTTGAAAAGAAGCAAAGATCACCAAGTAGTGGTGATTAATCCAAAAAAAAAATTGCAAATGATGTGTTGTATCTATTTGAGCATGCATTAATTTGTAAATTCATGGGAGTCTAAATCTCTTTGCCTTTTTTGGAGGCATGGACCTATAATAATTAGAACTCGAAAGGGGATATGGAAATCATATTGGGAGCCAATGGTATCTTTTTTATCGTCTTCACTTGACTAGCAAATTGAAACATGATCTTTGAAGGAGGCATGTACTTCCACAATCAAGTGAGACTCTTTATCAAACCATGGCATATAGGGTTTGATCTGGCAAAAGAGATTTTGTCAAAGATTCTTGTTTGGATTCAATTGCCTTGACTTTTGATGTATTTTTAGCTTAGGATATCTTACATTCTATTGCAGCAATTTGAGGGAAGCCTTTGGGCCCATCTCGCCAAACCCTAGACCATAAAGCAACCTCTTTTTCTCGCCTTTGTATGGAAATCAACTTAAATAATCCCCTACTGGAATCTCTTGAAATCAAGTTAGGGAGCATGATATAGATCCAAAAAATTGACTATGAGGCCCTCCCATTTCATTGTCAATATTGTCGTGAATATGATCACTTAAAAAGGAATTTTCCTAAGTTAGGAGGTAGAACCCAACAACCTCAATCTGAGATGCATGCAACCAACTTTAAAGCAAAAGGAAAAGCCCCGGTTCAGAATGTGGAGCATGATTCAAATGGATTCATACCTGTGAAATCTTAATCAAAGGTAAAGGGGCTAAATCATCAAAACAAAGCTATACATAAGGGGATCTCTGGTAACAGGTTTTATAATCTTAAAAAAATTAAGGAGTTGGATTCCATGGAACATGACCACACTTGTGGGAACCAAGTCTTTCAAGACAAGACCCAGCTAACTATTGCCCTCAGATTCCTATTCCAAGGTTGGATGCAATTGAGAAACCAAAGGAAAGGGTTACTCCTTCCTCACCTTTCATTGAGACTAGGGCTAATGATCAAGAGATTGTGGGGGATCTTGTGGTTGATTGGGTTCCTAGCCCTTTGGGTGAGCCCCCTTTAGAGCATATAGACACTGATGTGATAAATGATTTGGAGGTTGATTCTAGGACAAAGGATTATGGGAAGAAGAAAGTGCCACCCCCCCTTGGAATCTACCAGAAGAGTTTAAAGAAAGGTGTATTTGATAAAATGGCTAAGGTGGGAAGAAAGAAGGACTTGGAGAAGAAGATTATGGGAGAGTCTTTAGTAGAATTTGGTGTGTTAAGACACTAGACACACACTTTGCTTCCTCCCATAAATGATTGTGATTTCTTGGAACGTTAGGGGTTTGAGTAACATCCCTATACAAAAGGCTACTCATGACTTAGTACATGATCACAATCTTGATATCTTATTCATTTAGGAAATGAAACTTCTTGTAGAAGATATGTTAAGGATTTCCCCCAAAATTTGGAGGAGGGGTTTATTCCAATGTGTGGATTCTCTTGGATTGGTTGGAGGTGTTTCTTGTCTTTGGGACCCATGCAAGATCACGCCTCTATGGTGAGTGGCTAGTAGGAACTCACTGTCTATGTTGGCTCCTTGCGTTGATTCGGGCATGGTTATTCTTCTCACCAATGTTTATTCACCAAATGATTTTCTAGGTAAGACTCTACTATGGTCTCATATTAGGTCTATTAGGTCTCTTGCTCCTT
The DNA here is from genome assembly GCA_007115665.2 of Sequoiadendron giganteum. Classification (NCBI taxonomy): domain Eukaryota; kingdom Viridiplantae; phylum Streptophyta; class Pinopsida; order Cupressales; family Cupressaceae; genus Sequoiadendron; species Sequoiadendron giganteum. The sequence continues at coordinate 305,343,409 of CM021103.1, forward strand.
CTTGTCCTTGGATTTTGGCAGGAGACTTTAATTCTATATGAAATTTGGAGGAAAAATTAGAGGGAGTTAGTCGATTGGGGCCTTCTTCCTTCTTGATCAATGACAACATCTCATTTCTAAATTTGGTGGATGTAAAACCCAATAATGGTACATTCACCTAGCATAATTGAAGGTGTGGAGAGGGGTCTATTTTTGAGAGACTTGATCGGTTTCTTGTGTTGGATGATTGGTTTGGTAATAGTTGGACCTCTTTCTCTAAAATCTTGGGGTGGAAAGGTTCAGACCATTGGCCAGTCATGTTTACTTATTTATTATTCATGTCTAAATAGCCTGCAATGTTTTCCTTTTTCAAGAGGCTCCAATATGTCAAATACAAGCTAAAAAGATGGAGTAGAATGGCTTTTGGTAATCTCTTTTGTATGAAGAAATAGGTTTAGCATCAGTTGGATAGTATTACTTTCAAAATCAAGGAAGAAGGAATGTCATTGGATTTTCTCCAGGAAGAAAATAGGTGCCCCAGAGAACTTGCTGAGTGAGATCTATAGGAGGATATTTTTTGGAAGAAAAAATTGTGTGTTGACTGGCTTCAAGAAGGGGACGAGAATATTGCATTTTTTCATAATTCGGTAAAGGAGCATAGAAGTGGAAATTTTATTTCTTCTATCACATCAGCTCATGGGGAATAATTAAATTTGCAGTAAGCCATAACAAAGGAGGTGGTTAGGTTTTTCTCTTCTCTTTTCACAAAAAATGATCCACATGCTTCGGTTGAGGAGAATCTTGTTTTGGGTTGCATCCCTTCTTTGGTCTCTGAAGAGATGAATAACTCCCTTATTGCACCTATCTCTTTGGAGGAACTTGAAAATATAGTGTTTCAAATGAAGAAAGGTAAATGGTTTTCCCAATGATTTTTTTTAGGAGTTCTAGGATATTATTAAATCCGATTTGTTGGAAGTTGTATGTGAATCTCAAACTAACAAGCAGATGCTCAAAGCCATTAATTATACCTTTCTTGCTTTGATTCCAAAAAAGAGGGTGTTAATTCCTTAGACTCTTTTTGGCCTATTGTTTTCGGCCTATTGTTTTATGTAATGTGACCTACAAGATTATCACTAAGCTAATTGTTGAAAGATTGAAGAGTTGCTTGAGCCCCTTGATATCCTTGGAACAAGGAAGCTTTGTCAAAGGGAGACAGATTTCTGAAGGCATTGTGGTGGCGGTCACTCCATGTCTTCTTCCAAGGAGAAGGCCATGTTCATTAAATTGGATATGTCTAAAGCTTATGACAAGGTCAAGTGGTCCTTCCTTCAGCGATTTCATTTAGCTTTTGGTTTTCATTTGGAGTGGATCTCTTGGGTCATGAGTTGTGTGACTACTTCCTCTTTCTCTGTTTTGGTTTATAGTTTTCCCTCACCTACTTTTTTTGCTTCTCAAGGACTCAGGGAAGCGGATCATCTATCCCCCTTATTTGTTTATTCTAATGGTTGAGGGCCTAGGGAGGTTCTTGAAGCAACATAAGAAAATGGGTCTTATTCAGGGATGGAGTTGGGCTCAGGATTTGGATTCACAATCTCATCTTCAGTTTGTTGGTGATACTATCCTCATGGGTCTTGCTAGAATTGATGAGGCGATTAACTTTAGGAAAGTTCTGGATATTTATATGGGTGCATCTGGTCAGCAGATTAATGAGGACAAGTCTAGTATTGTCTTCTTCAATACTCTTGTTTTGATCTAGAATAGAATCACAAACATTCTTAATTTTCATATTTGTAGACTCCCTTTAGACTATTTGGGTATACCTCTATGTGTTAGTACTTTGAAGAAGTGTTTTTGGAAAAATATCCTCGACAAATTCATATCAAAGATGAGCCACTAGAATTTTAGGTGGTTATCCTTTGTTGGTAGAGTGACTCTTTTATGCTCTATTTTATAGGCTCTCCCTCTATATAGGTTTATGGTGATTTTTGCCCCCAAGAGCATCCTTAAGGAGCTTGATTCCCTTGCCAAAAAAAAATTGTGGGCATGAAAGCACCTCATTTCATGACATACTTAAAGCACACAATCACTTATCCAAATGGTTTCTCTTCCAATAAATTTATATAGCTCACTAGAACATGGGCTTTGGCTAACTCTTGGTGATGAAATCCAAGTTGTTAAACACTTAGGAAAGAGAATAAAAAATCTACACTATTTCTAATTTCCAAGATCATCTTGCAATGCGAGGAAAGAGTATATATGGATGGACTACAAAAACACAAGTGGCTAAACCATTTTTAATTCTCAAAATTAGCTTAGAGTGCAAGAAAGGATTATATGTGGCTTGATCACATAAATAGGCACAGGCAAAATATTCAACAAAAAAAAAAAAAAAAATCTAATTACAATTTTAATTTGTTTAATTTTGTAGTCTTCATCTTACATGGTTACACAACAAGCATTAGTAGTGAAATGAAAAGTTAAAATAATTTAAAATAAATATTATATATAATACATGTGTTTAAGATAATTTCAAAATGAATATTGCATATTGAAAATAATTTAAAAATTAATATTCATTAAATATGTTTAAAATATTTTAAAATGAACATTATATTTATTATAAATAAATAAATTATATTTCTACCTTGCAATATGTGTTGATTGAAATGTAGCCTCTTACGATATTTTTTCATTTTATTATAAAAATGTGACTTTTTTACACCATGCAAAAAGAATTAAAAATTATTTCAATTGAAAGCATATTCAACAAAAAAATCAACTTTAGCCCCATATTTCTCCAACCAAAAGTATTTTCATGAAAATCTAAAAATACCTGTTCATAAAATTGGGATTCTCAAATCCAAAAATATTATCTTTTGTTATGTTGATTAGTTTTATTATATATACTTTTAATTTATTACAAGTATGTTATTATAATCAAACATAAGACTAATTCAAAATTCAAAATTCAAAAAAAATACTTTAACTTTTAAAATATATACAACACACTAGAGGAAAGTATCATCTCCAAGAAGATACTTTTTTTTCCTCATTATAAAAAATTAAACAAAAGAAAATGTCCCATGAAGAGTATGATATTTTGAGTATATTTGACTTTCAAAAAAATTAAAAAATAAATATGAGTCGATTTTTAATTTTTCTCTATACACTAAAATTTTAAATTATTTAAATGAAAAAATCATATTAAAACCTTTAAAAAAATTGTGACATCCCATCAAACTCACTTTGTTCAAAAAAAATATTAAAATTATGGCATTCAATTATGACATTAAACTAATTTAATTTGTTTTAAATAAAAATAAATGAAATTAAAATTTCTATATTTCTTTAGTTTGTACCATTTTAAAATTCAAAGCATACATGTCATTTTTAAGCAATCCAAATTGAGAAACTATATTTCAATTGGTCATTTCCTTTATAGAAGTGTGACAAAGTTCTAAACTTTTACCCATAAGTAAATCCAATTAAGTGTAATTAGGATTTGTAAGTCCTAAAATTATATTGATCGTTTGATGATGATCCAACAATTTAGCTAACTTGGATTTGTAAATCCTAAAATTATACAAATAGTTTGATGATGATCCAACAATTTAGCTCATGACCTACATGGCATAAATAAAACTATCTCAACCTTTTTGTTACACCCCATTGTTTATTCACCAATTACTATTACCTTTATGAGTAAATATGTTTTAATACATGATTATGTCTTAATGAATTCCAATGAATGAATGAAATGTATGAATATGCATTATGATGTGATTACTTTTTAAATGCTTTAATGATTCTTATGATATGTGATGAATATGGGTTATATGTTAACAACTAACTTTGTACATGTTGCACTAAGTTAGCAAGAAAGGTTCAAACCCTCCAAATGGGGAGAGGGAGAGTATCAGTCAGGAGAGGAAGTTGGTATGAGAACCATTGGTATACCTGTCACAGTAGACGCACAGGTTAGATAAGCCTTGTCGAGTCAGTCTGAGCTTTGTGTCAATAAGTGTTAAACCATGTTGATAGTTTTTCGGTTGATAGGAAATTTAGGATGGTTGTCTTTAATTATTCTTGATTGTTTAGTGTTAAACACTTGAGATGAGCATGAGATATATATTGTGTATTTAAATATATATAAACATGGATACGTATATATAATGGATATATGTGTATGTAAACATGTGATGGCGCATATATATGTATGTATGTAGGTATGAGCATACGTAGATACGTAATATGTATGCAAACATTCACATAAATATATATACTATATATATACATATCAATACATATAATATTATGTTTAAATAATGATAATATATATATTAGTCATTTAATCGTATATATGTATGTTTAATTGATTTATATATATAAATATAAGTATATATATATATTGATATATACATATTATAATATATATATACATAAATGATATTATAAATATCATTTATTGTTATTTTAAATATATATCGGAAGCCATATTAAATGGCAAGTAAGCCACGATATAGTGGCAGATATGCTAGGTTAAAGGCAATAAAAGTGAGTTGTTTTTAAATGGTTGTTCAAGCCATTAAGGGCCACCAACATTGGCGCTACTTATTGAATTTTAATAGAAGACAAAAATGCCACAAAAATGGCATAGTATTAAATGACTCTTAAAGTTGTTGCATAGCCTTTGTATGAGGCACTCAAACTAAGTAAAAGTGGTAGATGTTGATTTCATTTAAGGCCCGCAACTTGGGCGATGGAAAGAAGAATAGTTTGCATTTGCTTTGATTCCAACATGCCATCTTTAAAGACCTTTTATCTGAAATATTGTATAGTGAACAAGTTAGAAATCACCAGCCAAGTTGTGGCATCTTGGGAAAGCATTAGAGTTGGTTTCAAAGACATATTTACAACTGTATTTTGCACAGCAACACCCATGGCTAGTAGGGAATCGAGAAGTGGCATCAAATGTAGCTTTTTTAGCAAACAACTTCTATCAGTTTTTTGTATAAATAGAGAGCAGCTACACAATATTTGGTTGCCCATTCATTGTGATAATATGAGTTTGTGCATTCATGAGGAGAGTAATTTGTGTATTTAGGAAATTTGTGTTTAAGTTGAAGAGAGTGAGAAAATGTTACACCTTGTTTCTTAGTTACCAAGTTACTTTTACCTTCATGAATAAACATGATGATAAATGTAAATCGTAACCTTAATATGTTTAATAAGTGAATGAAATACTGAAATATGCATTAAGATGTTATTGCTTTTGAAAGAATGATTATGTTTTGAATAAACATGATTATGGATAATGCGACGAATGAATGTACAATGCAATATGATTACTTAAATGTTTTTGATGATACAAATGAAGTACATGTGAACGACTAACTACCTTTGTGATGCACTAAGTTGGATACAGGAAGGAGTCAAGCCCTCAAGGACGAGAGGGGGAGTATCACTTAAGAGAAGAACTTGGTTTGGTAACCCTTAATGAGCCTAATTGAGCATACACACACTCACATCCTAGTTGGTCTAAGTTGAATCAAGTTAGCTCGAGAATTGGTAAGAAAACCTTCGGTCATAGTTTGGTGATGATTTGTTATGGTTTTGGTTTTAGTCTTTGATTTCTTAACTATTCTTATGTTTAAATTAGGTGACTAATCTTTATATTGAATTTAAGTTTTCTTCATGAAATTATATTTATATATTGATTGATAAGTATATACATTGAATGTATATATGTATCTAAAATACAATAACTCATGAATGTGAGCATATATGTGTGTGTGTATACATAAGTAGAAATACTTACGCATACTTATACACGTATACATCATATGCATGGGGAAATCAATTGGACATATATATATACACTATGTATATATATATATACATATCAATGAATATATATATATATATGTTTATTATAAAATATTAAAATAATGATAAATATGTGTATCGATACATATACATATATGTGTGTATCAATACATATACATATATGTGTGTGTGTACGATTATATAAATACATATATATGTATGTATTAATATATGCATATGCATTTACAAATATATGTGATTGATAAATAAATGGTTTTAATATATATAGTGAATAATATGAAAAGATACTAATGCATATATATTGTGAGATAAGTGAATAAGGTAACGTTTATATAAAGTGAATGCATTGAACAAAGTTTAAACGCTATGCATATATTTGTGATGGACAATATATCAAACTTAAAACATATTAAGGATATCATAGAACTGCGATGGAAGTATTTACCTCATAGCATATTTAAAGCATATTGAATGCATAGTTAAAAGCACATATTAAAGGTTGTGTTGGAGTTAATAATAACATAGCATAAGCTAAGAAATGCACAATAAAAGAAGCATTGAAAGTAATGCTTATTAGAGGCCACATATAGGGTTTGATTTAATAGTCAAAGGATGGCGATAGGAGGCGCATAGAATGAGAGTTATAATATAATTTAAATATATTTGCACAATTCTTTTTGTTCGTTTGTAATGAATCGGTCAAATTTCCCATATAGAGGCGCATTATATACTATGAAACAACATCCATTTAAAAGTTAAAACTACAGTATTACTACGCTGTATAAAATGAAATGATAATGCACAAAAATGTTGAGTTTTTCTATGTATTTGAATAGCCATGCTGAAAGAGGAATAGAGAGAGTTTTTAAAACAACATGATAAGAGTTTGTATGCAAATATAAGTCTTCAAAGCAATATGATAAGCATGAAACTCAATCGAATGTAAAGATGACAGAAATATGGAAAGGTAGTTGACTTGCAAACCAAATAGGAAACCTGTAGCAATGCATCATTGTGCTTGACTCAGTAAAAGGAGTCATGTTGTCACAAGCATGAAGTCGACTCGTCCATTCTATGAAATTGTAAATAAGAGGATGTATATGTGTTGTAATCTAAGAGTTATATTAGCTCAATCGATGGCATGAAAGTGGCAAATTTGTTAGCTTGCTTGTAGCATTATGATGCTCAAATTTAAGTATATAGAGAGGTGCTCTCTCTACCATTTGTTACACTTCTCATTTTGATTTCTCTATTGTTATTCTATTGTATTTTCTATGAAAGTATCATTTTGAGAGTTTTAGTGAGAGATGTATTTGTTTGCGAGTTTTATTTTGTTGAGATTCCTTGAGAGGAGGCTAGAGTTTGGAGATTAGTTGAACATTGATGGAGTAGCATTCATGGTTGTGGAGGTTGAGATTGGAAAGCACCCTTATCAGTTGGAACTTTAAATCCAAGCATGTTGATTTTTATTCCTCTATTATTTATGCTTGAAAGGTTATTTTATTATAATGCCTTTGTTTGGAAAAGATTGCCTTTGGGGATGCTTGATATGCTTGTTCTTATGAACTTAGTTACTACCTAATACGAAATAATCTTATGCGATACTTGATTGAGTCTTGAATTAGTGAAACCCTCTTATTTGGGAATACATTTATATTGTGTTGAAGCAGGTGTGGCTTTAATGCTATTAGAACTATACTTAGTTTGTTAAGACTGTGGATGTTGCATGAAGAATGAAATATGGAACATGTTGCTATCTTGATTTGTTAGATTATGATGCTAGGTAAACCTTTATGGATAAAAAGGTTAATAATGCAATGAGAATGATGGCATGATAGACACCTCATCATTGATAGGTTGTGTTGTCATGCAAACCATGTTGATAGTGTATACTTGATTGTTTACTCATATCTCCTTGAAGTAGGAAGATAGTCTTTTCCCTAAGGTTAGGGTGTATACTTGATTGTTATATCAATATTCAATAGCAGTGTTGAGAAATGTATTTTTTGATTATGTTATAATCATATACCTAATTAGGAGTCTATTCCTATTCACAGAATTGTAGAAAAGGACTCACATTTCGATAGCCCAAAGTTGTATTGAGAAGAGGACTTGTAGGTGAAAAAGCACAAACTCTTCTTAGGTTAATGTCATCTAAATTATACACAAATGTAGTGAGCATTGTAAACATATGAATATTTGAGGTCTTTTGTGAATATTTAAGGTATATTGAAAGAGAGGTTTTATTATTTGTTTATGATCACTTGATCGTTACATCACTTTTGATTGAAACCTTAGGCTAGAAATAACCTATTTGGTTGGGTTGTTTACTTGATTATTGAATGAAATAAACAGGTTGGGATTAACCTATATGATCTAATTGATCATTTGATTGTTGATTATATCTTTTATCTAGTCATTTATTGATGATATTTTACTCTTGAATGGAATCATTTATTGATGAGATTATACTTTTGAATGGTCATAAGATCATACTTCTAAAAAGAAGGCACTTAATATTGTGATCATACTTTTCAAATGGAGTCATTTAATTTTATGATGTTATGATTACCTAGGGTGGTTAATTAGGTTATTCATGGGGTTAGATAATCAATGGGAAAGGGAGTAACCTAGTAGGTCACTTATTATGTGTGATTGTATGGTTATCTTAGTTATACCCGAGGTTAGGATAATCCACGGGAAAGGGAGTAACCTTGATGGACAGTTTATCATGTCATCACCTTAGAGTGAATGTATGTTATATTTATGGTCAAAACCAAATTGAGCTAAAGAGTGGGTGGACAGATGACTTGCACTCAAAGTACTGGGTGTTGAATTCTTTGGACAAAGTAGTGTAAGTAGCCACCATTTACACTATCAATTCACTATGATCCATTATTGCATACTAGGCAGGGAAGTCATACATGTAGGTTGTAGCCACTGTATGGTAGCTCTAGATATGTAAGACACAACACTATGCTCAAGAAGGCCAGTATTATGGGGTTATCAAACCAATCTCTTCGTCGAAGGGCAGGTCCATCTTACCAGTTAGGTAGATGTGTGGGGAACTACAGTAAGTTTGTGGTTGGCAGAAAAGCGCTTGATTGATTCTCTCCCTCATACAGTTGGTCAGGATTTGAGGATGTATGAGCTAGTGTTGGGGGCAACTATAATGTATGCACCAGTGACGAGGACATCTAGAATGTATGCACCAATGCTGGGGACATTTAGGATGTATACCAGGTAGGGACATTTGGACCAATTGTATATCTATTTCATTAAGCTCATGGAAGCTATGTATGTAAACATGTATCTCTATTCTAATTGAGAAATTGTAAATTGGAAAAAAATTATCATTACATGGGATTATGTAATCGATTATCATTACTTGGAATTATGTAATGTACTTTATGAAAATGCAAGGAAATTTGAAATGGGTTTAATTTTGAATATGCATCTTTATTATTGAAATGCAGTGGAAGTTGGGAATGGGTTTATTCCAAATGTGCATCTTATTATTAAATTAGAAAAGAACATTTGTATTGTTATAATTTGCAAATTATTTGGGTTTAACACCAAGTATGTTACAAAAAAGGTTGTTATTTTTAATTAAGTTTTGGCTTGGAAGTTGTAGTTATCAGTTGAAGCAATAGTAGCAAGGAGAGTTGAGAATAGAGGAGACAACAGGCTGAGCCATTAAGCATTGAGCAAGAAGATATAGGAAATACGTTTTGAGCTATTTTATTCCAGGCATACTTAAGATATTTCTTACTCTTTCTCATTTTGATTTTGAAAATATTGATTGAAAGGGTTTGTGCTATCATTGTGTGCATACTATTGATGTTGGATAGTTTATGAGGATGCATGTGCAAGTAGCTATATTTTTTATGCATAGATCTATATTAGATATACAAGAGATAAATTGGATTAAGAAATTCCAAGAGAATATTAAGTAGCTATCTTGAATTGCATTGCTAGACTATGATGCAATACGTGATTTTAAACATTATCTATGAATATAGTTAAAAGAAAGTCGACCCATTGGGAGGTTAATTCTCTATGAAGTTGTGTGAAACCTAAACCACCAGCTAGTTAGAATAATATATCAAGAGAAGCTAAGTAGGGTTTAATATGATAGTATTCAATTAATACAAATAAGTGTATTTATAATGTTTGAATGAGTTTATATTGTTATTCAACAAGAGGAGTAAACACGTATTAGAAGTAAATACGTCCTCATTATCTTTTGAATGATACTATTTTATATTTTGACCAAGAATCGATTAATACCTATTCATGGTATTCTAATCTTAAAGAAGAGGACTTTACGTCATGGCAAACCAAAGCCATAATGGAAGGAGATTATAAGATGCAAATACACAAAGTCCTCTCAAGCAGAAAATGTTCTCCAGATTAGATGTAGACTTATTATACATTTTAACATGTGAATATTTGTGTCATATTGAAGGAAAAGATATATGAATATCTATGTACTTGCAAGCATAGGTACCTTGTATAAAATATGCAAAGGATAACTTGAAAGGAACCCTGAAGAATTTGGAGATTAGTTGAATGGTTATTAGTTGAGTTACCAGAAGTCAAATAGTTTATTATGCTAGCTTATTATTGGACATTACTATGAACATAAGATTTTAAATCGAATCAAATTAAATGATATTTAATGACATGAATAACCAGATTGATTATGGTGTCATGAGAGGACGAAGCCATACTAAGTATAACACAAAGAGTCTGAAACTTAATACGAAGAAGTAATCTTCAAATCAATTTTAATACTAGATTATTATTCATATCGACATTATGTCAATACTTTAGATTGAGACCAGATGTGTCTAGTCAGTGACGTGGTGTCACCAATATTATCTATTTGTGTATAAAGTACGAGTATTTTACTCCCATGATTAAGACTAAGGATTTGAATAAGAGGTAGCTGTCAGTCCCAAAATTGTTAAAGTATGTAACATGGTATTCAGGAGGTTGGATCAAACTTAATTGATTAGCTAAATCATTATTTGTATGTCATCACTTTTGAATGAAGTCTTGTTTATGATATTTAAACATTACGGTTAAACCAAGGGAAGAATTATTCACAAGTCAATAGATTTTCTAAGTTGAGTAAAGGGGTGGGTGAACATATGACATCGCTTCATAGAAAGTGGATGTATTATATATATGAAAACTTTGGCCAAAGTAATTGTAGAAATCACTGCATACACTTTGTTGGTTCATTGTGTGTTAGGATTGCATAGTTGGATGGTATTCATAGTTTAATAATCGTACTAGTTATGTAAGACACAACACCATACTCAAGCAGGAATTTTTAGAAGTTTCCATACCAAAATCTTCATTGAAGTGTAAGGCCACTTCCAGTTAGGAGGGTGTGGAGGGGATTGCTATATTCGTGGTTGGAGGAAAAGTGTTTGGGTGATGCTCTCCCTCTTGCAAACGATAGTTGAAACTTGTGGAACAAAAGAAGTGTGATCCAAATGAGGACACCTTGTCCTTGAACTCTTGTAAGTTATGAATTTGTATATGAACATGATCATGGATCGATTGGAATATGTATTTGAAAAGATGAGTTCCATCTATTTGTAACTATGTAATGTTATACCATTTATGCATTGACAAGAGAAAATTATTTATGCAATGTGTAATTATGTTTTTGATAAAGTAAGCAACATTTTTAGGGTGTTGTACCCTTTACACTGAAAGCCCAAAGGGCCAAAAAAGAAGCTAGTTCAAACCAGGAATAAACTAGGAAAAGAGGATAGACTACACACTTTTTGGAAAGGAAAATTTCCATTTCCCTCTTTTTGGAAACTTGAGTTATTCACTTTCAAAGTTAAAACTTAGGTGAAAACTATTGAGTAAACTTTAGGTATGTTACACTTTCTAACTATGATGGAAGTGTTTACTCAAACTTTGAGGACCCTCATTCGCTTTTTTTTTGGCCTCCCCTACCTTCCATCTTGCTTATGTACCCTCGTGATTATCAAAATTTGTTTTCCCACCATTCAAACAATGTGTTTGCCTAAGCATTCTTATAAGCAAAGGGTTGACCCTATCTATTAAAAAGGGTCAACTTTATATTTTAGACATTTGAAAACTATCAATTCTAATAAATTCCCCACTATTTTTACACCTAATCTAAAGCCCAATTGAGCTCTAAATCCACCTACTTCTATTAGCTCTTAAGTTCCCCCTTAATTGTGAGTATAATTCATTTTTTGAGCCTATTTTAGCACCCACATTTGGATTCTAAAAGGTCTTTGGTTCTTCATTGCAAGCCTTTTTCAAGATTGTGATTTTGTTTTGCTCCTTCCACTGTTGTATAAGTAAGGCTAGAAAGTCAATATTGAGGTATCCAAGCCACATTCTAAGATTTCTTGTAGCATCCATGCTCCATACTAGACTCAAGGATTTTTCTTAGCATGAAGCTTCAAAGTTTCCATTGTAGCAACATGGTTATCATTTCCCTTTGATTAGTTTCTTGTTTTTCATCAATCAAAGTAGCCTAGTCTAGAGAGGAGAGAAGAAAATCTAGAAGTTGAGTCACTAGGGCTTACATGCTTCTCAAACATCTCAATTATTTATCTCTAGGTGTGAGGTCCTAGTTTATTTTATTTTAAGTTGTTAAGTAGTTTAGTTTCAAAATTTTGAATTAAAAAAGAAATCACAATGGAATTAACTATATTCAACTTGTCAAATCCTTCACAATGGAATTAATTGTCTTCAAATTATCAAATCCTTGATATTTTATCATTATACCATGCATTAGAAGTTGATAGATATAATTCACATTTTTATTGCATAAGATTAGTTTGGATTAGATTGTAGATTTAGGTTTAATTCAATATAATCATTTCAATCCAATTCATAAAATGCCTACTGATAGGACAAGACAATAAGTAGCAAAGCCCTTGATTAGTTGATAGGCTATTCTGGGTGGGGAACACCACCAGAATTGTCTATTGTCAGACACCGTGAAACGTCGTGAAACGCCATGAATTTCCACAATCAGAGACCTCATCACTGGGTATGGCCATTCGTCTTACGCTCTCGTCAGCAGGTATGGCTCGGTGGCCGCTCGCACCATTCTACACCCTTCTTGTCGTCTTCGTGCGTACCCTGGAATTTAACAAGTCACCAAATCTTCGCTCGAGGTAGTAAATGTCAAGCAGGTTTAAGATGGTGTCGACCTTCGATGCTTTTGTGTGGTATAATATTCATACGAAATAGCTTTTCTCTCTAGCTCGGTCTTTAATTCATATGGTGAGATTTTATTTTGCAGGTTTTTGTCTTTCTACTTTTGAATATCATCAGCAAATTGGTATCCTGCATACCTTTTCCCCTTTCAAAAAAATGGAAGCCCTCTCTAGCATGGAGTTCCATAGCTTTCCATCTCCCTTGCATTTGTATTCCAATTAACTATGACTGACTTCCTAGATTCTACTATTTTTTTGTTGACCTGCCTATTCATCATCCTCGATCGGCTTTGCATATCTGTCTTTGGTTTCTAGCGGCGCATTTCTTTTTATTCGCCTCTTCTGAAAATTTTGGGTTTGTGCTTTGCTACTGCTGATGCACTTGATGATGATGGGTGTTTGTTGTTTGTCACAATTATGGGCAATGTCTTCTGTGATGCATGTTATAAGCAACACTTTTCGAAAAACAACTACTTTATATCAAATATAACTTGTTAATTCTATTTTCTTTTCTTGGTAAGCATTGTTTTTTGTTCATTTTTTTGTTTTCCCCAATTTTTTGGTCTGAATGGTTTGCTTCAGGGGATGCTCAACTAATAGAATTATTTAGGATAGAAATGAACTTTAAGGCTTTGATGAAAGAGGCTTTGTTAAATTGCCTATATCAGTTTCACCTAATGTTGATAATTTTGCATGAATCGCTCTAGATTCTGTAGTGCTTATGAATTTGTGTGAATTTACTTTAATTTATTGTGTACAAAAAATAGATGTGGAGTAGTAGATTTTGATTCAAAAATTGATTTGATCTTATGTTATGTTTTAGTATTGGGAAAACCCTTGCTTTGGAGCAGTAAGTATTTATTTGGGAGTTACCTCTGATTTTACGTTTTATTTCTGTATTGGGTGAACAAGTGCTTTAGTTGTTGTGGAATGCAAAAACAATAAGTAGACGCCTGATTTTTGGATTGAAGCAAAGACAAATGTATCCATAGCCAACTCCTCTTCATTCACTTTGAAGTCAAAGTAGGGTAGTATCCATACATATTCTTGAAAGCAAATTGTAGCCAGCCGGGTAAGTCTCTTGGTTTGATATTTTAATCATCAACACATGTTTTTTCCTGCCTTATTTATTATTGGACTTCTATGTTGGAATTTGGTAACAAAGGATGTCTTATTGAATGATATCTATTTGTTCAACTGACATTTATGACAAATTAAATTACAGGCACTGCTTTCCAAGTGTTGGGACATCATAGGCTCCAAGATATTAGTGATATTCTTGTTGGAGTTGGCTTGCAGGCTCTAAGGTAGTGCATTCACCCTGCTTCTTATGGATCCTTTTATGACCAATAGGCTTGTGTTTACATTAGTGCATTCACACTGTTGTATGTGTTTTTTTGTATGATGTTATTCACTCGCTTCATCCTTTGTTTGTATATGTGTATATGCATATTTATTTACTATGTACCTTATTCTCTTGGTCTATCCATCCACATAAATGAAAGAACAGTCATCCATTTGATATTTCATACTTCATTCCATTGTAGACATCTGTTTGAGATTTGTCATTCTCCCCTGCAATAGGGATGAGGGTCTGATAGTAGTGAGCCTTTTTTTAATTTTTGTTCATAGATAAATTGGTGAATTGGTGCCATGTCAGCACTGTAAATTGACATGGTGGTTAGGCTGGGTAGTTAAAGGAAGAAATCCTACATTTCTTATTTAATCTTCTCAAAATTTTATTGGCAAAGTCAAATTTCTCCCATAATCCTTCATCCTTCATACTTCAGGCTTCATTATCAGAACTTTTTTATGAAGAGGTCGTCTGGTTTGTGGGAAGAAAGGTCTGAACACCCCAAAAACCCATATTTTGTTTATGTTGACCCTCAGCCTCTTAATTAAATTCTTTGTTTTGACGTGAAAGAGAAGTCTACGAATCTCTGGCCTTAAAGGAGAAAGCCAATTTGGTCGCAAAAAAATTGCTTTCCTCCTTCAATGATTTGCTCCTATTATGGCAAAAACTGCATTTGTGAGTTTTTATTTTTGTTCATGACAGAGTATACGTTTAATTTTCTTGAATAAGAAATAGTGTTGTATTTGTGTTAAAAATATTCTTCAAATATTTTAAACAAACATTTCCACTGTTTGTAGTGCACTTAACTTAGCTCCATTAATATATAAGTTTGATGTATTACATGAATAAAATGTATAAGGTGCAACTTTTTAAACTTGAGTTCTTAATATATTATCATATAGAGTGAAAGAGAAGAGATTGAAGAAAAGAAATTTGATTAGAAAATCACTGAAGAAGAGATGAAAATCAATCTATATTGCTTTGCCTATTACAAATATAATACTTGCCTTAACATTTACCATGACCATATTTCATCACCAAAAACAAAAATATTTAGGACGGACAATTACCTTAAATGCAAAAAAATTGGACTTTGATCAAATGTGTAATGCTTAACCATGGCTTCAACCTTTGTTGTTCTTTTGTGCACAATTACAAACAAGCACTCTAGCTGTGTGAAGCAACTTTTGTGGAAGTTCTTGTTATATTCGTTGTTTTCCTTCAACATTTTCGTCATTCTTTGCTTCTTATATTCGTTGCATTGATTTCGGTTGCCTTTCGAGGTTTTCTGTAGATCCACTCAATTTTTAGTATCTTTGGAGATACGCGCATAGAGGTTTAATCAGTCAACGAGGCCATTTGATTTGCTACAGGTACACAATTTCAAAAACCCAACTAGATGAATAAAATTGATATAAAGAAAAGAAGAAAAATAGCCAGGTTGATTTTGCATTTCATTATATGAGGTCAATTGGTAGGAAATGAAAAAATCAAGACAGGAAATGCAAAAATCAATATGAACAGTAGCTTCTCTCATAATTTAGAATCCAATATAAATGTGAGAAATGCAAAAATCAAGATAGGAAATGCAAAAATCAATATGAACAGTAGCTTCTCTCAGAATTTAGAATTTGAATCAATATGAACAGTAGCTTCTCTCATAATTTAGAATCCAATATAAATGTGAGAAATGCAAAAATCAAGATAGGAAATGCAAAAATCAATATGAACAGTAGCTTCTCTCAGAATTTAGAATTTGAATCAATATGAACAGTAGCTTCTCTCATAATTTAGAATCCAATATAAATGTGAGAAATGCAAAAATCAAGATAGGAAATGCAAAAATCAATATGAACAATAGCTTTTCTCAAAATTTAGAATCTAAATAAACGGTTTCCAATGCTTTCATTTTTTTTGGGCATGTTGAATGGCTGGAAAATTGTGGGTAGTAGAAAAAGATATCTGTAAATGTAGGTTGAGTTTTAGTGGTTCTTTTGAAGTACCTCATTCTTTGTTTCAGGGATATAATTGTAAATTAAATAATAATAAGAATAGTTATATTATCATGTTTTCCCACTCTTATTACAAAGGAAATTAAATATTATTTCATTACTGGTAAGCATTGAACTTATCTTAATGTCGACCTAGCTAAAGTAACATTTCCCTTCTATAGCATAAATTCTATTTTCCTTTTGACTACAATTGATATGATATTAAAGAAATATAATAAGTTTGTTATTACAGTGATATTAATTTAATGACTTGTAGATGACTGCAATAAAAAACGAAATGTTGGGTAATTCTCCTCCCTCCACATTAATCTTTTTTTATTGTTTTATATTATTACTTTGGAGAAATAAAAAATACTAAAAAAGTTAACATGAAGGATAAAAATGAATTAAGTTTTTAACTCCTTGATTTATTCATGTTAAAAAAAAAAACCTTTAGTGGGTTTACATGTCCCTACTCTTACTATTTATATATTGAAAAAGAAAAAAGTAATCAATAAGTTACCCTTAAAATTAGGAAGATAATATGAAATCTTCTCATTTATTAAAAGAATATGGAATCATTCCACCTATTAGTTAAAAATATATATATTTGTTTTCTTTAAATTTAAAATAATTATCATCTTTAAATCTAAAAATGGAAAGTCAATTTTTCCACTTGATTATTACACTGCTTAATTTAAAGAAATATAGCCCTACTATTATTATTCAATGTACATATTAATGTATGCATGACTAAATATAATTGGTATGTGTCATAATGCATTTAAAATCATCTCATCTCATTTTATGAGGTGTGAGGCAACGTATTACCTATCCTTAATGCATATTCATGCCTTCACCACATATTATTAATAGCCTTATGTAGTTGTTCTATATATGTGGTAGTTAAAGGTATGATTATCATATAATCAAGTTGTTTAAGAGATATTTCAAAATAAATGAATGAATAGCAGAAGTTGATATTTCTCAATTTAATATTAAAAATTAACAAATATTTATTTCTTTAAAATTATTTAGCATTTACATTTGATTCTATTTTGAATCCTTATATTTGATAAAAGTTGATATTATTAGCTTGTGACTTACTCATTTTCTTAATAAAGAGAATTTAAAATTTTTATAAGGTGATATATATAAATTAGCAATTAATGATGGTATAAAATGTTAACATAAAAAAAATATAGTTTCGTGTTAATTAATTTAAACGATTACAATGCTTATATAGTAACTCTATATATTGAAAGAGGCCTTGGCATTTAAACAACTATAAGTTATACTCATGTCTTAGTAGGAGCAGATCACTACTTACAAAAAAATGGTACCACAATTATCAGGAGGAATATTGTTAGTTAGGGTAAAACAATCAAATATTATTATAAAAAAGTGTTATATTCTTATATTAAAAGTATAATAACTAATTCATATAAAAATAAGTGAAATAAAACCACCCCACCAATTTATATTCAAATTATACATAACTTAAAAAAATTAACAATCAAACCACTAAAGAACAAAAATTGCTCGCTAACAACTTTTCTAATGCCCATATCAATTATCAGCTTGATTAGAGTGATTTGAAATTAGTGGTGTTGCTCGATGTCCCAATGGAATGTTGGTTACAAATTTCTTTTTTTATCTTTTAAGTCTATTGGTGTCTCGTGAAATCTAGACTATTTTATCTCAAATACCTAACGATTCAAGGTACATAAGATGTTATTTGTTCTCATGTCGTTTTCTCATTCTATTCCCCATTGACCAATGTAATAATGAGGATGTTGCATTGGCAATATCTATTACGGTCATCTTCATATTGTTTGTTTCCCATTTAATTTCGCAGGTAATGGCAAACTTCCAACCACTCGCAGATATTATCACCATCTCCAGCAACTCCTCTGAGGGAGACGTTACGAGATCAAAGCCTAATGCTTCTCCTTCGTCGCCATCAAATTCAACTTTGGTTAATTGGGTTGGGATGTACCAGAGCAATATTGCAGTTTTTGCAGAGAACATTGTGCGAGGTTGTCACGACGCTATTGAAGATGCTAAAAAGACATGTGAGGATGTATGTCATTTGCAGAACCATGACATCGAAATGGTGCAGCAGGCGGTCCCAAAATTCCACACAACAGATATTGTTTTGGATGTGTACTGTGAATTCCTTCGAGCATTAAAATATGATACGCTGTACGACATTGGAAATTCTACTAGGCTTAAGGAATATTTCTTAAAGCTCCTTTCAGACATACAGTAGACTGTAAATAGCTTGCTCTAGATAGCTACTTGTTTTTTGTGGTGTTGGGGAAAATGGTTTCCCTCTTGAAACGAAATGAAGCCATCATATTAGTTTTTTTTTTATGCTTGGGGAAAATGGTTTCCCTCTTGATATAGAATGAAGACATCAACTTATGATCATCGAATCCCTTTTTTTGGCTTGCGCACTAGATTGTGATACCATGTTTACTCTACCACAAGATATGCTATGGTGGGAAGAATGTACAACTCCTTCTTCCTATCTACTACTTAGTCCTTTGGTCCCTTCCATTGTAAAGATACATCAAAAAATATTATATTTTGCTCGATATTTCTAAGTGTGTTTTTCTGTGTTGAATTTCATGTGTCTTTCAACTATTATGATCAAAAGTGTATAAATGTATCTTTCAACTATTAAAATCAACACTATACACATGTCATGTACACAATTGCCAAAAATGAGTATAGCCCATAATGAATTACATATAGAGTACCTATTTTCCTTTGTTCGCTCCCCACAATGAGGTGGAGGTTAATAGATAGCGTTCAAAATTTAATTGGCCTGCTCTGCTATATCTAGCAACTATTTGCTATATTTTGACGAAAAGGTTCTTTTTCTCCCAACTTCCTCGCACAGCGCCTTACATCCAATACACTTTTGCAGGGTTTTCTCCTTGGCTCGCACCATGGCAAGCTTATTAACTATGGATGCGATTAGATTGATGCATGAAGGAAATGTGGCTTTGGAACCCCATGTCCAAGTCATAGCTACCTCGATTTTTGGATTTGAACATGCGTGTAACAAACAATATAGGCTAGACATCTCTGACGGTGTGCACAAGCACAAGGCATCATTGTTGTCCAAGTACAACAACAGCGTAGATTCCAATGAGATCCTACCTGGCTCCATAGTACACCTGAAACGATACAGCTGCCCTCGAACAGCTAGCCCACGGTATGTTTGTGTTTTTGTTACTCTTTGACATAAAATAAATTAGGCTTAGACTCCTCTTACATATTGTTGCTTATACTTTCTCTCGCAATAATTATTTAGGTGGATTGTTATTGTCGACCTTGACATTGTTCTCACAACGCACGCTATAGTTGAGGACCCAGTTTTCCTATGTTTGGAAGATCCTGAACAGGTTGATCAATCAACAAAAGAATCCTCTGGTTCACCTTCATCTTCAAATAACCCTTGCCTTCCTAGAAGGCTAGCTCCCAAACGTCTTCTATTTGGTATCAATCCAACCCAAGGAAAGGAGGCCCCATTAGCAATCACACCTATCAAAAATTTGAACCCATTCCAGCCAAGGTGGACCATCAAAGGTTGTGTAACTATAAAGAATGAAATATGCACCTACAGCACAAAGAAAGGAAGTGGTCACCTCTTTACCTTCGATATTATAGATTGTGAAGGAACTGAGACATGTGTGAGGTGCTTCAATGAAGCAACAGACATTCATTACGAAAAAATTGTTGTCGGAGCAACATACACATTATCTGTAGGATCGATACGTCCTGCTAATAGACTCTATAACAAGCTTAATAGTGGGTTGTAAATTTCGCTACTGGCTAATTCAAGGATTATCCTCTGTGCAAATGACCTCTCCATCCTTGAAAGACCATTACTCTTTCACACCACTCAATGCACTTGTAAGCAAAAGCAACGGCTCGAACGTTGATGCCATTGGAATAGTCATTTACGTACAATCATGCTCCGTAGTCAGGAGAAGAGATGGAACAGAGGTTGCAAGGCGTACTATAACAATAGTGGACATGACCAGCACAACTATAGATGTTACTTTATGGGGACCATCAGCTGAAAAATAGGGTTCACAGCTCCAAGAGAAATACCTCCTACATGAATCAACAGCTCTCGCTATTAGAAATGGGCATGTCTCTGAATTCAATTGCAAGGTGATTAACACCTCTTCCACTACAAAATTATGGATAGACCTTGAAATAGAGGAGGCAGACCAGATTAAAAGTTGGTTCATTAAAGAAAATGACATTACCATTCACTCTTCATCTACTAACTTCCTGCGGGCGCCTCCAGTTGCTAGAAGAATGATGATCAGTGACATGCGGCAAGAAGCTCTAAATACAGCACAACCTCTACAATGCATGTTGATGGCAACAACCTAATTCATAAAAACGGACTCATTTTTCTATCCAGCTTGCCCTTCCCAATCAAACAACAAGCCTTGCAAGAAAAGACTATCCCAAACAGATTATGGAAAGTGGTTTTGTGCAAAGTGCAATGCAATACTTCTCGACTGTGACTATAGGTATATACTTCAAGTCAAGTTGCGGGACCACACAAATATGATATGGGCAGTCATATTTGATGAAGGGGAAACAAAACTAGTGGGCATGCCTGCAGACAAATTGTACAACCTACAATTTGATCAAACTGTTGAGTGAACTATCGAGGAGGTGATTAGAGATGTATTGAACAAGCAATACCTTTTCACAGTCAACTGTAATGTTGACATGTACAATGGTGAACAACGTTTGAAAGCAACTATTGCCAAGGTCGAATAACTGGATTACATTGTAGAGAGTAGCTTCTTGGTCAAGACTATCTAGGAAATGTGTAATGAAAAGGTTGCTTCCATTGTGGATTGCTTTGACACACCAGATATGGAAGTTTAGAGCATTGAAACTTCTTAGGCGTACTATGTAGCCTAATATACCTGCCATGTTCTCTTGACAAGTGTAGTATGTAAATGTTTTCTACTAGGGAAAAATATGTAAATCATGACTTCATCTGCCATCTTTTGCTCTCAAGTGCAGTATGCAAATGTCCTGATATATAAAACTATGTATGGTACGTGTGCCAAAAATAATCATGTTCTAAATAACTATTTTAAATATTTGTTAATGTGAAAAATATCATGTTGATGGCGTTACATTGATAGACATATGTATACTCTTATGTTTCTTCCTTTCTTTTCCCAACTCTTCATGCTTCGCATAAATTGCATGCTTCTTCGCCACACTTACAAATGCTTGTTGTAACAATATATACATGTTTTTTTTTTGCATCTACATATGCACATTTGACTTCTTCCATCAACTTGTGTTCCATGGTTATTAGTAATCATGCCTAGAATTTACACGCTACAAATGATACTTGTGACCCAGTAAGGAATACCTTTATATTTACAATTACAATGCATCTTTGTCAGCTTTATGGTTTCACTGGTGTTCCTTTATTCCTTGTATTGCAAAAGTGCAAGGTACACTAGATTAAAATACCGGCAACAGTATGTAAATGTCTCTTTGCATTTATAGATATGTAGATTGCACTTCCTCAAACATTGCTAGCTTCATTGGTGTCACATTTATGTAATACCTACTTGTTTAGTTCCTTTGCTATGCGCTTGTTATTAATTTGCCTTAACATTTCCAGACCCACAGATGGTAGACTCTTCCATAGGAAATAGTGGAGTCGGCCCACATCAAATAGAGATTCGAAGACAACTAAAATGAGAAAGAAATTAGGCTTACTATGCTCGCCATAGAGAAGAGATAGCTACTCGAAGGCGCATAAAAATATTGCAACAAAGTCAAACTACCCCACAGGAAACAGAAGCCCACAGACAACAACATTGTGAGAGAAGTCGAGATTACTATGCTCATCATAAATAGGAAATAAATGCAAAAAAGTGCATTAGATATTTGCAAAAACAAACATCACAATATCAAGATATGCAGCAATACACGAAACATGGAACATGGAACATTATTCAACAACAATGCTAACTTCATGACAGCAATGAAAATATTCTGACAAAGAATAGATGCACTTTCCAACCAGAAAACATGCATTGTATGCAAGGAATGTTACACAGGCATGCTCTTCCATTCATCTGATACTCATGCTACTTGTAAAAGATGTCTCGCCGAGAGAGACATACCTTGGTTCTCCGCACTCAACAACATGGACCCAGGAGAACAACCTGTAGTCTTGAAAAGACTAACCCAAGTGGAAGAAATTCTCGTTGACATAGTCAACCTAGTGCTACAAGTAACCCACACTCTTGGAGGCCAGTATAAATATAGCGGTCACACAATTTGCTTCCCACAAGATATAAAGCACATTGCACAAGTTCTTCCACGAAGAATACAAGACTTGGATGTGCTCATAGTGTGGAGACTCTATATAGAAGGACACTATTACGATTGTTATGTAAGTAGAAGCCATATCAGAGATGCATTGCAATACAAACTCAAATATGTCCCATACTATAAAGATGTTGCAATAAGTTTTGACCACTTGGAACAATTTCCAGAAGCAAGAATAGACATATCAAATATGCTCCACACCATTGAAACTAGCAAAGACATAGTGGTTCCAAGTAATGAAAGCGACTATGATGGAGACGATATTTCAAGTAGCATAGTAAACACATCATCATTTATGGCCAGATTGCCAAACAAATGTCGTGAATTAGAAATTATTAAGAAAGCACTGGACCTTGAGGACAACACAGACAACATTATCGATTGGCCTGAAATAAAATCGTCTCCAATAAATGAAAACAATACTGAGGGGTTGCTCAATATGGCATTTCCAACACTCTTTCCAAATGGAACTACACTACAAATGCAACCACAAATTAGGGAAGTGCACATGCATGAGTATGTGCTCCACTTGATGAGATTTCATGACCAAAGGTTTGGAAGGCATCCAAGGTTTCAATATTTCATGTTTAACCTTATGATGTGGCATCGTAGCCAGGGTATCGCAACACTTTTCATTAAACAAAATGCAGAAGAGAACATGTCAGCCACTATTGAAAACCTTCGAGCACATCCGAAAAATCTCCCCGACACACAATTAGCTGAAGAGCTCATGCACTTTGGATCTTCAATGCGGGGCACAAGACCGTATTGGAACAAGTGTCGTGGTGAACTAACAAATATGATCAACCAAATAGGGTCTCCCACTCTTTTCTTCACATTAAGTGCAGCAGACACAAAGTGGCCAGACCTCCAACGTTTGATCTCAAATGACATAGCACTGGAAATGAAAACGCATAAACAACACTTGGATGATGTAATGAATAACCCCCACACGACATCACTATACTTGCATCAACGCTTCACAGTCTTCCGCGAAGAAGTCATTGAGAAACTCCTCGCTGCAGAATATTACTGGTATAGATATGAATGGCATCATCAAGGCACTACGCACGTCCATGGATTCCTTTGGCTCCAAAATGCACCAGACATGGATAACCTTGATTGGGAGGACAACGCGGAAGTTGAACAGGCAAGAACATACTTTGACAAGTATGTCAGTACTTGGAATCCTCGCAATGCATCATGCAGAAACAACATAGTTTACCGATCTCCGCTAGACGATCCTTGCTTGCTAGACACAGCCAAGATATTTGCTATAGACCCCTCTCATGACTACGAAGAGATAATCAATCGTGTCCAGAGGCACACAAAATGTAGAGAGGGAACATGCTTATGAAAGAAGGGGAAAAAGTTGGAGTGTCAATACAAATTATGGAAAGAACAGATTATGTCTACCTTATCTTGTGACAACACTGGGAAAAAACAATATGAACCTACAAGGAATGGTGATAGGCTAAACATACACAATCCATAAATGATTTCAATATGGAGAGCCAACATAGATTGCCAACATGTAATCTTGCGAGTACTTGTACTAAAATACATTGCCAAATATGCATAAAAAGCAAAGAGAACATCTGAGACTTGTATTGGTATGTTAACAAGACTATTTGCATCTCAAAAAGCAGACGACCCGTCCCTCACAGCATATCGAAAATTCATGGCAAAGATTGTGGCGGAGCGTGATATAAGAGCACAAGAAACATGCCATATGTTGTAGAAATTGTCATTTTTTTGTAATCGACCTTTTACATCTTTGAATGTAGGTTAGAAGATGTTCCATCGAGTAACAAGAAGACCAAATGAAAGACACCTACAACCTAGCTACCTTCATTCCTACATCAATCAGCCTCAAGAATTGGAGACAATAACCCTACTCGAGCCTACACGCTCTTTCTCCTATTCTGCAAGTCGCAAGGGATGCAAGTGGAAAGAAAGACAGGTGGAAGCGATTATCAATGTTTTCCCAAAGTTTTATAGCTTCCCAGAGGACTCAGACCAATTTGAAACATTCTGCTGGAGCGAGTTACTACTGTACAAACATTTTCGAAGCTTGGAAATCGACATAAGAATTATTAAGGATACAATAATTGCAAATTGAAAGCAAATGAGTGCATCCAAATGTGATGTATGGCATGTAACTCGCACCCCTTGATCGGAACGGAGCATCAAGTGCGAAGAATCAAACAACGAAACAAAGATGGACACAAGGGACATAATAGAAATGAATGAATGAGAATTGTAGACACGTAAAATATACATGCACCTAATTTTGATCCTACTAACATTGTTTCATCTTAAATCATACTCTTAGCTTATCAACACTTTTCATCCCTTAATTAAATAAATCATTATTTATTTAATTAGGTCTTTCTATTCTGCTGAATAAATTAATCAATTTAATTTAATTAATCCTCAATCCCTCTTTAATTAAATAATCTATCTTATTTGATTAAATCCCTAAAGTCTTCCCATTAAACTGAATAAATTAAACCTTATTTAATTTAATCTAACATTATCCCCTTAGTTAAATAAATCAAAATCATTTATTTAATTAAACCCTTCCTCTCAATTTGATTTAAATCAATTCATAAATTTAAGTCAAAATTGTCAAATCATCTAATCCCTCATTAAATTAATCAAATATTTGATTAAGTTAATCCCTATCATTAAAATTTTCTAGAGAATGCAACTTGCACAATAAATCAATTACTTTAATTTATTAATTCATCTATTTTCCCTCACATGACATCAAAAGGGAATATTCCCTCAAATTTGAATTCAAATTCAAATGGGTTTGGTCCTTCCAACAAAGCATTTAATGTCTCTTGCATGTCTTTGGTCTTGAGCCAAGTGAAATTAACTCCATTTCTTTCATCCCCCATAAACATGTCACTTCATCAAAATTCAAAATTCAAACTTGCACATTGATCAAAATGTGGTCATTCTTCAACCATTCACATCTTGACAAGTGGCATTTGGCCATTGGATGTTGAATGATCTCGCATTGTTTATTTTCACTCTTTTCTATTTTGGAAATCTATAAAGGAGAGACTCTTCCTCTCATTCTATCATCCACAATTTGAATAAACTTATTATACTCAAATCCATCTTCAAACATAGTCATTTTCATCTAGTTTTATCAAGTGCTTAGCTAAGTTATGCAAGAATTCAACCAACAAAGTGGATCAAATCACAAAGCTTACAAAGGAGTTGAAAAATGGCTGATTTCGACACATCAATTAGCACCAACTCCCCCGTGGGATCTTGAATTTGCATGCTTAATTAGGATTTCATTATTTTTTTGTTTTTCCTATTTTAAGTTTTGCAAATGGATTTCATGGGGAATCCTTGTTTTACCTTGCATATGATCTAATAATGTGATTGTTTGTTGTATTTGTGCAGATATCAAATCAGGGGTTCACAGGAATTATTTTTACAAATTGGCCCCTCAAAAAACATCAACATGAATGAACTTGAGATGCTTGGCAAGCGTGAGTTTGATAGAAACAACATATGAGATCAGCATACAGTGCCCCAAGACCTTCATGACAGCGTCGTACTATTCATAAGCATGAAAAAAACATGCAGCCAGGAAGAGCATGTTCCAGGGAAGTTTGATGTATCGAACTATACCCTTTCACCCAAACAAAAACTAGCAATCACACATTATCGACCACAACAGCCATCACTCAAATAAACCATTGCACATGATCATACAAGGAACAACAAGTACAGGAAAATCCTACTTGATTGCTCGCATAAGAAAAACACTCGAGAGTAGTACTCTACAGCAAAGAAGTCAACTGTTTGCATTAGCTCCTACAGGGGTTAGCTCCTACAGGGGTTGCTGCATTTAATATACATGCATCAACTATACATTCGACACTCTAGATTCCTATCAAAAAAATGCATCCATTGCAAGGCCAAACATTAACAACATTTCAGGAAGAGGTGAAACACATAAGATATATTTTGATTGATGAAATAAGCTTCATAGGGCCAAAGTTACCATCGAAAATTGATGTGAGGCTACGTGAGGCCTTCTCGCACCAACAACACATATACTTTGGTGGGGTTTCAATAATATTGATCGGTGACCTTGCCCAACTACCGCCTGTGATGGATAGACCTGTTTACACATCACACTCAACTGCAAGAACACTTTGGCACCAGTTCACGACCGTTGTCACCTTAGAAACAGTATTTTGTCAACAAAGTGAGACTCCAACACAAAGAGAATTTTGTCAATTGTTGCAAAACATACGAAATGCAGAAGCAACACAAGAGGATTGGCAACTTCTAATGACTCGCACAAATAAGCAGCTCACCTCGACTAAAAAAGAACAATTCGACAATTCAATACACTTGTTCGCTAGGAATGATTTAGTTAGAATGCACAATAGAAGAATGTTAAAATTGTTGAACTGTCCAATTGCAATAAGTACTGCAACAAGCACCAGAACTGGAGCAAATAATGTAACTACTAATGAACTTGAAAAACACGTATTGTTTTGTAGAGGATAGTGCATCATGCTCACAACCAACATATGGACGCAAGTTAGACTTGTCAATGGAGCTCTAAGTGAAGTTGTTGAGATCGTTTACTACCCTGGATCCAAACCGCCAAAAATTCTCATGTACGTTGTAGTATCGATAATTATAGCAAACCACCATGGAATGAAGATGACCCCAAAAGTGTTTGAATAATACTTGTAGTGTTGGGCAGCTGAAGGCAAATCCCACTTGCAATGGCATGGGCTATTACCATACACAAATCCCAAGGCCTAACACTGCAAAAAATAACAATCGACATTGGAAAAATAGAAAAGCAAGGACTAACATTTACAACTATATCTAGAGTCAAATCGTTGGATGACCTTCCCATCCAGCCAATGTTCTCCTTTGAAAAATACTCCAAAATACAAAACAATCCATACACAATTTTGAGAGAAGAAGAGGCTCGATTACAACAACTATCTTTAACAAGTGAAGGTACACACCTCTTGTCTCTTTCTCCCTGGCATCTCTCCCAGCTATCGTCGAATCATCAATTCCACTTCCAATACAAATTTCTATTTTGCACATACCTACTCCAAAACATGACAAAAATCAACTACAAGCATACATATCAACCAAAAGCATCCACATTATCAACAGCTTGCTCATATTCAATCTCTTATGGTAATTTTGTTAATACATTGGCAAAAATATTTCCTATTAATAGTAGTACTATAGACTAAATATGTAGAAACTATTATACCATTCAAGAAAAAAAAATAGTGCACCTAACCATTCCATGGTTTTAGACTAAATATGTAGAAACTATTATACCATTCAAGAAAAAAAACAATGCACCTAACCATCCCACTTGCAATGGCATGGGTTATTACCATACACAAATCCCAAGGCCTAACACTGCAGAAAGTAACAATCAACATTGAAAAAATAGAAAAACAAGGACTAACATTTACAACTATATCTAGAGTCAAATCGCTGGACGGCCTTCCCATCCAACCAATGCTCTCCTTTGAAAGATACTCCAAAATGCAAAACAATTCATACACAATTTTGAAGAGAGAAGAAGAGGCTCGATTACAACAACTATCTTTAACAAGTGAAGGTACACACCTTTTGTCTCTTTCTCCCTGGCATCTCTCCCAACTATTGTCGAATCATCAATTCCACTTTCAATACAAATTTCTATTTTGCACATACCTACTCCAAAACATGACAAAAATCAACTACAAGCATACATATCAACCAAAAATGTCCACATCATCAATGACTTGCTCATATTCAATCTCTTATGGTAATTTTGTTAATACATTGGCAAAAAAAATTCCTATTAATAGTAGTACTATAAACTAAATATGTAGAAACTATTATACCATTCAAAAAAAAAAAGCAGTGCACCTAACCATTCCACTACTCTTGTTCTACAAGTCTTGAAGACAAACAACATATAACATAGAACCTCATTGTCAACCACCAACAATTGTATTCTACATAACCAATCTCGAGTTTGTGATTTCGATGTCTCATAAAATAGTGTTTGTATTGCACTAATACTTCCCCACATCATACAATTTTGGATTACCTTTCATTCAAACATACTATATTATGTTGTCAATGAAGTTTGGTTTGTCCATATTCAAATCTTCTTGCACTTCACCTCCACTTGGCTTTTGCTAGACATAATCTTGCAAAAAACCCAGCTCACAACAATTTACACTTTCTTGTTAGTATATCTTTCTATCGACGTAACCATTGCACCTCGAATGGGGTGCAAACGCTAGTAATAAATCCAATGGAATCAATAAATCAACCAAAGCAAAACTAAAAAAAACATTCACTCACATTGTATTTATAATCATCCTATTGCATTAAATTAGTTAATTATTCACATTTTGATTTGGGAAATACAAAAACATATGATAGTTGATTAGTTCCCGCATTTACATTAAGCATTTCATTTAGTTCATTTTAATTCAAACATAAAGCCATTAAAGTCCTTGGTAACAAGTCCAATGCAATCAACCAAATGAGAGAGCAAAGCAAACTACATCAAGCAAAATAAGGCAATTAAAACAACAATCAAGCAAGTGAATAAATGTCTCTTGGGATCAAAGAGGATTGGCTATCCTTGGTGAACTTCAAGCAACTCTTTCAAACTTGGAGGTAATTGAACAAGAAAAATCTCAATAGAAAACTCTCAACTTTAAAATTTGTCCCCCTAAAACTATCTACCATTCCCATTCACTAGACTCATGTTCAAAGGGATCTTTCCTTCCACATGAACAAAAATCAAACAATCCCTCAAGTTTTCAACTTTTAAATTTATCTCCCTTAAACTATCTAGCATTCCCATTCTTTAGGCTCATGTTCAAAGGGACCTCTCCTTCCACATATGACCACCTTTTTTGGACACACTTTGAGTAACTAAAGGAGACCTTAGTTCATATAATTTGTTACATTATGTTGCCACATTCACTACTTGAACTACCTAAGTTCAAAGGGGCATGAGATACCAAATCCCACATTAAAGCTTACACCATGGCCTCTTGAGAGCTCCTTCCCTAAGATTGACTTGTTAGATGAACCTTCTCAAAAACCTTGTAAATGATAGCTTTGCAATGGTGTTACAAACTCTCAAAGGCATTAATCATTCTTTCTAAAAGATATCATTGTTTTTAACATGAACAAGCTAGTTAAAATAGGAAGTCAAGAGTTCTTAAATATTAAACAATACCCACAATGGTGCAAAATTAAGATATGACTTGACTATAAAAGTATGTTAAACTCTATACATCCAAATTTATAAACAATGATATATCATAAAGAGAATGCAAACTATATCATGATACACATAAAGTAACCCTTGCCCCAAAAATAAAAAGCTCTACACCCAAAAAGTCCAAATCTTTTATTAATCCTTCAAATGAGTTGCAACAATAAAACTTCTCTAAATTCCTATGGCACTTCGTTAGTACTACAACCTGCAAAACAATTTGTCCAACCTCTTAATCCAACCTTCAATTTATATAATAATTACAAATAGAAGCGCCATGAGACAAGTTTAGAAACCATTTAAAAGCCTAAGAGAGGTATGGCACCCAATGCTTCCCTTGGTATAAGATACCCCCAAACATTACTAGTATATTCCTTACATTTTGTTAGTGTCAGAACTAAGAAATTTGACCACCCACACTTGAGCATCCAATTTGTCCTCATTATTCTATACATTACATTCTAATGTATCCTCCCTCTCACATCCTCTCACATAGTATAAGAATTTGTCATTTGCAACCCTTGTGAAGACTAACGAAGATGCACTTGTAAGTCTCTCAAAAATATTGACGCATGTCAAAACAAGTCAAAAGAAAGGTCGGATGCCTTGCCTACATCCCCATGTTATGATAAAATCCACTAAAAGATAAAACCTGTCACTCCAAATGGGATACCATCTTTCCCAAGTGGAGAAAAAAGGCACATAAGGTAAATAGCAAATGCCTACAAAATATTTAAGACATGAATACTAGGATTGCACACCTAATCCAAATAAACAAATTAGTTGCACATTCCATAACAAAATGGAGACAAGTTCTCTACTCAATACACCAAACATGGATCAAATGGAACTTTACAACCTTTTCTTACACGCCCTAAATTGGTATACTTACGAGGAGATTCAAAACATCCCTTATAGATTGTATGAAGAGGCTCTTGAGAGTGCTCTCAAGATTGACCAACCTGCAATCAAAGCAATCAACAAGCAAAAGAGATAATATGGTGTGCCAATGGGAGATTGATGACTCAAAATAAGAAAAATAATAATAACAATAACCTTTTGACATCCAACATTTTCAAGAATAATCAAAATAACACAACCAATGGTGTTACAAATGCCCCAACAACTAAGAATGATAACAATAAATAATATCAAATTTCCACAATCCATGTTGCTAATTCAAATCCAAAAAACAATAATTTGAATGATAACAATGGCCACAACAATAATACAAATAGCTATAACTACTCAAACAATGGAGAACCAAAACGTCACATCATAACCTCCTTTTGATCCCTATTTAGATAGACTCTGTCAGCGGCTGATAGACGTGGGTAGCCGTGTACTCATTGTTAAAGCTGGTTTTCTGTACTAGTGATTTTCAGATTTATTAGAAAACTCGTTTCAAATCTTGTTGGTAATTAGGTAGAAATGTATAATCTAGCCTCCCAAAACTTTGGCTGATTAATTTTTCTAAATTATATGTTGAAACTTGTGAAGTGTAGTAACAGGTTTGACCAGATGGTGTCTACCTAGCCACCCACGTAGAGATTCATGAGCTAAAAGATAAGAGTACATCCTTTCAAGTCCTGCCTAATATTGTTTAGTCATCTTGCTGCAACTATGTTAGTAGCTTTCCTAGCTATATAATTAGATGGAAATACCCCATTTGTCTTATTTACATCCAGAGAAGAGCCCGAACCCCTTCCATGCGATCACTTACTAAAACCCCTTCTTATCAAGAAAATTTAGTGAGAATAAGGCAAGAAATCTAAATGCATTAAGACAAAGAAGTTGTGGCTATACTGCATTTTATATTTCAGAAGCCTAGCAAAGATTCAAACCCCCCAACAGCAACAAGAGAGCCCACTGCAGAGATCTAAGCTCGAATATTTTTTTAACTAAAAAGAATACAACGACCAGCCATCAGTCACTAATAGACCAAAACTCCAAAAGTACAAAAGACTGTCACTGAAAAACCTGTCTCTCTTGGCAAGATTAAGAGATCCTAAAAACAATACAAAAAACTCTAATGTAAAAGCGTTTAGTACATAATGTTGGCCAAACAAAGGACCCTTAAAACAAGAAGACGAACCCATTGCAAAGGAACTCTAACAGAGACACTGGGAAAAACCCGTTTCACCTTGCAAAATCACAGAAACCCTAAAAAATATAGCCAAAAGCCCTAAACGAATGCATTTATTACATCATAAAGTGATTCATGACGAAACCCCCTCAAGAGAAGAAGCCAAACCCATGTCAGAAATCACTATCAGAGTCCATGACTAAGAAAACAGTTTCTCCTGGTGAAATCAAAGAAACCTGAAAACAATACCCAAAAACCTTGTACGAAAGCATTAATTACATTGTGAGGTTGATCAAACGAAGCCCCCTCAATACAAGCAGACAGACCAATTACAGGAAAAACTAGGCAAGATACTCACTGGAAAAAACCTGTCTCTCCTAACAAAATCAAAGAAACCCTAAGAACAATACACCATCATCCTTATATGAAAGCATTTATTACATTACGAAGTTGGTCAAACGGAACCCCCTCCAGAGAAAAGCCAAACCCATTGCAGAAAACACTAACAGAAACTCTCACTGGGAAAACCCGTCTCTTTAGGCACCACCAAAGACACGCTAAATACAATACCTAAAACCCTTTATATGAAAGCATTTATTACATTATGAGGTTGTTCAGACGAAGCCCCTTCAAGAGAAGAAGCCGAACCCATTGCAGAAAAAAATACTAAATTTAAAAGGTAGAACTTACCGTGTATTAGAAGATTTGAAAAGTAATATGGCACTGTGAAGGAAGGACAGGGTTGTGCAGGAAGGAGTATAGGCCTTGGAGGGATCGGTAAAATTAAACCGATCGTCATCCAATCTAATTTTACCTGCCCTCCCTGGCCTGACGCCCCTCATACTGCAAGGATCCCTGTCCTACCCACACTGTATCCTCCTCTTCTTGCCTTCCATTCTGAGAGACCGGCTCTTTGTAATGAAACCCTAATACATCACGAAGAGATCGTCATATTTATAATTGATTTTTGAAGTAGATAAAGATTAAAAACATGGTATTTTCTCAGTTTACTAAGCATTGTAATTAAAATGTGAGGGATAAGGGGGTGTCTAAAGGCGTCATTCTGTTTAAAAAATAAATAATATAAAATTTTAAATTGACACTTAATTTAAACTAATAAATATGATCATTTAAATAGTTATTTTAAGGAAAAAAATAGTGTAGGAAAGAAAAGTGCTTCATAATGTGATTAAAAAAATGGTTATCTTTGTTAAAGATTATAAAATATAATTGATATTTGTTTTTAAATTAGTCTATTTGTCAATAAAATGTTTTGGTACTTATATTGGAATTGTGTTATATCTAAGATTAAATTTGTAGGTGTTGGTCAAATCCATGGTCATAGATTCATCCTCTACATCTAGATTCATTCATGTATGATATAAAATTTTGCTTTATAACTCACCTAAATGACCTTTGCTTGTTTTGTTCTTTCTTAATAGTTAAGGGTTGGTAATTTATAAATACCTTGGTAGGGTTGTCATTGATTTGGTAGGAGACATTCTTCTAATTCAGCCAAGGAAAATGTCAATGAAAGTTAAAAAAATAATACTCTTCAACATGCATATGCTCCTAGAATGCTTGATTAAATTTAGGCTCCTTTTAGTGCATCGATTGAACTGTTATAATGTGAATGATTATCCTGACTCTTTTATGTGTGAAAATGAATACATTGAATGTCTTTAAGTACTAGCACACAACACCAAAATTTCTAAAACATATACTTTGTTAGCTTGGGATGGAAAAATAAATGTGCACAACTAAAATTCAAATTTAAATTCTAAAAAGGTACAAGATAAAAATGACCCTGGGTGGGTAAATAGTCAAATCTAGATGGTTAATGACTATATGGAGGTAGTTGTAGAAATAAATCTGATAAATATATGGATAAGGTAATTGTATGGAAATATGTGTATTTAAGGGTAAGTAGGCATTAGCATTAGAATATGTGTATATAGGAATAGGTAAGGCTAGGGGAATGAACCCAACTATGTACACGATTGTATAATTTGAAAAATTGTGTGCATATCAATACATTCTCCCAAAATGGGCACAAAATTGAATGGGAAATAGAATAATTATGTAAATTTCACCATTAATTTCACCCCCACTTTGAGGTGTCTATGAAACTTGGAATGATATGATGCATCTAAAAGCATATAGCACTCACAAACATGCATGTAAAGTAAATATCTAGACATCGAAGTATATGAAAGGGGGTTTATGTAAAGTAATGGACCCTACACAATGTTATCATGTACTCTCCATAAAAACTAAAGATGAGTCTTTTTAAGTATGTGCAATTGTTTACAAAACTAAAGATGATTAGCAATAGGATATGTCCCTTATAATTAGTTACATTTGTAGGGTACAAGGAATTGTAGGTAAAGGGGGAAATAATATATTAAAAATAATGTAAGCCAACAATATATGCATGTAATCATGTAAAGCAATGATTGTAAATGCCTACATCATATAATAAGCATGAGCATGTCTCAACACAATAAATGTGGTAAGCTCACAAACTAGAGATAGTGGCAAGGAATAATGATGTTGCTCCTAGCATGGGAAAATAAAGGATGGTTCTAAGGCATTTAATAGCCAAGCACTCTTGTGTAAATATGCAAGGCACTAGAGTGGCATATTTCCCTAATGTGGCATCCAATAGAATGATCACATATTGATTCAAGTAAGGTGATAAGTCCCTAGTGGGGATGAAGATGAAAATGGATGAAACATAGACAAAACTATAAGGAAGGCCCCATCTAACCCTTAGGACATGGTTAGGTCATGCGGGTAGATAATGTGATGAGGAAGACATAAATCCTATGCCTTTTGTTGTGATAAAATTTCAACTTAGGATGTGAATTAGGTTACATGAGTATCACAACGCAAGTGTTGTCACAAGATTGCACCCTAGCTAAGTGTGAAACTTGGCTATCGTATGAAACATGGGAAAATCTTCAAGTTGTGGGTTGCCTCTGGTGAAGATGAACCTCCAGAGAGGGTTGGTCCCTTTGATGTACCTCCTAAAAGCTTACTGATTTGATAGGAAAAAGGATAGAAAATTGAAATTAATATGAAATAAACCTAAAAGGTGATGCACCAATAATTAAATGACTTGTACTTGTCTTAACTCATAATTTCTCCCAAAAATTACTTTATTCTATGCACAACTCATTTTTTTGACAAGCTCCAACAAAAGTGTTTCAAAGGAAGGTTACGTTTCAAGTTTTATCGAAGGAAAACTATGTTTTCAAAGCTACAAATTTTGAAAAATAGCTAACACAGCCTATGAACTGTATGAATTTTTCTTATTCTTGCTTAAAGATGATTCCAAATGAGACATAATTCAAGGATTTAGTATTGAAAATCACAAAAATTAGATCAGATCACTCACAAATACACTTAATACATGAATTTTGAGAAGGAAAAATGTTGCTTTTATTGAAAAATAGGAACTTGCTTGTACAAATTTGATAAATATGCTTCCAAACTATATAAACTTGTTGTTCTATATGAAAATATCTCTCAAATGAGTTACAATCTCTTCTCTTACATAAGGCAAAAAGGAAGAATGAAAAAACTAACTCTAGAAAGAGTTGAAAGCTTGGCTTTATGGAAAACCTCTTTAGCTTAACCAAACTTGAACCTCATGGAAGAGGTTGAGTTTGCATGACGATTTGAAAGTTGACTCTGAAGTAGAAGTAAATCATGAAAAGTCTGGTGAAGAAGAGTTGACTTGAACTTTTGACCTTTGCATGCTCCTTGAAGTGTGCCCCCAACTAAACTTGAATTGATCCTCTAAAAAATGATGAAAATTGATTGAAAATTTGTCCTTAAATACTTTACATGAAGTCTTCAACCTGTTGGGTGTACAAGGCAAAAAAGCCTTTATTATAGGACCCCAAACTGCTCTAAATTGCATGCAGATGGCCTCAAACTCCTCTTAACTCTAGTTGTAACCATGTGGGATTCTTAAGTAGGCCTAAACTGACTAAAAGTGCAGCAAAACTGGGCATTTAGGCTACTTAACTCTTAATTATTCTTGCATGATAGCAAGCATGTGAGTGATTTATTTAAAGAAGATTAAAAGTTCGAAGATAAGCTAGGTCTTAACTTCAATTTGTTACTTTCATAATCATCCTTGTCTTGATTAGTACTTACTCAAAATTTGTCCTCTTCAATTAATGATGACTATCATTTATGTGTGTGTGCACTTGGCATGGTGATATCACTATCCTAACAAGTCACAGTTATAATAGGTCTTGAAGGTAGGTCTTGAAGATGATATTCATAATCATGAATCCCTGACTTTCATTACTTTCTTATTGTTTCACTTACTATGCATAGGTTGTCATAAAAAAAAAATGTATTCCTTTTGCATTTGATGAATGTCTTCAAATGAATAGTACTATCCTCTTACTTATTCTTCACTTTGACTATTTCTCCTTTATTAGCTCTATCTTTTGACATGAATATCTTTACCTTTCAGTTTAACATATGAATATCACCACTTATCAATTTCCTCTTTAACATTGGCATAGATTATTAAATAACTACAAAATAAAATGGTTAATATAAACAATAGCTACTAGTTTGTAACATCATTGTTATAGTTGACAAAGACAACAAAAAAGGGTAGGGACTATGGTGGGACTGATCATGCCTATTGACCAAGTCTCTTGATGTCATTGAGGGATGAGGTGGTCATTTCCAAATAACAAAACTGCAAAGGAGATTAATGCAACCTACAAATATCAACAACAAACCATGACCTAGTAGCATAGAGACCAATTCAAAAGCATTTTTATATGTGTTGGATAAGTCACTACCAAAGAGGTATATAATGTTGAAGTTTTCTAGCAGATGTGGGGATGGTGTTATGGATGAAAGCCCAAATATAGGGCTCTTTGAAGCCATGTAGCAAAGTGTGGTTGAGTCAAAATGTTGGCCTACAACAAAAAACGGTTAGTGGAGGTCGTTAGATATAAGGAATAACAAATGGTTGTGTTCAATGTGTGGTGAGAAGTGTTGACTAAATGTCTCAATCTTTCTTTGTATTTAATTATCAATTGTCCATTTGCAATTATGTCTTAGTCATCATGAAAGTTGTTAAATGCAACTATGACAACTTGTAAAGTGTTTTTTAGCTATCAAGTTATAAAGAACATGAAACAAGGGAAGTTAAATGTGAGGTTGGAGAAGGAAGATTTTTTAGTTTGCATGAGCACATTTCTAAAAGGTGGATAAAATCATAAGGTGGAAGAGGAAGTTTCTTATTTTTGTGATTTATGTCTAAATGGTTTCAGAAACCATTCATGATTTGTGGTTTCTATCATGCCTATATATATCATAATAGAAGGGGACTCTAAGCTTATTGTGGATGTCCTAAATGAAGAGGTTGCACCACCATGGGAATTAAAAAACATAATTAACAAATGTCAAGTCATTAAAAATTCCTTTGCTAATTGTAGAGTGCAACATGTTTATAGAGAAGGAAATAAAGCAGTTGATTGTGTTGCCAATGTGGCGCTAAGCTGTAGGGGTTTGACCAGATGGACCTATGAGAACATGCCAGAGTCTTTAAGAGACTTAAATCTAAAGGAAAAATTTGAGCATGAGTATAATATGCAAAAATAAAAACTCACTAATTGGTCGAATAAAAGAGTATCAAGTGGTGCTTTTGGGCTTTCTGTGTAATGATGATATGGGTGGTACGGTGAAGTATTGGAGGATCTTGGCTAACAAAAATATTAATAATTTATCTGTCATGAAGGTTACCAAATATCACATGAAGATTTTCATATTTTTAAGGGTCGTCATGTCTATGCATGCGGATTTGCCTTGTGTCAACGATCCCCGCATTTCTAATGTGGCGAAGGGAAAGGAAATTAATGTGAAGGTTAATTTTTGTAAGAATAATGATGGTTATTTTTCTCCAGGGAATGTGTTGTGGGAGGTTTCTAAAATAAACTTCTCAATTCACAATTATTCATTTGCTCTTTGTGTCTTCTGGCGTAAGAGTGATTTTTGCGTTCTAAAGAACAAGAAGAAGGTGTGGGAGATTATGAAGAAAAGTGCAAAGCAACTGAAGAATTTACAAAAAGAGCAAAATGGGAGGTCCTAGGAAGAGAACGAAGCCACCGAATTGTCAAGCCCTACAACAAAATGTGGATTTATGGAAAATGTTTGAGGAAGCTGGTATGGTTTCGTTCTTCCAATCCCTGAAGGGATACAATGAGATTCTAACAGCTAAATTCACTAACTCCTGGTGGAATGGCAATGCCACCATTGGAGCTGTGAAGTTTGAAGTTACGAACAGATTCATCGCCAAAGCTACAGGGCTGCAGAACTAGGGAACCAAATTTGCTAAAAAAAGTGGGGTGGACTACCAAATTTTTATTGAAAAATTTCTTCATGAAGGTGAGAGGCTCAAAAGGTTCCAAAATGGGTACGCAAGATTGAAACTTCCTCCTTTTTCCTTAGTTAGTCTGTTTATAATGAGATATTTTACTTTGGAGGGAAGGTACATGTCAGTACATGCGTACCATTTTCCCTTGCTAAACCACATTTGACATGGTGAAAGAGTCAATTTG
This sequence comes from Sequoiadendron giganteum, assembly GCA_007115665.2. Classification (NCBI taxonomy): domain Eukaryota; kingdom Viridiplantae; phylum Streptophyta; class Pinopsida; order Cupressales; family Cupressaceae; genus Sequoiadendron; species Sequoiadendron giganteum. The sequence continues at coordinate 305,382,208 of CM021103.1, forward strand.
CCATTTTACTTGTTATCCTCCCTACAAATCCATAGAGAGAAATGTGCCAACCCTCCTCTCCACTAAGGCCTCATGCTAACCCTCTACAAGTATGCTTTGGCAATGAATCCCCATGGAAATCCTTTTGCTGGAAGAAATGAAAACCCTGGTTGTTTTGAAGCGGTTAATGAGGAACAAGCTTTGGACGAAAACCCTAGTGTGGTTGATATCCTAGTTGAGGATCCTATTCCCCATTTGCCTCCTATTATTGTCACTAGAAGAGTGATTTTAACTGCTAAAAGCTAATCCCCAGTTGCTAATGTTTCCAACCCTTCTACCCTTGTGTCACATAAATGTGAGGTGAAAAGAACCTTTGAAATAGAACTTATAAGAGCCACACCTGAAAAAAGGAAGCATTCACCGCTACTGCTTGAACTTCCCAAAGCGAAGAAACCCATATGTGAAGTTAACACTAGGGATGTCATAAACATAACGGAGGAAGGGACCCATAATGAGGAGGAGAAAGAGTCTCTACAGGGCTAGGGAAGTCGTGAGAGTGGTGGTAGACAGTCGACCCGACTTACAAAAGTGGCATCAAAGGAGAAAAAGGGAAACAAAAACTGTCTACGAGTAAAGAGGAGGAACAAGAGTATGAAGAGTTTGAAGCCCAGGAGGATGATGACTCGGAGGATCTAGATTTTGAGAATACGGCTTATGAGATGGGTGAAGAAGGCTCAGAAGAGGAAGAACAAGATGAACAGTCTGAGGATGATAAGAAATAAGAAGAAAATGTGCAAGAAGTTGAGGATTTGGATATAGGAAAAGACTCTACCATTGAAGTTTTAAAGAGTAGACTTAATTTCTCGCAGGTTCAGTTCAAAGACATGGAGAAGGATCTGGTTACTCTCATGAGGGTTATGAATAGACTGATGAGGTGGGCAATGCTGGGTGCGACTTCTAGAGAACTCAAAATTGCTAAGAAGCTGATGAAACAAGGGAAATCAGACTCCCTAAAGGCTCTGGATGAGACTGAGGGACTTGACTAGAGAGACTATATTTTTCTCATGGGAGAGTATGGGGACTTGTTGAAGAAAGGCAAATAATGCCTCTTGATGCTACTTTGTTATTTTTTTTATGAGTCTTTTGTCGTATAGTTATAATCTGTTAGACTATTATGTTTTTATGGATATGTTATGATGGAATGCCACTTGGAACATTGTGGACTTAATTAATGGTTTACGTAGAACCAAGTATGCTCCTAGTATTTTACTATTTTTAATTAGAATTGGTTGGTCTATGGTTACTAAAGTTACTGCTGGCCTGCAAAATTACAATGTTGTTTTTTGGGCTGGTAGTGGTGTTGTTTCTCACCTTATCTCTGTTTCTTTTTGTTTGCTTGTGTAACCATGGGATCAGGGCCCTTCCCTGCTTCTCTAATAAAAAACAAATAAAATAATTACTTTCATTTATTTAGAGAATGAATAAATTTAGATAAATTAAATAATTTGAAATAATGATTAGGAAGTGGAAGATGACTATTTAATTATAGAGGGAAGGGAAAATGAATAATTAAATAATTAAAAACAATTGTTTAATTAAAGATAAAAAGTGATGATGGACAATTAAATAAATAATAATTTATTTAATCAAATTAGAAGAATAAAGTAATTAGTGACGTAATTAAATAAATTATTTAATTAATCAAGGATGAATAAAGATAAAGTGAATTAATCAAATAATCTAAAATTATTTTATTAATAGTAGAATATGGAATTAGGGAATAATTAAATAATTAAAAGATATTTAATTATACGAAAAGATTGAAATTAGTGTGAAAATGGCCTTTGTAGGCTCGGAAGATATTTTTCAGTGTCTACAATTTTCCCCTCTTTGATGTAATGCAATTTTGAGTGTTGTGTAAAAGAAAAATCGAAAAAATCAGTTTGGGACATGTCCTAGTATGTCCCGACATGCCTCGGTAATGGTAGCGTAATGTGGTGCCCCCTTGGGAAATTTGGTGAAAATTCTAAATAATGAGCCAAATTTACCGATAAGTCAGTTTGATGTGTTTAGATGCAAGGATTGACAAAATAAATGCTAGCAAGAAGAAAATGTTAGTAAGCAGTGAAGAATAGTTAGATGAATTGGGACAAGATGGATAAAATGGATTGAGATTGACATAGAATTTTGTTGATAGATTTTGAGTTTTAACTTTAGTGCATGATTATCATCATAGAGCAATTTATTTTGGCAATGAATAATGGACACCAAGGTATGACATAAACCAAGGTGTGAAATGTTATCCCTTTGCATAAATATACACATTGCAAACAAGGAGTGTCATGACACATACCAGTGACAATAGAACCTTGTCAAAATATATGAGGAAGTAACTATAAAGTATGTTTGTCTTGATGCAAGAAAGTGTTAGATGAACTTTAACTTGTATAGGATATTTTGATTATACTAGATGGAACCCCAATCACACACAAGGAACTTAGCTGCCCCAGTCATATTTCCAAGAGAAACTGAAAACATAAATCAAAGAGAAAAAGGTCATGATCCATCATCACTCCTCTCATCACTCATGGACTTCCTCGAAGTGCATAGTAACATGACCAAAGATAAATCAAATAAAATGATAAAACTAATTGGACCAAACGAGTCAACAATCATCTAGATCTTCTTTCCAATCAGTGAGTGTTTTCTTGATAGGATTGTAAAGATAATGTTTGGTTTTAGGAAATGAAGCATCTTGTGTAAGACATCAAGTCTAGTTTCGATGGTGCAACATCCTATATAAGAAAAATGATAGGATTGGGTCTGGTTTTAGGAATGCGACATCTTGTATAAGACGTTTGGTTTGGTTTCAAGGATGTAACAACTTGTATACTTGACAAATGATAGTCGATAAAGGTAAATGATGTTGATAGGTACTTATGATTAGGCAATTGATCAGTTAGGATTGGAGACTAGTTGGATAGTTCGTCTGTTGTTTCGTGATTTGTTACACTCAGTTCTCTATAGGATATCCTGTTTGTGTCTGCTCAAGGTGTTGACCTTAGCTAGGGATAATTTATTATGAGATGTGGATTGGGATGAATGGAAATTTATTAAGATGGACCCTAAAGGATAGAACTAGGCCTAGATGGGATGTAGATAGTGATGGATGGAAAATTTATTATGATGGACCCTAAAGGATAGACCTAGGCCTCGAGGGCTCATTAATGATGGTCTTGCCTACATACTCATGCAGAGGCAATATAGTTCGATTATTTGGACTGACATTAGCACATGCTTGATGTCCAATGGTGTTTTTAACATTTTATTAAGCTAAAAACCAATTGATTGGTGATGATGATGATATTGATAAGGGAAGGACACATCCCAAAAACAATGTGAGGACTAGGAAATACATATCTCGATGGTGATAATCAGACTAAAGGATCAAGGTTTGCAACAAGGGTGGGAACAAAACCAATGAATGTTTTGGATGATTTGCTAAGTTACATGGCAAGATTGTATGGATTAGGCTTGTTGCATTTGGATGGACTAACCTTAGGACTAGATGGGATTATGGAGGGATGTTGGATAAGTGGATTGGAAGATTATAAACAATGACAAGGGAAAACCAAGTCTTGTGATAGGCATGAAAGGATAATTGATTTCTCTTGTAGAGAATAGGAGACATGAGGATTATTGGATGGAAGAATTAGCATATGATCTCTAGGGATTATGTTGTATAGGAATATTTTGTTTTCTTTGAGATATGGGTTTGGATAATGCTATGTAGGCAATGACTTGATATTTCATGGATAGTGTATGACCAAAGGATTAAAATATCAAGAGTTTTCCCAAAGGATGATTTATGTTTGTACCCCAATCCTTATCAAGATCAAGGTAGGTATGGAAGATGGATGGAAATGATATGGATTGGATGGATAGATGGAAATTTCATGAGAAAGGTATGGAAGATGAGACAAATTGCGCCCAAGTGTAATGGTCCATATAGATAATTGATTTTACACATGTGATGATTTTTTGCCAGGTTTTCATCATGGTACTTATCCAAAGCACCATAAGAATGGTTTTCACTATTGGATGATTTTTTTAATTTTTTATGTCACACAAGATGCCTATTTGCTAGGTTTTTATCAAGGTGACATTTTTTTATTTTTTATTTTATTTTATGGATAGCCTTGATGTTTTAGATGATCATTTATTGTTCTAAATCGTTTGATGATGTTGGTTTCATGATATGCCAATAGTGACCTTTATGGAGGATTTTCCTTGTTAGGATCATAGCACTTGTACACAACTTATGGATGTCATTGTGATCCTTTCTAATACTAGGGTTGGCCTTATCAAAATACGCACATCGCGATAGAGTTCCATGGGAGTCCTTATAATAAAGAATTGTTGCCAAGATGCGATAGATTTGTGAAGTACAATTTTTGGAATGTAGACGATATTTTGGATCATGATGGATGATGGTAGATGTGAATGAATTATTTAGAATTTTCAATGTAGAGATTTTCATTTGCCAAACTTGGGGTGGTGGATGACGAAGTTTGGGATTTTGATTAGGATAGTGTTTGGAACCAACACTTTTATATGCCTTGTGTGATGACCGTTTTGAAGGAGGTGGACATTTGTTATATGTGGAGACCTCTTTTCTTGTGGATCCACTTTTTTATTGGATTTTGGACTTAAATTATTTTCTTTACTTGATCTGTTTTTCTTTGGGATCTATTTTAACTTCATTTGTCCACTAGGATTTTTGTATTCAACAACCTTTGACATTTGATTTTGGACTTTAGATTTGTAAGATTTTTTTTTGTTGGTTCCAATTGATAGGTTTAACTAATTAGGAATGATGGTTTATGGTGTGGATGGAAGGAGTGTTGGCAATAATCTTGTGATAAGTATTACTCATGGCCCCTATTTTGATGTTTGTATTGGATAAAGTTGCCCCAAATATCATGGAGGTATCACTAACATCATTTGATTTTATAATTGAAGAATAGCCAAGACCTTAATGCATAGGATTTTCCTGAAACTATACTAGTTCTAGAATGCCTTGCTCATGTAGGCCTAGTCCTCTTCCTTGATATTGCATGCTCTGAAATATTTCATTTCCAATGGGGTATTTGTTACTTTGGAAGCAAGATGTGAACCCATCATTGTATATTTGAAGACCATTGCTTGGAATTTTATCCTCTATGAGAAAGCCTGATTTGACAAAAGTAGATGATCCTAGTTGATAGGATATTTTAGCTTTATCATTTGTAATTTTTGTCCCTTCTTGATCACTGGGGATGTCAATGTGATCCATGGTAGCTTATGTATCATCTTTTTTGATTTGATGTATAGTAGCTTTTGTATCTTCTTTTTTGATTTGATTTGTAGTAGTTAAATTGTATTCTCTTGATTTTCACTTCTTGATCATTAGGGATGTCAATGTGATCCATTGTATTTTTTGTATCATCTTGTTTGATTTGATATGTAGTGGCTTTTGTATCCTCTTGTTTGATTGCATCTTCTTTGATGTTATCCATGCCAGTTATATGATTATTTGTGTGTCCAAGGGAGGCAAGTGTCTCATCTTGGGAAATGAAGGTGTTTGGAGTTTGGATAGAATCAAGTTCAAGTTTTTGATCATGGATGGTATAAAGGTCGATGAGGGGATCATCTTGGATTTCCTGATCATAGATAGGTTCTTGATCAAAGATAGGTTTATCTTGGATTACATGATTGGGAATAGGATCTTGATCAAAGATAGGATTAACTTGTACATAATGATCATCTATAGGGGATTCTTGGACAAACTCAAGGCTAAGATCATGATCAAGGACTAGATTATCATGGATGTTATGATCATCTAGAGGTGATTTTTGGGTAGGCAAAAGGATAGGAGTATGATCAAGGATTGGATTATCATGTATGTTATAAATATGATATTGATCAAGGATTGATTTAACTTGTATATCATAATGATCTATAGGGACTTTTTGGGTAACCTAATCTTGATTTGTTGTGGATTTTATTTCATCATGCTTTGGACTTTTCTCTTGACATATATCCAAAGGTTTAGGTAATGGAATGTGATTTTGGACAATGATAGGATTTTATTCGATGGACTCAAGATTTTGGCATGGCAATAATGGAGTTTGGATAGGAAGATCTTTTGTAGGTGATAGAGGGCATGATGGTGGAAGATGGTTGGATGGTGTAGGATTAGCAATGTGATGGGATCACCTAAATTTTTTTCATATCAAAGTTTCCTAAGACCATCTGCTAGTAGTCCTTGAAGATCATTTCTAAACACATTTTTATAGAATGGAATTGTGGATTGGGTTGGAGTGGATGGAAATGGCTTATTGGATGAAGGATTGCAAGAGGAGGTGGAGGCTATAATAATAGGGCTCTATGATATGGTTTGGTGTTGAGGAAGACTTTGGATGGAAGATTGGTTTCCCTTGTCAAGGTTAGGATAAGGATGATTGTTGGATATTTGTTGGGGATTAATGGTATGGATTGTATTAACTGGTTCTTGATAGTGAGGGTAGATGGATGGATGAATAGAGCTTATGGATTGTTGGTAAGAGGGGTAGATGGGTGGTTGACTCAGGACTAAGGATTGATTAGTATTTAGCTTGACTACAAAGAAGATCAAGGTAAAATGAAGACATAGTTGTGATTTTGGATGAGGATAGATAATAAGATGGTTTGGATGGATAATTTGGTGGAGTTTTGGTTCAGATGCAAACACTAGTGCAAGGTAAAGCTAAGTAATCAATGACCCCTTTTTTGGAATTTATGGATTTTTTGGATTTTTGGATTTTTGCTAATTTGAGGATGTATGCAAACTAGGAATAAAAGGAAATTACACTATATTTTTGGGTTTTTTGGATTTTTGGATTTTTGCTAATTTGAGATGTATGCAAACTAGGAATAAAAGGAAATTACGCTATGTTTTTGGGTTTTTTGGATTTAAAGGATGTAAAATGACAGTGAGATTATGCTATGTTTTTAGGAATTTTTGGATATTTGACTTTGGATTTTGAAAAGGATACTAGACAAATGATGATGGACCAAGGTAATAGATCAAAATATCAGAACCTCAATAAGGACACAAAATAGGATGATGATTGGATAAAAGTGAACCTAAACTAAACTTATGATTTTGAGGCTCAACTTGTGGATAAGATAGATAAAAGATTATGAGGTCAAGATAAACAAATAGATGAGTTTGATTTATTAAGGTCTGGTAAGTTTCCCGATTTCAAAATATAAAGGTGACTATCTATGATATTGGATGACAAGTGTTACGCTAAGCTAAAGGATGCAACCTAAGCTAAGAAAATGGTAAAAGTGTTGAAAGTAAAGGAAAAACTTGATAAGTATCTAGTCTGTATGTGAGGTCACTATCTGAATTAGGACTGTAAGCTAGATGCTCATGAATTGACTCAAAATTTCCAACACAAAAAGATGCATCAAGGAATTTGACATATGTCCCGGGCTAAAGGACACATATGTGGTGTTCTAGTTTTCTAATAGATGTGGATTAGTTTCAGACAAATGTAGGTTTTTGGTTTTTTCTAGGGTTTTCTGACAAATGTAGTGCAATGTTTGATAAATGTGGTTCATGAATTGACAATTATAGATCAAACTCTAATAGATGTGGTGGACCAGTTTTTTACCTAAAATTTAAGGTTTTTAAGTGGTTTTTCAATTTTGGAAAGTTTCAGTTTGTGGATAGAAAACACATCAAACACTCAAAATATAGATTTAGCTATTTGGCTCTTTACTTTTACTAGTATTGCACAAGAAAAGACAATATGAAAACAGGCAAAACCTATCTAGAGGTAGATCAAGTTTATTAATTTATATCAAGCACACACAATAAAATACCAGGCACTTGAATGGACAACTAGAATATGCTAAGGCCATGTACCACCTTAGCACCTCTTACTTTGGAAGGAAAAGTTCCTTGTAGGGAGTTAATGTCATCTCAACAAGGGTCAGTACATGTCTAGTAACTTCACATGACAATGCTATCACATTGTACTAGTATAAAATGATGACCAAAAATGACTTTAAGCCTCTAAATCACAAGGTTCTTAGTGGAGATACTCTATAAACACCAACACACACAAATGTAAGATCAAAATATCAACTCCTTGATCCAAAATCACTTGATACCATGAAGGAATTCTTGGCATGTAATGATTTTATTGAGCTACATATTTTGTTCTCACCCCTTTATATAGCCCATTGAAAAAAGTGTGTTTGAGGTTGAACCTTAGGGTAATGAAATCCCCAAGCAGGCCTCCTACTGAAAAAAAAAAAAGCTACTACGTATTTCTCGTGCACCCAAGATCACACAAGTGCATAATGGGAGAGGATACATATGCAACAATTGAGGTGAAAAGTTTTACTCACAAGTGTGCAAGTGCACAAAACACAATAGATAGTTGTTCTTTTTAAGCACCAATTCCAAATGTTCCTAAATTAAAAAATCATAAACACACACCCTGTAGGAAATTAGATTAGTAGTTTTGATTCAAATTCTTCTCTTAAACAATTTCCACATAGCTAAAAATAAGAAGTCAGTAACCAAAAGCCCCTAGGCTACTGAAATCAACTTGTAGAATAAAAAAAAATTACCCTTTTTGATGCACAGTCAAATGTGGTTCAACACAAATATGGTGGAACTTTGAAAAATTGTGATGCACAGATGTGACACACAACTTTATGATTGTGGTACAATTCAAGACATATGTGATGCACCGATTCAGGACCTACAAAAAAAAATCAACCAAAAATGCAAAAACCAACAACCCAAACAAGATGAATTCACTATTAAGATTTCATAAAAATGATTGTTAGCTCTATGTAATGATAAAAAATAACAACCATTAGCAAATCTAAAAAATTCCAAAACCATATTTAGATGCAGTGTTCAAGACTATGAATGCAATGTGAAAATACTCACATGTGTCAGACTACAGATGTGATGCACCAGCACACATATGTGGTGCATAATCTCTCAAATGTGGTGCACTCCAAAATAATTGTGGTGTTTCTCAGAATAGATGTGGTGGAATTCCTATAGCTTAAATTTCATCAAATTTTTCATAAAAAATGGTTAGTTCATGTTGGGTTCACCAATTTTTCGACAAGGAAATCAGGACCTGAAAGGCATAAAATCATCGACAACAACCACAAAATAGCCTAATTCAAGTCGTAGAGACCTTAATCTAACAGTGAAGCAAAAAATTACAATAGAAATCACATGATAAATCAAATATACCTCAACTTCTATGTCAAATTTGATTCTTCTGCATTGCTCTCAGATATGAAGTGTGTAGAATTTACAATAAGCTCAATGTAAATGAATGATAGAAAAATATCAAATAACATGGTTCCTCAAGATGAATGATTGAAAAGAAATCTTAGAGAATGTGGTTGGGTTGAAATAAGGTTGATATCTTGATTTAATAGAAATTTGGATTTGATTAATGATGAGGATTAATAGATGCAAAGATGAGATCAATGGTGGAGGATTGTTGAGAAGAATAGATGGATTAGTTAACTCAATGCATGAGGAGATAAGTGGTATAATTATGGAGATAACTTAGACTGAGTGTGAGTCAATTGATTGCATGAAAGGAGAACTGGAAGAAAGTGTTAGTTAGAAGGTGAGTAAGGTTTTGCATGAGGGTTATTTAATTAATTATTATTGCATGTGCAAGATGAGCTAAATAAATAAAATAATTATTGTTCTTTTACACTCACGCCCCATTTTATTTCAATAAAATGGGGACCCCCTCGCCTTTGTTTTGCATGTCCTTGTCCCCCTTTCCTCTTTTAATTTTTTCAACGTCCCTTTTTCCCCTTGCTTGTTTTTCCTTTGTTTTGGTTTTTTTTCGGGGGTTGGATGTCGAGGTTCCAAGGAAGGTTATACCTTCCTTGTTGAGCCCGACCTTGACCTTTCTCATTCGCCTTTCGTTGGCCATTGGTTTCATTTTGTTGGACTTCATAAGTCAAGGTTTCACTTTCTTGAGTACTCTAGCTTGCTTGGTACGATGACGATGCCTCGTTGTGTGTGCATGTCATGTCACATCTTGTCAAGGTGTCAAGTGGAAATTTAAACTTAATGGTGCTCCATCAAGAGTTAATGCCACCAACCTATGTACTAACTATACCATTAATGAGTAAGATTATGTTGGTATTATGCTTGAATTTTATTCATTTTCATGATTACCTATGCTAACAAGCTACATTTTGTTTGAGATCTACAACTTTTACCCAAGAAAGTGTGCCATTGTTTGCTCTTGGTCATTGATTTGTGTCTCCATCTTGTAAGAGCAAGGTGGCTTCGGTACTGGTTCATGTGCACAATTGTCTCTTGTGGCTCATTGGTACTGCTTGATTGTTGGTGATTGCCCTGCTTAGTCTTCCTAGCTTGTGGTGTGCCCACATCACCTCGGTTTCATTTTCTCTTCGTCTTATTTTTCCCCCACTCTCTCACATTGTTCTAGGTCAGTGGATTTCCATGGCCTTGGTCTGCAAATTTCTTCAATTAATTATTTGGAATGGTGTGGGTTTGCATTATGGAGTTTGGGATTTTTTTGTTTCGATCTTGCCTTTATTTTTGTTGGTTTTATTTTTGTTTTATTTTCCTTTTATCCTTAATTTTGTTTTGGCATTCTACTGTTCATGATTCTTTATTGTGTTTTTTCATTTTTTCTTTCGCTCTTGTCATTTTTGGCTCTTTTTTCCCTGCCAAGTCGAGTGTCCCTTTGGCATGTCAATTGATGATGGTTATGATGTCATCATCGAGGATCATAGCTCAGGGTTCCCTAAGGTTTCTTCTCTATTTGTCATTGAATGATTCAAGATTAATAAATTTTGAGCATTGAACATTATAATTTCCCCTTACTTCGTACCTTAAAATGTTTGCCTAAGGCAAGAGGAAACTCTGACCACCGACCCTGATCTTTCCTTAGGATAAATGGTTAAAAAATTTGGACCTCAAACATCAAGGATAATTCTTACCAAGTTCCTTATAGATGTGAAAGTGGTAAGGAGTATGCCTAATCCCTGATATCTGACAAAACATTATACATTTGACTAAAGGCCTATAAATTTCCAAAATTGCCTTCCAGATGTTAAACTTTTGACTCCCTTGGGTTTCAACTTGATTTCATGCCTTAACACTTCCAAGACTCAACACACTTTTGGTTTTAGACTTCGCAAGTTTCTTTTACTGCATAACTAAGAACATTCGCAAGGGGTAAGGGGAAACTCCAATCCCCAATTTACGACCTTTTTCCTTGGACTTAACGAATTTGGTAAATGACCTTTCAAACTTTGGGTGTTGACAATACCTTTTACCCATTGCTTATAGAAGTGCAACAAGTAAAGGTTATTCTCGACCTTTGATGTCCACCAATATGAAGAATATATTTCATCCTAAATGGTAAACTAACAAATTTTTCCTTCATTTAATTCTTCTTCAAAAGATCAAACCTAGAATGGAAAAATGATAATCGGATCTTGGGTGTTAGGATTTTTCTTTAACCCATATTATAACTAAATGATAAGACGAGAGGTGAAAACCTGCACCCTGATTCCCAAAACCTTTTAGACTTTGGGACCCAAAAATATTGTTTACACTGTGCCAATAATGATAATGAAAGAGGTACGAGGGATCGTTGATCCCCAGTACCCGATTAAGAGCAAAACATATCTCAATAAACTTCTCACGACAAATGAAGGGGAAAGAGGATTTCCTACTTTTGATATCCGATGACATAAAACCTAGTATAAATGGACTTGATATTTTAAGCAAGAGGTAATGGGGATCCCTGATCCTCAATGCCCAACAAAACCTATCCCACCTTAAGAACTCTGGTTTAAGGTAAGGGGTATAAGGTAACTTTGATCTCTAACATCTGAAGAACTATACAAAGAGAATTTTAAGTTTAAAATACACATATTAAGGGGTGAGGTAAATGGTAAGCCTAAAGGCCAATCCCTTAAACCTTATAAATTTATTTATAACAATGCATGATTTTGGAATACAAGGACTATGGTATCTAACTTGGCTTGTTTTGCATGGTTTCTTCTCTTAATTTAAATAGTAATAAATGGTGTTTGTATTTTCATAGAGGATGCCACCCAAGGATTTTGATGAAATAAAGTTTCAATTTAAAGGTCATCATCCTCCATCCAAGATGTTCTCCCCATATAATGATATTGCAGACATAGAATTTGTACATGTCAACTTGGACAAGTTCAAGTAGAGGATTAGTGATATTGGTGATAGAACTTCAATGGCAAGGGATCTTGCTAATTCAGGGTTGGTGGAGGCTGTTGCTTTCTCGGTTACAGTGTAATCTCCTGAACTAGTATTAACATGTGCCTAGCACTACAACCACAAGATTTGCTTGATTAAGGGATCCAATGGAGAGATTGCATTAGACTTGACTCTGGAAATGATTGAGAAAGTTTTTAGAATCCTTGCTCATCCTAAATATGAAGAATTGGATATGCAAAAGGCCATCAAGTATTTTGATGATGCTCTAGTTGAAAACTTGACCTACCTAAATGATTATTTGTTAGAGAAACCTAGAAAAGTGGTAGCTAAATTGGCAAGGATATAAAACCAAAGTGAGTATAAAGAGGATTTAAAAGAATTGATTGTGTTATTGATCTGAGTGTTTGGGAAACCTAATGTAAAGGATTTTTGTCCTTGGATGTTGAGATTCATTAGGATTATCAATTCTTCTCACAAGAAGAAAATTGATTGGGCACACCTTATCAGTGATAGCATCCATGAAGAAATGTGCAATGTCTTCTCATCCACTAGGTTCTTTATGACTTTGTACCTTGTGTATCTACTAGTTTCGTAGGCCTCATTTCCAGGACTCACCAAGGTGGGCTCTTATGAGTTGAGGGAAGTCACTATTTACCAACATTATCCCTAGTTGGAGTTGAAGGTAAATTTCTGCCATTTTGGCATTGTGAATGACAATTTTATTTATATGATAATTAGAGGCTTGGAAGGAGAATTATCTAGGAGGATCTCCCTCGAAGCTATGAAAGTGATTGAAGAGATTGGGTACTAGTTCATCTAGTAAAAAAAATTACTTACATCAAAGTGGCAGGCTTCCACAAGATGCCATGCAAACTTTCAAGGTATCCTTCAGACCGGCTACTTCTATTGGAGGTTTGCATGCAAATCATTGAAGTACAACAACTCATTGTAGGGAAACATAAGCATGGATATGGTTTCCCAATTCAAATAGGAGTTGATTCTTGTGCGAATACACATAATGCCAATTTTTTTGATATTGAAATGTCTAGGTATAGCTTTGATTTGTACAATAATGCTCAAGGAAGATTTGCACCCAAATAAGTGCAAGAAGTTGGGTCCACGAAGAGGGGAAGTTTTGGCCAAAAAAAAAAATCTCGCAGAAAACGTGTATGCGTTATGCATTGGGTACCCGAGCCTAAAAAAATGCGTATGCGTTATTAAACGCGTACACGTTATAAAATGCATACGCGTTTTTGAGTGCATACAAGTCATTTATTTTTAAAAAATACTTTTTAGAAACGCGTACGCGTTTCTAAAAAGTTTTTTTTTAAAAATAATCAAACAAATAAAGAGCGCATATGCGTTTTGTAACGCGTACGCGTTTTTAAAAATGCATACGCGTTATTAAAAACTTGAATCTCCAACCCACTTGCAACCTTGGTTTTAGGCTCGGGAAAGGCTTGGCAATCCGAGCCTTAGCCTTTGACCTGCAACTAAAAAACTAAGGCAGATTGAAGAAGAATGTCCATCTTTGACAGTATGGTTGATGGATTTTTTTTCTGAATCAATCTATAAAATTAAAACCCATTACAGAACACGATTTCTAGTTTCCAAATATATAATTTTTATTAATATTGGATTATATTTGATATTTTTAAATTAATTTCAAAGCAAACTAGTCCTTAAACATGAAATATCAAACTTTTTTGGTTTTTTAATAACTTTTTTTTGGTGAAGTTTCTTGTAAAAAAAATTATATGACATCAATCTTTAGACAATTCTTTACAGAATGAAAAAAAAAAGTTTCAAAAAATGTTTAGTTTAGGTCAAATTATGTTGTCCGTACACGTTGATTTTTAAAAACAACAATTAAGGCCAATAAAAATTTAATAAAAAAAAAAATATTCAACAAAAAATTACAAAAAAAATTCCTCATCAATCTTCATGTTGTTAGCTCTCTTTCCTCAAAAGGAATTAGCAAAATACTTTTATTTGGGTCAAAAAGTGGTGTCCGTACACGTGCATGGTATGGTAAAAAAACAGGGACTTTTAAAAAGTGGTTTTTATAGATCCCTATCAAAATTTAATTTCTACAATTTGGGTATTTGAATAATTTACATATTTAGAAACTAGATTCAAAATTCAAAATTTCATATTTCTGATTTTTTTTAAAATTCATTGTGTAAGTGCCTCAAATTTTTAGTCCAAGTGTGACAAATTATGAAAAACAACAAAAACACTTCCACTTTTTGAACTTTTTGTGGACCCAACTTCTTGCATCAGCCACATTAGAAAGATCAATAAAGTGATGGAAACAGACTTCATCCATGAGCCCAAATTTGAGGATCATTGGGAAAATTGTGAAGAAGAGTTTGAAGTAAGATTGAAAGATTAATTTTTATTTACAATAATTTTGATGAGACATTGTTTGAAGGCTAGGATTCCCAATGAACAAGTAGAAGATGGAAGGGTTCTAGATCTGGCCTATACTTCCCAAAAGATCTCTGATATCCTTATTTCAATGTGGATTATTCCATAAAGGAGAATGCCAACATTAATGATACGATTCAACATGTGGTGGCATACTCTCAACACTGGTTAAGTGCACCTTTTTCCATGGCCAAACCATCAAAGAAGCCAAAAGATGTTGAGGAGAAGGAAGGAGGAACATCAAATAAAGTAACTATGAAGAAATAGCATGTGAAACCTTCCTCTAGTGCCCCTACAATCAAGAATAAAGACAAGGGCGACCCTACGAAAGAGGCAAGGAAGAAAAGGAAAGAAATGGGGCCAATCAACATCGCTTCTAAAGAAGAAGAGGAGCTAGAAGGTGAACAATTATATTGGAAAAGGAGGACAAGGACAACAACCAGAGAAATAGTGGCTCAAGAATAGACTGAGGAAGCATACTCTTCTACTCCTCCCCATGAGTCACCACTACCAAGTTTTCCATAACTGGATAACAAAGCACATGTACCACCACCTCAGTCTCCATTGCCAACTACTTCGCTTCCAATAGGTGAATTACCTCGGGAAGGATAAATTTTTACTAAAGATGTTGTAAAAGAAAGGGAAGTTGAGAAGGAGCCTCCTAGAGAGGAGGAAGTGCAAAAGGAAATAGGTGATGTATTTCAAAAGGTTCCCTTTGATGTAAATATTGAAGAAGAATCACAAGAAGAAGTGAACAAAGAAATACTTCACATAGATTAGTATATTACTCAAGATGAGGCATTGAAACAACATGAGGCTGGGAAAAAAATCGATAATGAAGAGAAATTTTCTAAGGAGAGGCCTCAAGGTGAAGAAGTACACCATGAAAAGGATCAGGAAGAGGAAAAAAAACTCAAGAGGAGACAAACACAAAAATTGGCACTTCTCGGGATACAAGGACAATCTCTACTCCTCCAAGAGATGCATCTACTGCAATACCTATGTGGTTAACCAAACCATCAAGAAGAGGTAAAGGACGTGTGTAGAAAACCTAGAGCTAAGCTTAACAACGTTGTCAGAGGCCTTCTAGTCTCCTAGAAAAAGAAGGAAGAAGGATCAAAGGATTTCTACCATCTCAATGGATGAACGGGGAAACATAATAGCTAAGATAATAATCCCTCTAGTGGATAAGCTAGAATAAAAAATGACACCTAATGATTACCAAATCCATCAAGTGGATTTTAGGGTGTAGACAAGGGATGGAGAGAAAATATCTCTGCAAATGTCAGTATTTTCTATTTTGAAAAGGATGCAAAAGGATGAGAACACAAAAGATGAGCTTAAAGCTCAAGTCAAACAATTGACAACTTGCATACGCAATCTCATTAGGGTAGTAGATGACAAAGATCCTGAGTCTGCTCTTCAAGATGCCTTGAAAGGTGAAATTAGGCATTCTAACCCTAACAAATGGATTCCAATAGTGCAGTAGTGGAAAGAGAATCTATTGGAGTTGGCAAAGACTATTTTGAAACAGCTAGTAAAAACCTATCATACCATTAGCGATGAAGATATTCATTCCCAATAGATTGCTTTAAGCATTGATGAGGAATTTTTGATGTGGGAGGAATATATTCCAATCCTCCGAGAAATGAATGAAACTAAAGAAGAGGAACTACTTAAAGCTATAGTAATTCAAGATGGAGAACAAGAATTAATTCCTATTTAGATAAGGGCGGAATTTTTTTGAGCTAAGACTTTGAATAAATGCAAGGGTAAATTAAAGAGTGATGGGAATAAAGTAGAGAATGCTATGAATGACATTTGGAAAGAAATAGATGGCCTAGGGTGCACATTCTGGGACACTCCTGTGCTAGTGAGAGAACCTGAAAAAGTGATTGAAGAATTATAAAATTTGATGCAAGGATAGGTTACTCAAGAGAGCATAGACAATATGGTTAGCAAAAAGGTGAAACTCCAATCTCTTCAAGAAGGGTTGGATTCTTTCACAAAGATACAAAAACAAATGGAAAAAATGAATGAAATACTACCAACATGAACTCAACATTTTGCAAAATAATTGAAGACAAGAAGGAGGTTGTTATTCGTGTTTATGCTGAAAATGAAAAATCCATTGTTCTCCTATCATCAAGATCTTGATTTACGTATTTGGTGCTCTCAGATTTTCACAAGCACAAATGCAGCAAGAAGCTATGATGAATGAAATTAAAGATTGGATATGCTATTGAGAATCAAATGTGTATGTCAAGAAGAGAAAAGAGAGGGCTTTTATAGATGTCCGCACACGATAGATCTGAGTTATGGGAGAGATGTGGGATTAAAAGCATGAAATGGAGAAATTGATAACTATCCCATATTGCTTAATCAAATGAAATTGATGGGAATGAGAGGTTTTATGACATGATGGAGACTTTGAAGTTTAGAATAAAGGGGATTTTCAAATTAGATGAATGGTATAAATTAAATGGATTTATATATGTAAATGCAAATGATTTAATGGAATATGCAGTGGATGTGAATTAATGTAAATGTATGTATGGATAATTTAATAATAATGTGAACAAAGTATTATGAAATGATTTATGGATAAATGATTGTGCAAATGGATAAATGCTTATAATATTTTAATGATTAATGAATGAATAGAAGGAAGTATTAAATGAATTAATTAAACAGATAATAATATCCATTTAATTAATATACGAAAAATAGGGAGATTGTGAGGACAAATTTTGAGTGTCTACATTTTTCCCCTCTTTGAGACAATGTAGCTTGTCACGTTGTTTCAAAGAAAAATAATTGATTAACTGATACATGCCCCAGGGACATCCTAGTAAGGATGATGATAAGGATGATATGCCCCCTCGAGAGATTAATCGAGCAACCTTTGATAAGATTAATCTCTCAATAGATCACGAGGAGAAAATTTTATAATTGATATTGCACGAGTAATTAAGCGGAGATGTACATTTGATGAAAATGCACAACTAATAGGCATAACTGAACAATTGATGGAAATGCTCAATATAGCTAGGTTGATAAGTTGATTAAGCTGATTGAGATTGATGCTAGTGCAAAACAATGATTGATTAATAAATTGAGTGATCAGGGAGCATTAGAGTCCCATGCTAAAAGGCAAGTTGATTGATTTGATATTTGGATTAAAAAGACAAGCATCAGTTAAATAAACCGATTAATCACCCTTTGAGATAAAGATCATGAAGAAATTGAAATGATGAAGGAAATGGATGATGGAAGAAATGATAAATGAAAAAGAGATATGAAGGAAATGAAGGTGATGAAGTTTCTTGTGCTTTAGAAAGTGATTTATCATCATAGAGCTTATTATGTCACAAATTATTATAAGCATCTAGATAACATGAACGTCTAAACGACCTGAATACTATTTGTGTTTCTATTTAGCAATGAAGTATAAGCATCTAGGTATAAGGACCTTAGATGACCTGAATACTTATTGCCTGGAAGACACTATCGGACAAGGAATGCTCTCATCCACACTAGACTCATAGGTCCTCGATGATTTTAGACAACCATGTATTAAAAGGAGTCATCATGTGAATAAGAAACAATCCACATAAAACACACAAGTGAACATTCCCCATCCTAGCCTCTCTAGTACAAGACATCCTCGAGAAACTAAAAGACATGCCACCAAAGATAAAAATCATAAAATAATCAAAGATCAACAAACAAACATGCATCATGCTTCAATGTAGAATTGAGTCTTGTCACAGTTTATGCATTTGGTCGGATTTGAAAGGGGGATTGATAGGCATGTTGCAATGTCTGTTTGATTGTCAATCATGTCACATTTCAATTTTGTTGAATTTCAAAGTTGTGTGGCGATCTGAAAGTGTTGCTATTTTTTGGAATTTTTTGAAGTTATGTGATTTTTTTTTAAATATTTGATTTTTTAGATTTTTGAAATATTTGAATTTTTTGGATTTTTAGAATATTTGATTTTTTTGTTGGATTTTTTAGAGTTTTACGACGGAATGAGCTGAATTACAAGCAAGAAAATAGGCAAAGAGGATAGTTTTTCTGACTACGAGATGTCAAGTATCCCAACAATAGCTAAGTTCGAGGAAATACCCCAGTGAGGGATAGGACCAACTTAGTATGCCTGGTGAAGCAAGAAATCAAGGGGAATGTCAAACAATTCACAAGCCATGGTGAGTGTGAAAAGGCTATTATGAAGTGGAGGGTGAATGAAAATGGAATGAAAAGATCAAGTGGAGCTCCAAAGGAAAGAGGAGCGAAGCCTCTACACATGATGCTAATTTCTCATTTTTCACCATGGTACTTGCTCAAGGTGCCACCGAAGTGGTTTTCACCATTGAATGAATTGATTTCTCTTTACTTTTTTCATTTTTCACTTTTTTTAGGACTTTTTTCCATTTTTTTGTAATTTTTTTAGGACCTTTTTTTTCATTTTTTTTTGTATTTTTGTAGGACTTTAAAAGAGAATAATTTATAAAGTACTTGTAAGGAAAAGAAAAGGTGTGAAAATGCTTTCCTAACGCTAAAACCACAATGGAGATGTGCAAAGACCAGTTTTAAAACAATTAAAACACTTAAGATGAACACATGCAGGGTAACAAGAGTAATAGAAATAAAATGAATTCAAAGATAACACCAGATTTACGTGGGAAAACCCTTTCGGGAAAAAACCCACCACACCAAGAGAAAGACACTTTGTATTACAGTAAGTGGATGATTACATACAAAGTTACAGTCCTCACTTTCTGATAGTTAGTTCACAACAACACTTGAGTTTTCATGCACTCACTGCTACAATGCTATTCCGACATATAGCGAAATACAAAACTCTCCACCTCTTTTTTCAGTATTCTGCTTCTCTTCTACAAATCTCTCTCTCAAAGTTGACTTCTAGTCAAGACCGACTATTACAAGTCTCTATACAACCACCAATTAGGGTGCATTAATTTTAGTTCTTCACTGACATGCCAAATCGATCTCGGATCGGATCCATCTGCAATCTTGCATTGAGCCAACCCCACAATAAATTTAGTGCAGAGAGATTACTAACTTCAGGCTCTGCCAACCGCCAAAAAATCGATTTCAAAAGATTGCATAGTAAATCGCTTTTCACCAATCCAGCTTCCGACAATAAATGTTGTTTTGCAACAACAATGCAAAAATAACTGATGAGAAATCGCCACATGTTGCACTGCTATTCGTTTCACCGCTTGACCGAGGAGTGATCGGTCAACAATCCTTGTGGTCCGAGATCCCTTTGCTATCGCTAACTATTGCATCATGTTCCAAGCCAACAATAATCTGATATTGCCAAAACACCGATCGCCAGCTCTATCTGGTCCCACAAGTCACATGTCGGCCGCTCAGGAGGTTTCGGGGCATCTAGGAGGGGATCTCCAAGATTCCCATGAGCTCACTCGAAATGAGCTTTCGAGGCTACCACATGTCCATCGCTCGCACACTCCGCTTGGCCTACGTGGAAGCAATTGGATTAGAGCTCCTTCAGGGAATCTCTAGCGGCATCCGCTAGATTCCCCAGGGAACTCCTGAGGTGTAGACAAGTGTCCATGACCGAACAAACCTTCGCATAAAGCAACTTGGGGCCCACCATCTCTTCGCTGTGCTCACCACTTTGACAAGCCGCCATGCGTCATGTGCATAGGCAATTCCACTCGACAAAAAGGTTTTCAGCTATACTTACCTTAAGATGCCGTGGAAAGTAGCCAACACCATCGAATGAAGCCGATAGTAGCCATTGATGCAAGGCATCGACACATCGGCAAGACATAACATTTTCTTTCACCGATAGATAGTTGCTCTACCGATAAAGCCAAGGCCAACTAACATTCCACCAACTCCACGCCCATCGGCCCATCATGGTGACAACCCTCGGAGTCTCACCGATCAGACTAAGTCTTAGTGACCAAAGGGTCAAGCCGACCAAAAGAGAACACCGTGGTAAAGCGATAGAGACATACACTCGTCAAGCCTTAATTAGAGGTCCAAGCCAATAAATTGAGGCACATTTTCCAATAGTACTCAGGTATAAAACTTGTGAATGTGCATATTTTTGATGGGATCACTGAGAAATTCACCTTCTAGAGTAGATAACTAGTATGCCTCAGATCCATACACAACAATGATAATGTATGGACCCAACCAGTTAGGCTCATATTTGGATGATCATGTCGAATGAAGAGATATGATTTGGATGAAAGGTGTGGGTGATGGATGTAGAGGATGATTGATGTAGTGAGTGAACGGAGTTAGGGCATGATTCCTAACGTGCACACTACATGGGCCATAAGGCTTCACACAAAAAGGAGTTTGGAAAACCAATGAGTTATAGTACGTGAAGGGGTTATCGTCAAAGGTCCATCAAAGAGCATCGCTAAGGGAGATGGAATGATATGATAAATGAGTGAATATGGATGGATGCGAAAGAATGTATGAATTGGGTGAAAAGGACGAAAATGGAGACTTAGGATCAACAAAATCTTATTTTGACATTATACTTTGATAAATGCCCCTAGTTATTTTAAATGGAGAGGCATAGCTGGAGATCAATTATTTCTTACTTTCATTCTTTTGATAGATGCCCCTAGTTATTTTTGTTGAAGGGGCATGATTAGAGACCACTTTGTGCTTACTTTCATTTTTTATTTTTATTTTTTTCTTTGGCTTGTCCAATAAATTTTTATTTTGGTTAAAGGACTTTTCTTGATCTTTCTTTCTTTGTATGCTTTCTTTTGATTATGGATCTCCATTTGAAAAAGGCACTTTTACCTTTGATTCTTGAATTACATCCTTTTTATTTTCGTTGGGTGATACTTGTTGATCCATGTCTATGAGGTGGATGGATGTGAGTGAGATGGATGAAATAGATGAAGTGGTGTGAATGTGTGGTTCATGAAAAAGGTTGGCAATGCATTCAATGGATTCTTCAGGACTATCCTTTTTGGAATTGTTAACATCACAAGAAGCTTGCACATCCTTAACAAGTTGGAAAGAAGACTCAGTAGAGGCAACGGTAAGGGATGTATACCCTAACCTAGGATGGTCAAAATGGAAGAATGATGGTTCAGAAGATGGAGAAGGATAATCTTGGATATCTCCAGTAAGGTCATGATCAAAAAGTGAATTATCATAGATGTCATGATTAAACATGGGATTATTATGGACATGAAAGGATTGGGCTAGAGTGGAAATGGTAAAGGAAGATGTATCATCAGGATCCCAAGAAGTTTCAATCCAAGCATGACCATTTGTTTGTGTACCTTCAGAAGTTGTCTTAAAATCATCGTTGGAATTTTGAACACCTTTATCCTTATTATCATTGTCACATGTGGATAAGTTGTCCATACAGTATTATCCACATCCCATGTCATGGACCTTGACTTTGGTTCTTGATGGTGCAGTAAATGAAGTGGATGACTTAGTCATCTATGGCTTTCCATAAGTGTGGGGAGATAAAGGTAGCTTTCTAATGCAAAGAGCACGATTCAAGGTATATTCTCCCATTCCTTGTTCTTTTACTTGTATTTTGATCTCAACTTCATTGGATTTTGAGGTGGACGCTTTTAAGGACTCGGGATCAACATATGATTGATAAGGAAATGCCTCACGGTTGCTTGGGATTGTGATTTTAGTTTTAGGACTTAGATTATGGCAATATGTGAAAGGGTTAGGATACCCTTGTATTGTGATTTCGACACCATTGTGTGGGAATTTAATGCACTGATGGTATGTAGAAGGTATTGCTTGCATTGCATGAATCCAATGTCTTCCAAGGAGGATTTTATAAGTTAGAGGGAGATCAAGAACTTGGAAAACCACATCCTTTACCATAGGCCCAACCCTGATTGGTAGACTAATTGATCCTTTAGACGAGCGTTCCTCTTCATTATATTCCTTTATGGTAATCATTTTCTTTGGATCAACTGCATTTTCAGAGAACCCTAATTCTGTGATCAATTTTTGAGTAAAAATATTAAGACTGGCTCCTTCGTCAATCAAAACTCGCTTGATCTTAACTTTATGGACAAGGACTTTAATGTGTAAAGGTGCGTTATGTGGTTTTCAGATGGACAAATCATCATTCTCAGTAAAAGTACGAGTGTGAGGAGAGGTGATGTGTCCCAATATAGCTTGGAATTGATCCACATGTAGGTTTGTAGGCATTGTAGCAGTAGCAAGTGCTTTATCTAGGAAATATTTATGTTCAGGAGATAGGCATAGCAGCTCAAGTATAGAAATTTATACAAGAATTTTACCTAAATTCTCTATGAGGTTGTATTGCGAAGTTGGTGCAACGGATTTTGAATTAGGACCTCTAAGGGTAACTGTGCCTTTGCAGGTAGTAACATTGCATTTAAGTTCTTTGCCTTTTATAATGAAAGTGTTCACATAATTATCACCCTCATTGATGTTATTTATGATATAATCATACTTAGTAGTAGTATAGTTCACACCATCACTAGATTCAAGGGCATTTCCTTTATCCTTGTCATTCTTAGGGAAAGGGTTTTTAAACATCTCTCAATCAGAGTTACTAGAAGGAGTGTGCCCATCAACTGTTATCTTACTGCCATCAATAAGGTCTTGTATTAGATGTCAAAGTTTATTGCAACTATCAGTATTATGTCCTTTGTTTCTATGATAGTCACATAAATGATCCCCATTCCACCATGGGGGTTTGACTTGTGGATTATATTCTTTCATCTCAGGTAGCATTATAAGATTATTTTCAAGGAGTTCTTTTAATGCAAATTCAAGCGATTGTCCCAATGGTGTAAAATTTCATTTAGGGAAAATTATTTGTGTTTCTTTTCCTTTATCTGAAGATGAACCTTTAAGGTTGTAGATAGGTGATGATGTTTTAGTTTTTTTCACATCAACTTAGTTCATTGACTACATTCTTATTCTTTACTCCAAAAGGTGTCTTGTTGCTCGAACCTAATTTTTGATCTTTGTCATTATTAAGTTTAATAGTTCCATCATCGATGAGAGTTTACTTGATTTGAAATCCCATTTCTATGACTTCATCAAATGAATCCAAGAATTTGAGGTGAAGTTCCATTCCAATTTCCTTGTTCAAATGTCAATAAAATAGGTCAACCAACTCTTTTCCTAGAATGGTATAAGGTAATAGTTTTGTTAAATGTCTCCATCTTTGTAAAAATGACACAAAAGATTCTCCTTATTTTTTTTGGTGTTAAAAAGGTTTGTCATGGTCACTTTAAGTTCACAGTTGAAACTATAATTAGAGACAAATTTATTAGCCAGTTCTTGAAAAGATTTGATGGTCGGGGGTAATCGTGAAAAGCATTACATAGCTTCTCCTCTTAGACTACGAGGGAATAATCTCATAAGGTATGTCTCATCAACTACAAATTCCAAGGTAGCATCACAAAATTCTCTTAAGTGGTCTTTAGGATCTCCTTTTCCCTTATATTTATCAAGTCTCGGTATGTCCTAGTGACTAGGAAAAGGTGGCATTGGTATGCTTGGATTGAAAGGATAAGGAAATATATCTTCAATGGAGAACTTCTGGGATGATGTTTTACTGTTCTTGAGAGTATCCAATTCTTATCTCATTGCTCTAAGCTAATCCAAAATAGGATTGTTTTTAGGTGCAAGTTTTGGCATCTTTAAAGATCTCTTGTAACCATGTTGTAAATAAAAGGGTATGTGATATTTGATTCTATCCTCATTGTTTTTTTTTGTACACTTAGGTTCACTAGATTAATCTTTGTCATTCATCGTAAGGATATGTCAAAATTAGGAGGTAGTTTGATTCCATCATCAACAAGGGCCTTGAAGTATTGTTGTGGATTATGTTTGACTACCTCTGTAAGCAATTTAGTGAATCTATGATCATTAAGTGCTTAATTTATGTGGGATTGGGTTATTTCTTCATTATCAATTTCATTTGTTTCACTAGTTGCAACACTAATGTAATCTTCCCCATCAAAGTCTTTTCCCCAAGGGTTCCCCTCCTCTTGAAACATTTTTACTCTTGTTTTAGGGGTCATGGGAGATTGTTATGATCTTCAATCCAAGACAAGATAATGTATGAGACTTAAGATTAGGATATGACTCTAAGATGAGAATGTGAGAATGGTATGACATGATAAGCTTGATATGATAAGAATAAAGAGCTCAAGGCAACTCTAGGTCTAAAGCTAATTATGATGCAAGGCTTCACTTGTGCTATGATGGATAAACACAAGGATAAGTGATCAAGAGAGGGTGTCCTAAGGTAGGAGATGATGAACTCCAAGAAGATTACTCTACTCAAGGATAATGGTAATTCCCTAACTCAAGGATGATAAACCTCAAGTGATACGGGCAATGAATAGTCAAAGGTTTGATTTCAAGACCTAGGAAGAGTATCCTAAGTGAAAGCTAAAGGTTTGTTTGACCAATGATGGATATGCAAGGACTAGGAAGAATGCAAGGATTGAAATATCAAAACTGGAGGATGATTCCCCTAGAGATTTAAATGATAGATTCATTTTGGATGTTTTTGTTGTTTGATTTTCTAGGGTTTGCAAGGATCAGATGTTGCATATTCCTAAGTGTGATGTTTGGTTGAGATTTTTTTTGAACACACATGCAAGACACAACAAATAGAATATTTTTGAGTTTGATCTTGATGTGAAATGGAAAAAAATTTACACAACCTAGGATAGGAAGAGATACTACTTGCTAGATCCCCACTTGGATTTCTGCAACCACTTAAACAAGGTAGACAACTAGAGAATTGGTGACACTAGCCCCCCCTTACATGGCATGGGCACATCGAGTATCATTCCCCCAAAGAGGAATTTCTACCTCTACACTTAAATAGTGAAGACATGGGGCGGCTTCAGAATGATCATTCCTGCGCTAGCAAGTAAAAATGAATTTTGGACATTAAAACAAAGGTTCTTATTTTTTGTTTTAAAAAAATACTGGTGCCTATGTGCAAGGCAAGATTAACTCATTTAAGAGGCCTCCTAGTCCCTTCTGGAGAAAGGATTTTGATGTGTCACGTGGATAATGGGGGTGGCACTTGTCTGCATAGGACATCCTCACTAGGTGATCCAAGACTTTCGTAATGGTCACGACAATTTATATAGCAGATTGAAATAGTGTCGCTTGGGTTGTTCCATCTTTCAAGGTAGACCTTTTAAAGGGTAAAAAAAATCAAGTACATTGTTTTTGATCTCCCAGATCACACGAAGCGCAAGGAGAGATCATACACAACACCTTTTCCTCACACTCGCATGGGTTTCATTTTAAATCCAAATCGAAATGTGTGGGTAATTATACAAAATTTCAAAGGAATGCTTTTGATTCTCAAGATCACCGAGTGGCATGAGAGAAGAGCATACAAATCCAAAGACAAGGTGTAAACCACAAGATAATGCAAGCACTAGTTAATTTTAACCCTGCTTATGATGTCAAAGCAAACACTCAAGTTCTTTTTAGACCAACTAATCTAAATGTGATCTAATATAAAAAAAGAAGACACAGTGTTTCAAGATCGATTCTCTTACAGTATAACATGCAACACACTAATTAGTAGTTTGAGTCACTGGTCTTCGATAAACGAGAGTTTAGGTTTTTTATTTTCAAGTCTTAGACAAACAAACCTACAAAAAGACAAAGATTAGCCACATAATCAAAAATAAATTAAAAAGAAAAATGACATTAATCTAAACCTAACTAAATTAATCCAACTAACTAAAAGTTAATCTAAATTAACCGAAACTAAAAAATTAATCTAAACTAGCAAAATTAATTATTCTAAATTAATCTAAACTTAAATTTAATCTAAACTAAATTAAATCTAAATTAAAATTAAATCTAAACTAAATTAAATCTAAACTAAATTAAATCTAAATTAAAATTAAATCAAAACTAAATTAATTCTAAACTAAATAACAGGGAATGCACATTTAGAAGTGGTTGGAAGAAAAATAACAGGGGCCACTAATGGTGATATCTGTGCAACAGTGAAGTTGTCTAATCCCATCAAGAAAGAATAATTGGCAGTGTCGGCTATATCTCAGGTAGAGGTATCATTTGCCAATCCTGTCAAGAAAGAGAGATTGGTGTTTTCAATTACATCACATGCATAGGTATCCTAGTAAATCACTAATCTTTGATGTGATTTATATCTTCACTGTTGATTTTGGTAAGCAACTATTCATAAATGAGAAGAAAGGTGCCTATGTTTTGGAAATGGGTGATAGAATCAACAGTCTTCTAATTTATCATCAAGGGAAATTCCTAATCCCCCAGATTTTGATTGCTCCACTACAGAGCAGGAAGCTATATTTGGATCCAAACCAAGTCCAATTAATATTAATAGCTTTAAGAGAGGTAAGGGTTTGCAAGAAAATGGAAGCACAACACCTACAAATTGACGCATTTCTCTCAGAGGCTCTATGCTTTCAGGAAGTTTTGATCATATTACACGGGGGAATGGCTTTACTCCTTGCTAGAATGGAATTGGCAAGGATGGCAGAAGGCGACCTACTACACCATTGAACTATGTGGCCTTAGGTAAAGAAGATACAACATCACTTGCATTTATAGCACGGTTTGAGCCACCTTCTCCTCGTGTTGGTTGATCAAAGTTGAAGATGGTTTGTTCCTCCTCAACGAAATTCTACTAGTTTTAAGATATAACATATGATGTATTTTATGGGGGGCAGTGATTTGATCGAGATTGTTCAGTGCATCAAAATGGCTTGTGCGAGAAAAATGGTGGTTTTGTGCATCAAAATGGTGAGATTTAGAATAATTTGGAGGAGTGATGGAGGCAAAAAAGGCAAGGAATGCAACTTCTACAACTTTTGAATCATCTCCTTAATATGGCTCACAACCAGTCGCATCTATTACAATGAATGTCCTTGATTTTCTCCATCATCGAATTGAATCTACTATGCAGGTTACCATCCACACAACAACCAATAAATCTGGATTTCATTCACTTAAAATTTGATATCCCTGCATAAGACAATATGAACTATAGACACAATAAGTGTTTAGTCAAATCAGCTCTATTTAAATAATATTGATGCCTCTCTTAAAGTTGATATTTTTTAGAATCTTTTGTTTCCCTACATAGACATCAACTAGATCTATTTAATGAATCATTTCTAAATCTAGTGAGAATAAATAATACACATACATCAAATCAATGAAATCAAATTTTCTAATTATTGATTCAACAAAAGCAATAAAATAAGAATAAGCAATATACGTCTAAATAAAACTGATATATTCCATGATATCTTTATTCACTTTCAAAAAAGTAAATTAACTTTCAAATCTGGAGTCGTTAGGTAGTGTAAATTCTTCACATCAGGTTCACCATTCTCTTTATGCTGAAAATGAAAAACTGATTTAAATCTATAAACCCAAAATCAAAAGTTCAACATAACATCAATGACACCTTTCCTAAGTGAAAACAAATACAAAAACGTAAAACTAAACTATAAAAACCAAAACATATGCATTCAAAAGGAAAAGTCACTCCATTGCTCTCCTATCATCAAGATCTTGATTTACACACTTGGTGCTCTCAGATTTTCACAAGCACAAATGCAACAAGAAGCTATGATGAACAGAAGTAAAGATCAGATGCTATTGAGAATCAAATGTGTATGACAAGAAGAGAAAAAGAGGGCTTTTATAGATGTCCTCACACAATAGATCCAAGTTACAGGAGAGATGTGGGATTAAAAGCATGAAATTGATAATTATCCCATATTGCTCAATCAAATGAAATTGATGGGAATGAGAGAGATCTAAATGAGAGGTTTTATGACATAAGGGAGATTTAGGAGTTTAGAATAAAGTGGATTTGAAAATTAGATGAATGATATAAATTAAATGGATTTATATATGCAAATGCAAATGATTTAATGGAATATGCAGTGGATGTGGATTAATGTAAATGTATATATGGATAGTTTAATAATAATGTGAATAGAGTATTATGAAATGATTTATGGATAAATGCTTATAATATTTTAATGATTAATGAATGAATAGAAGGAAGTATTAAATGAATTAATTAAACAAATAATAATATCCATTTAATTAATAGACAAAAAATAGGGCGATTGTAAGGATAAATTTTAAGTGTCTATAGTCCGTACTGGACCATATGTGTTTGAGATGTTTTTGTCATTGCTACTGAAGATGACATGTTTTTCTCCTAGGTTTGTGCCTAGATTAGAAGATGTCAAGGATGTGCATGATAATTATGATAAGGATTAAAGCATATATCATGTGCCAAAGGAAAGGGATGTTGAAATCCTGAAGTTGCTGGTTGATTCCACTTCACTTTAGTTTGATTTTAGTTATTTTATGCTTTCCTTAAGTTTAGAAAAAAAATTCGACTGTAATTGGGGTGCCTAGTTTAGTCTTATTTTATTTTAAAGTTTTAATTTATGTTCTATTTTTAGTTACAAACTCAGATGTTGGAGTTAGTTCTTGTTGTTTTTAATTTCAAATCCACAATTATGGGATTTTATTTTCCATATATGTTGAATTATGGATCATTTTAAGGGTCGAGAATTCTTATGTAACTTATGAAACTACAAACAATACAATCTCAGTGTGGAGTTTTTGCTTACCGACTTTGGTTCAAAGGGTTGATTTATTTAAGGATTATGCTTGTGTTGCATGCATTTGGATTTAGTGCCATGGTGATGGTATGCTCACTCTGTTTTAATTATAATTTCTAAATTTATGAGATCTGAATTTAATTTGGGGAATTAAGTAGGATTTGTCCCAGATTTGCGTGTGATTGACAGTGTTCTAGTTGAATAAAATTCAAAACTCTAATGAGTTTCGTGTTTCCTTTGAAGATTGCACTCCAACAATAAGTAAATGTGTGAATGTTGTTTCTATTAATGGTTATTTCTAGTAAGATCTCATTTAAATGTGCAAACATGATTGATTGAATGCTTTATGTTCTTGTCCGATTAGAATAGATTTATGTTATTTCTTGTTACCCTAATTATTTTTCACTTTATCTTATAAATGGTTCCTACAAGTGTACTTAAAGAGCAATAAATCGATTTCCAATCTTCTATGTTTTGAAATGCAATTTTCTGCTTTAAATTATTAAGATTATCTTTTTACGATTGCATACAATTATCAAGTTATATAAATTGTAGATCCCCTCATGAAATTGCATTGATCTTACAACTATGTTATCCAGATGGTCAAGGCCTGACAAAAAGGAACATTGGGGTAGTTCTCACTAATTTTCAAGAGATGCAATAAATCCTTATTGCCTAGCACATTGTGTGTGACTAAAAGTACCCTCAAAAGAATTTGGGCTAGAAGGAGGGCCATGTCAAAAAAACTAGAAAACATTGAGTCATTTTCTACGAAAAGATACAAAAGAATTCTCAAATCTTCTCTTAATAAAGAGGATATGAAAGAATTAGTTCAACATAAGAAAACCAGGAGTGACAAGGGCAAATCCAGAGGTGAAGCTTCCAAATCTATAGTTTCACCATTAAACCTAGGTTCACCATCCTTGTCTACAAGTCTGGGAATACCCCAGATTATAACCATTGTTTCCATTGCTACACCTCTGCCAATACATGACATATTTCATAGTAAATGAAATCTCTCCTTTAGACATACAAGTAGCTTTACATGAATTTCCCAAGAACACTGAAAAGTTTTGTCCTAAATTTGTATATGGTGAGGGCAAGACAGCTGCAGACCACATAAAAATATTTAAAGATATTTTCTACAGAGCACAAGTTGCCCACTAAGACATGTTCTGCAGATTATTTCCCTACTCATTGGGATAATTTTCCTACAACTAGTACTTGAATCTCCCTAGAGGAGGAATTCATACATGGCATGATTTAGAGGAAAAAATCATCAATTGATTTAAAGCATATAAGGATCCCATCATTTTGTACCATCAGTTTGTTACTTTTAGAAAAGAGCCAAATGAACCTATCAGCACATATAACTCAAGGTTCCACAAGACATACAAGAGGTTGGAAGACCCATATAACATTCCAGAATTAGCAACTGTGTGAACATACCTTAGGTCCATAGACAACTTCACTAGTTTATTCTTGAGAAGGCTGCCCCAAGCTAATAGGAATATGTTAGACCAAATTTATAGCAAATTTATTACTATCTCTTAGCAAATGGACCTGCAAGTAGGGAATATTTCTAGATCTCTTGCATCTCTTGGTCCTCCAGAAATGGCTAATCAAATGTCTGCTACAAATAATGCTTTGACTAAACATACACCATTGATGAACCCCATCCCAAGAGTTATGAATACATCTAAAAAAAAATTATCATATCAACCCCCTGTCCAGTAGACCCTTACCACACCCACACTTACTTATTTGGGCTATGGACAAGAATTCAATGTTACACATGGCACAAGACAACCAATTAAACCATTCTTTGAACAAGATTCTCTCTCAAGTGACAAATGAATTGAAACATTTGAAATTCAATCCTCCCCAAATAGGGAACACTCATAATTTGAATAGTGGCCAAGGTTTTAGTCACAATCAAGGGAACAACCAGAACACTAACCAAGGTTTTAATCACAACCAAGGAAATAGTCAGAACAATCAAAGTTTTCAAAACAGAGAGTTTAACCCTCAAAGAGGCAACCAAACTTGGATCACACGACCTAACAATGGAGGCGTTCATATTCCATTGGATGGTGCTAATGTTGTAGATTTTGTAGATAACATGGTTTGTAGGTTTCACAAAACATATGACCATAGTGAGGCCAATTGCCTAGACATGCAAAAAATGTCTTCGCTAATGAAAGGTAGTTCTCAAACCTCTACTAGTGGCATGAATGTTATAATGGTAGATTCCTACGATACTAACCTAGGGCACTGTGCTCAAGAAGAGGAGTTCACATTTCTATTTGAAAAATAAAATGAACCGAAAGGTATGGACATCCTTACCTTTCAGCAAAACAAGATCAACTATAATCTAAGGGGTAGGAAGGAACCTTTAACCGATGGGATTCCACCAAGTTCACATCCAAATCCCCCAGATCCTCATGTGGAAACAAATCCTCCCGATCTAAAAGATCCTTTCGTGTGGAAGACTAGATCCAATAATTTCATACACTATAGAACCCCAAATTAGAATGAAGAAAAATATAGTGCTATGGATGATTTAAAAATACAAAAGAAAACATCTCCATCTATGGAATGTTGCAACATTACTCGATGCAAAAGGAAGCATTGCTAAAATCATTAGGTAATGCCAGTGGAGCTTCTGTTGGTCCTACTCAAAAGGATAAAGGACAAGCCCTTAATACCTCTGATGCCATGGATACTATCTTCAAGGGTTATATCGAAATCCCCCCTTTTTTACTAACAATACACATGTTTAACAAAACTATCCATAACTATTTAGTAGGCTTTGGGGCATCATGTAACATCATACCCTACTCTATTTGTCAAAATATAGACGTAACACCTAGACCTGCTAAAAGAGTTGTGGTCCAACTAGATAAAACTAAATTCAAAGCCATAAGAGAGTTAAAGAATGTTCATATGCAACTAGCCTCTAACCCAAGAGTT
This sequence comes from Sequoiadendron giganteum, assembly GCA_007115665.2. Taxonomy (NCBI): domain Eukaryota; kingdom Viridiplantae; phylum Streptophyta; class Pinopsida; order Cupressales; family Cupressaceae; genus Sequoiadendron; species Sequoiadendron giganteum. The sequence continues at coordinate 305,414,587 of CM021103.1, forward strand.
TAGGAATACATTGATATACATGTAGTAGACATTCTTGAGATGTATGAAATGTTTCTCAATTGAGAGTGGACTAAAAACTTAAGAGGGTGGTTCTCGATTGACTTCACACAACTCTAGTTTCCATGGGAGGGGTTGAACAACCAAATTAAGATCGACGTCAAACCCAAGTTAAAACATACGATAACTGCATACAATGCCCCAAATGAGGTGGCATCCATAGAATTAGACTTGGGGGTGTATGCAATGAATGCCATTATGATGATGTCATTAAAAGATGAAGAACAACCCGAAGTGGACGGTACTATCAAAGGACTACAAGAATTTGAGACTACAGATCATGTCTTTCAAGATTTCCTGAATAAAATGCATAGTGATATAAATAATCTTAGAGAGTATGTGGATACCTCTGTACTATTATTTCCAGGGTGGTGCAAGATCCATGAAGCAAAAAATTCTAAGTTCACTTGTTCAGCTTATCAAGATGCTCGGGCAAGATTCAAAATGGCACACTATCCAAAGTTGGAGGGAAGTGACTCATAAGTGAACACAATAGAAGATGAAAGTTTAGATTCATTAGATCAATTGAATTCAAAGGATGAGTAGGATACTAAAGAAGAAATTCACACTCTTCTCATGGAGAAACCTCTTGGAAAGGAAAGTTTGACATCCGTAGAAAAGGACCTGCTAGAAGATGTGAGAAAGAAAATTAGAGATACATTTATCCTTAACCAATACAGTCAAGAAAAGGGCAACATACCACCAACATCACCCTTGAAAAATCAGACAATGTGGAATCTTAGATTTGATGGATCTAAGTGTAAACAAGGGAACAGTGTTGGGATTGATTTATTCAACGCACAAGGGATATCTTTCTTGAGTGATTTCATATTACAGTTCACATGCACCAATAATGTGACATAATATGAGGCTCTGATCAGGGGTTTGTTATTGGCCCATCAAAAAAATGTTAAGCAATTGCTGATGGAAGAAGATTCTCAATTGATTGTAAGGCAAGTAAGAAGCCAATATCATTGTCATGATAAAAGACTGGCCACCTACATAAATAGGGTATGGGATTTTATTGAAGGTTTCAAAGCCTTCAACATAAAGTCAGTCCCAAGATGAAAAAATTATATTGCAGATGCCCTCGCTGCTTCTGCAATTTCCTTAGAACCTATGATTAGTTCTCGCCTAAAATGGTTTTCAATAGAAATGGTCCCTATGCCCTACATTCCAAATAACATCACTAATTTTTAGGTATTCGAGGATGATCATCATATCCTTGAATTTATTACCAGCTTCAAGATCTTCACTGCTCAGATTATTGATGAATGTGACAAGGATCCATTCAAGATAGCGAATGATGACGTCATTGACCTGAAGACCAACAATATCCCTAAAGGCATGGTAGTATTGGAAAGGATATTTGATCCTGATAATGTTACCAAGATTCAGAAGGCCACCACTAACTCGAACAGGAGTAAAAGTGATCTCCATAATTTGGGGGAGGAGCTTGTTAAAAGAGAAGTTTCTATCCAACAAGTTTACATCCCAAAAGAAAAGTGTGGGATACTAAAAGACTTAACAAATTATAGAGAGGTAATTTCTTGGAGCTACGAGGAGTTGAAGACATATGATACCTCGATAATCATGCACACTATCCATGTTGTACAGACGGTTGTCGTTGCACCAAAAGATTGACCTATTAATGCCCGATACAATCGCAAGAGTTAATGAATCCATGGGAGGTAGTTAAGCCATGTCACAAACCCAAGCATTACGTTGGATAGTAAAATGAGACTGAGGGTGCACACCTTGCAATAATCCCCCAATGCAAGCAAGTGGTTCGAACCCATGACCTATGCTCTGATACCAATTGTTATTGATGGTTGTTGTTGCACCAAAATATCGACCTATTAATACCCAATAGAACCACCAAAGTTAATGAATCCATGGGAAGAGGTTAAGCCATGTCACAAACTTGAGCATTGCGCTACACAACACAAGGATACCCACACCTTGCAACAATCCCTCTATGAAAAGATGCAAAGCCATTCAAGCAGAGGCAGTGACTAGTTAAAGCATTATTGGAACCTTTAATTCAGAAAAATGTCTAAAAGCTATTGAGTTCTAGGATCATTTATCTGGTACGATACTCCACCTGGGTGGCCAACCTAGTGCTGGTGCAAAAGAAAAATGGAGAGATCTGATTATGGGTGGATTTTAGAAATTTCAATTGAGTTTCAAAGAAGGAAAACTATATGTTGCCTTCACTTGAAAATGTTTTGCAGATAGTTAATGGGTCCCAAATGATGTCCCTCTTGGATGGGTAATCAGGATACAATCAGGTGATGGTTAGAGAAGAGGATAGATTGTTGCTTTCACTACAAAGTGGGGCACCTTTGCATATAGGAGAATTCCATTCAGGCTCATTAATGCTGGAGCCACTTTCCAAAGGGTAATGGATATAGATTTTAAAGGGTTAATTGGGAAGTGCATCATTATTTATATGGATGACCTGACTGTATTTTCAAAGAAAAGAGTTGATCGTGTGATTGATTTGTGTAAGGTATTATAGTGCTATAAAGATTTTGGGATCTCTTTGAATCCCAAGAAGTGCATCTTCGATGTGGTAGAAGGAAAGCTTCTTAGTCACATAATATCATAAAAGGGTATTTCTATAGATCTGAAAAAGAATTGAATCTATTATGAAGTTGTCACTCCCAAACAACAAGAAAGAGTTGAAATATTTCTTCGAAAATATTAATTTTGTCACAAAATTCATTAGTGGGTTTGCGGAAATCATTCACCCATTAAATGATATGCTCAAGAAGGATGCCAAAATTGAGTGGACAGTTGAAGCCAAGAAAGCATTTTAGAAAATCAAAGAGGTTATCACTAGTGCACCAGTATTGGCTAGCATGGACTACTCAAGGCCATTCCATATTTACATGTTCGCTTCTGGTCATTCCTATGCAGGTCTTCTTACATAAAAGGGAGAAGGAGAGGAAAATCCAATCGTATTCATGAGTACTCCCTTCAAGAACACTGAAGTAAGATATCCCAATTTGGACAAACAATCCTTTGCTTTAGTCAAGGCTGTCAAGAAATTCAGACACTATATTCTACGAAGCAAAGTGATTGCAATAGTTCTCGAAGTTGCATTCAAATTTATCTTGATGCAAAAAGAACTCAAGGAATGACACAAGAAATGGATGGCGATACTCCAAGAGCTCAATATGGATGTCCAACCTATGAAATTAGTGAGAGGTTAGGGACTCTCAAAGATCCTGGAAGGTGTAGATCAACAATTGGTTTGCCAACAATATACACAATAAGATATCACCTTTGATGACTGCTATAGAGATATTGTCTAATACGTACTACAAAATAAATATCCTGATCACATGAGTGCAACACAGAGGTGAGCCTTAAAGATCAAGAGTCAAGCTTATATGAGTAAAAGTGTAGTCTTCTATAGGAGAAATTATGAAGGTATTTACCTTAGGTGCCTAGAAAAAGAGATTGTTGTCTCTGTTTTAAAAGAATTCCAAGACAAGTTTGGAATAGGGAATGGTTCAACCGAGGCAATAGCACATCAGATACTACTAGCCTGCCTTGTTCAAATATGTCTTCCAACATGTCAAGACTTGTCACGTATGTCAAGTTGGAGCCAATAGAGAAAGAAATGCGCCTATGCCATTACTGCCACTATATGAGGTATGTCATTTCTCCCAATGGGGCCTTGATTTTATCAAAATGATACATCCCCACTCTTCTACATGGCATAGATTTGTTTTAGTAGTAACTGATTATTGCACGAGATGGTTTGAAGCAGTCGCTTGCAGACAATGTACTACTATTGTTGTTATCAAATTTTTGGGGGATCAAATAATGACAAGGTTTGGAATGCCCTTCCTTTTCTTTAGTACAATTAATGCAATGGACATTTGAGCATGGTTTTATTGTTAAATATTTGTCAAACTATTATCCTCAAGGTAATGGAGTGGCCAAATCTACAAATAGAAACTTAATAGGAGTGATAAAGAAACTGTTGGATAAAACCCAAAACATTGGCACTCCCACATTAAGTTTACTTTATGGGCTGACCGGACTAGGATTAAAACATCTTTAGAGACTTCCCCTTATCAATTAATCTACTATTTAGAACTAGTTTTCCCAATGAACCTTAGAATCCCAACATTGAAATTAATGCAAAATTATCTGGAAATAGATGACCAAATACAAATTAGGTTGATGAACTTATTTGAGTTGGATGAAAAACACATAGTTGCACTTGAACATGTGTCAAAGCACCATGCTATAGTGAAACGGTGGTTTGACAAAAGAGCCAAAATAAAAGCCTTCAGAATTTCAGACCTTGTCTTGTTATGGGACAAATCTAAAGAGAAGAGGGGGAGTCATTCAAAGTTTGATAAATTTTGGATAGACCCTTACCAAATTTCTGAGATTTTGGGGGAGAATGCTTTTAGGATCAATACAATGACTATAAAAGTTGTCCCATTGCTTGTTAATGGACAATTTCTCAAACACTATTTTGAATCCTAGAGAAGAGTTTAACTCTTTTGTGTAAATAGGTAAGGTAGGTTTTGATGTTGCTTTTGTTTGTCCTTTTATGTGCTTTCCTTTTCTTGTTCTATGGATTTTCTTGTTTCCCCCTTTTTATTTTCTTTCATTTGTGAGTTTTTCATGAATAAAGGGCCTGATTAACAACCATAGAGGAAATAATTGAGGTATTCTTATTTTTATTTTTTTCCTTGTTTAGGTTTAAAGCTTACTAATTTGTTATTAAAATTCAGAGTCTTGATTTATCTGACATATAAGACCAACTGATCTTGGAATTTAGTTGCTTGGATCTCAACACCTACAAACATTAAGGAATCAAGATTAGAAGTAGAAATTAAATATAGTGATCTATAGGTCCAAGAAGATCAAAAGGGTGTTGTCTTTCTCAGTGACCACTGTGATTCCCAACCCAACAATAGGTGTTAGCCTTGAAAAAAAGAGAGAAAAAATGGTTTAATGAAAAAGGGTGATTCAAATAACCTCTATCAGGGTTATGGACGATTGGTTGGCAGTAGAGCTAGGCTTGAAGGAATTAGAGGTATCTCCATCAGGGCTATGGATGTTCGTCTAGGAGCAGAGTTATGCCTAGATCACACCAACTATAGTTCCAACAAAAAAAGAGATAGAGAAAATAAAGTTTAATAAAGTAGTTGAGAGAAAGGAAGGCCAAATAAATGGTTTTGATTAGTCAGTTATTATGTTTCGTGGATACTTGATTTATGAAGGAATGAACCACACACATACACTTCGAGATTCATAAAAAATATTCTGAGGGGTGAAATTGGCCGAGTACTTGGATACATATTGACTTTGTTGTTTAATATTAAATTTATGACATCTTTGGGTTTAAGCTTGTTGAAAATCTTTGTAGATAGAAACGCTCTTCGAGCATTTTGTTTGTTGGTTGCTATTTTTCATGCCTTCACACTCATGCCCCATTTTATTTTGACAAAATGGAGACCCCCTCGCCTTCGTTTTGCGTGTCCTCCTTTCCTCTTTTCCTTTTTTTAGCATCCCTTTTTCCCCTTGATTGTTTTTCCTTTATTTTGGTTTGTTTTCGGGGGTTGAATGTCGGGCTTCCAAGGAATAATTAAATAATTAAATAACAGATGAAAAATAATTAAATAATTAATAAAAAATTATTTAATTATAAAGGAAAGAGAAAATAAATAATTAAATAGTTAAAAATAAATTTTTAATTATATATGAAAAATGATGATAGACAATTAAATAAATAATAATTTATTTAATCAAATTAAAAGAATAAAGTAATTAGTGGCGTAATTAAATAAATAAGAAAGAATAAAGATAAAGTGAATTAATTAAATAATATAAAATTATTTAATTAATAGTAAAATGTGGAATTAAGGAATAATTAAATAATTACGTGCAAAAGATTGAAATTAGTGTAAAAATGGTGTTTGTAGGCTCAAGACATTTTTTAATGTCTACAAGTACAATGAGAAACCTTGCACATATAGACAAGGTGGCTGAGGTAAAAAGAAAGGACTGAACAACTAATCCACCCTCCAAATGTGCAACACTTGTGAGCTCACTTGATAAGTGTGTGAGTAAGTGTAAGTATACATACAATATGTGTCTCAAGTGATGAAGACACATGTCTCAATGTTTTTAAGTGAGACAAAACCTAAGTAAACTTAAGCTAAGTGTGAATAGGTTAATCCTAGAAAGGTGATTAGCTAACTAGGTGAATAATGACTCTATTTACACTAACAAAAATATAATTAGATTTATCAAATACTTGTCTCATACATACATAATAATAGAAAATTTAATTTATTTTTTTGGAAACCATGAAATGAAAAATACTAATCAAATGCTTTATTTGGGAGTTTTTCTTTGACTCAACAACTTTCAACCCTTAATACAAGAAAAGAATGGCCTTTCATAGAGGAAGGCAACATCATGATATAAAATTAAATACCCAACATCATTTTGGATCCGGTCATCTATATTTACATCATGTAGGATAATCATGTACACTCATCTACAAAAAATAATCCTACACCCTATCTTAATGGAACAAGTTCCAAAGTATAACATAACTTTTGTTGTTAAAGTGTTGGTTTTGACCACTTTTGTTCTAGTTTTTCTTTACCCTTGGGGCTCCTTTTATATAGCGCTTAGACCCTTGCTTCTTAATTATCATAATAAAAAACATAACTTCTAAAATTTTTTTTACATCAAACTACACAATTTTTGAGGTATTTCAATATTAAAATATAAGTCATCGCATTTATGATTTTAAAATTCAAATTCAAAATCAAGACTATCACTTGGATTCTTCTCCATTAGATACATCGTCTATGACCAGTGTGTCATTTTCAACTTCCTACTCCATGTAATCCATGAATGTTAGCAAAGCAGGACTGCTTTAGTTCATCCATAAATAAATACTTAAAATACAATGTTTCATAAGAAGTGATGGGTGTGATTAATAGTTAGTTTTCTCCTTTTTGGTTCATATATTTTAAACACTTTAATTTGGTTATTTCATATACATTCTTGAGCTTATATACCTTTTTATATCGTTTATGCAATATAAACCAAAGTTTGATATGTGGAAATATGATTATGGTATGATGATGTTTTCATGGATGAATGTGTGAATGTGTGAATGTTGATAGGCTGTCGTGAGGTCCTATTGATTTAGTTGAAAATGCATCAATTATATCGACCGGGTAGTGTTTGAAGACTATATGCAATAGGGGACATCTTGGCTAACTCTTAGATTTTATGAATTCTTGAAACAATTGTAAACAAAAATTTAACTAGAAAGCAATTTAAACTAAAAAGCATAAAGTTGTTTAAGCTAGAAAGCATGAAAAATTTAAACTAGAAAGCATGAGATTACTAAACTAGAAAGCATATAAATTACCTCAAAAGAAACACTTGCAATAAAACTATAAAATTCAAATCAAGACAACTATTAGCTAACGACTAATTGCTTAACATAAAGTAAACTTAACAACTTATAACTGACAACCAGAGTGAGTGCTTTGGAATTTTAAATGAATAGAACTAAATGATTGCAAACTTGAACTACAACTTGCAAGAATAACTGACAAATCTCGACACACACAAATAACATTCATCCACATTTATCATGTACAAAATAAAAATAACATAATTGAAAATGAAAATACTTATCTATCTATTCTACGTTTCCCTCGAGTGACCAGCTCTCGGGTGTTCCTATGCTTAACTCAAATCACATGTACTTTCGCATCTTCAAAACAAATCCATCCATAATATTCCCATTACTCAAAAATGATTGATTCAGAATAGGATTCACAATATTTGTTTATTCATATAAAATTGTAATAGAGACATAACTAAACAATGTTCAAGGCATATCAAAATATAATAATATTATCACCTTATCATTGTTTTGGCGATAACATATATATACTAAATTGCTAACAAAATCTTACATTTCAGATGGTGGAAGATCACCATTGAAAAAGTCTTTTCACAAAATTTCAACTAACCAACGAATTGAGGTCCATAACAAAAACATATTTAAGGCTCGGAGTGGAGCCATAGAGTTTCTAAATGGAAATTAAATAGAAAGCATTAAAAGGACTTGTTCCACTATGCACTCCTGAATTTCTAGTTCCTAGACTTCTAGAGCTTTATCTTCAACTATTTGAAGTCTGCTTTAAGTCCACTCGGTCATGCATAATTTCATGTACAATAGCTAAAAAATATACCATTATTTCAGCGTTAGTCAACTTATTTCAATCAATTTAGAAAATAACGATTTATACATCTTTTACAAAAAGTAAGCAATTATTAATCCTAAAAATAAACAATTGGTAGGGATAAAGTGATTGGTAAGGATAAAAAAGGGTTTCTGCATTATTATAATTATGAGGTTATTTATACCTCATCACTTCTCCCCTTCCTAAGCTTGAGCAGGTCCTCCTGCCCTCTGCTATGCTCTTTGCCTTTCCATATCCCTATTCCTATTTAGCTCATCGTATTTGGCACTGAGGTCATATGGATCCTCTACTTCTCTATCCCAATCACTAGGATTCTTAATAAAACCCTTATTGTATCTAACCCTTACTTCCCATGAATGCAAGTTCTTCGGATTCTACTATGTAGTGACAAGTATTGCAGGGGGTAGTGAAAGAAGTAATGGAGGTCTATACTTCATTCCTATCCATTTGGTCTTAAGCTATTGAAGTATTTATGCCAGTTCCACGACCCTCTTGTAGGACCACCTTATATTGGTAGGTGAGATCACCTCCCTCTTTTTAAGATACATTGACAGAGGAGTGTAGAGCTCCTCACAAGCACTCCATGCTTTTTCGATCAATCTTGGCCCTTGGATTGTGAAATTCTCATAATAGGTCCAAAGGTTATCATTATATGTATTCCTCACATTTTCATAACTCTTCATGCCTTGGAATCGAGCTTTAAAAGCAAAGGGTTTCCTACTGGGCTACCTCATCTGAAGCCCCACAATCCTTTCTGCCTGCAAATACTCTCTAGGCCTTTCTTGCCACTGAATTTGAATTTTGCATAGTGGACATGAATAATCTGACTTGAACTTACCCAACAAAGAGATTAACAAAGAAATCGGTATGCCTTTCTAAGAAAAAATTATGCACAAAGAATTTGCATAGTAGGTTTTGTTGAGCAGGTGTTGAATCTGTAAATTCTTTTAAAAATTCCTCATCATCTGGATCATGAGGCAGATTGCAATAAATTCTCAATAATTTCCATTTTAACAATTGCTCATTCAAAAACATAGAATACAATCTAGATGGTTTCTTACAGGTTAACAATAGTTCCCCAATTTGGCATGCATCTGTCTTAGCCTGATAAAGCCTATCATATGATTCTTTTAAAAAAATTGTTTCTTTCTTTAGCTTGGCATTCTCTACCCCTACTTGTTTTAGGAAATAACATCTTTCCATCCATTTTGTCAACATTGGGGGAATATGGACTTGGAACCACTCCATCTTGGTTGGCTTTGTTTGTATTTCCTTTGATTCCAATTGTAGCTTTATCTTAATTTCTTGCAAGTCTTGTTCAAGTTCAACAGTCCTACTCAAAGCCGCATTGAGTTCATCTTTCTGTGTTTCTTGTTTTCTACAAATTCTTGGAGAGTTTGCATTAAATTATCAGTTAAACCTTTAATTTGTTTGTCTTTTTCAGACAAATTTTTCAAATACCGTTTACCTTTCACATTCCATTGTTGCACCTGAAATTGTAATTCTCCAACAATTTTACCTTTTTTTCTCTAATTGAGCCTTCAAAGCTATGATTTCTTGATCTCTCTTCTTCAAAATTGTAGTTTGTACATCTAAATTTCCTCTTGTTGCTGATTTATTTGTTCTTCATTTTTCTACAAACTAAATTTTAACTGAACATTTTTTCTTTTAACTCATATAATTTTGTTTTCATATTATCAAAACTTTCAATCTGTATATTAGAACAAAGAGGAGAAACAAAAGCTTCTGCATTTTCATCAATCACATTTTCTTTATCATGCACCTCTAGTGGGTCGGGTTCAATATCACTGGCAATTGGGAAAGGTAATTTTTCACTTAGATGAGCCACATCACCTTCCTGTGTTTCCATTGGTTGGTGAAAAGGAGAAGGTGATTCTAGAGGCTCATCCTCAATAATTACAACATTCATCAGTTGTTCTCTTATTTCCTCTTGTCTTGTCTCAAATGAGACATTTTTCTTTTCAGATTCACTTGGTTGGGTTGTTTCTACACTTGGTTGAGCCTCTTTTTCACATGATTGTGCAATAGTTTCCTAGGGTTGCCTACTCCTTTGTTTCTTTTTAGGGATATATGGTTGATCAGAAGTTGTAGCATAAGTAATATTAGAAGAAAGTATCTTGCTTATTCTCAAAAGGGAAGGCTTGTGTTCCTCTATTCTAGGTCCCTTTCCCTTTTTATGCGGACGAGCAGCCTCATCTTCCGACTTTTCTAGGTCCATATCTTCTGCTTTTTTTTGGAACCTCTGATAAATTTTGTGAAATTGGTTCTTCCTGAGGGTCTAAAGGGTTTATTGTATTTTTCGGTGCCTCATTGTCAAGAACCCCCCTAGAATTCTGAGCTTCAAGAGAAGGTTCCTCTAAATTGTGAGCGGCCAGACTCGAGGGATCTCCTTCCTCTATATGTCTTATTGGCACAGGGTTCTCAAATTTTTGAAGGAATTTTTTCCATTTTTGTTCAGTTCTCTCTTTCTTCAAGAAATGATATTTTTAAATTAAATGTATAAGGCCGTGATGTTTTAGTGGACCTGACCCAATTTTAAACTTTTCAATCATAGTAACAATGGAATCACTAAGAAAAGCAGGAAGGTTGACTATGAATTCAGGGTTTTCGGCACCATGGTGCAAATGGGTAAACAATTGAAAAGGGGGACCAACTACTATGGCACATTGCCCTTCACAAGTCAAATACTTGATTATCTAGGCAACTATTGTTCTCCATGGCTCTGGAATGGACATTCTTTGAAACTCTTTGTTTTCCCTCGTGTGTTTATAGTTAATAAAGGTTGAGGTTCCCCTTCCCTACTGAAAACCTCTACCATTTTTTGCTAAGAAATATTTGTAGTTGCAGATAAACTTACACCCTCATTTTTAATGCCAGATAATTGAGAAATGACTCAAGGGCTTACCTTGAATCTCTTCTCGTGCACAATTGACTTCCCATCTGAAAATTTTCTAAAAATTCTTTAATCAGTTGATCATTGTTCCCTTCAAACTTCTTCATAAACTCCAGCCATCCAACCCTCTGAAACAGTTCTAAAATTTTACCTAGTGCCAATAACTTGTTTGCAAAGTTGGCTCTTATTTCCTCTTGGCTCCTCCCATGCTCTCACTTTCTTTTGACTCTGCTCAGTTTCTTCTGAATGTCCTGGCATTCAAAAGTTGAAAAATAATTTAAATGAAACTAAGACACAGATTAAATAAAATGTAAACTCTTCAACCACTCATACTTTGACACGAATTAATTATGGCATTTGGCTTCGTTGTACTAAAATCATGACTTTGCATGGAAAAGAGTGCATGAATTGCCACATTTGAAGTGAGATTACAGTTCGCACAAGTTACTAAGTTTGGAAAGGGTGGCGATACGTGCCAATTTATTTATTTTTATTCAAAATAATTACCTACTTAAAGTAAAAGTTGTGCATACCTTACATCTCGTCATCAATTTAAAAATCGCTTACCTTGTTGACGTAACAGTATAATCAGATGAGATGGCGAGGGTGGTGACAAATTTATTATGAAGGGAGATGGGACGACTAATTAATGTTGTAATTATTATGATGGAAAATAGCCATAATAATTTTAATTTATTATGATAAAAGATGACAGTGTAGGGCATGGATTTCGAAGGTGGTGGCAAAATTTAACAATGAGCATGTGTATGACGCTTGGAATTATCAGAGCATTTTGAAAAAGAAGGGGATTTACAAAAGTTTGGAGCATTGCTGGAAGATGTAGCAAGGACGAAAAAGTGAAGTAGAAAATTGTTGGAGCATCGCTGAGAGATGCGATCGGAGTGAAAAGAAAATTTTGGTGCATCCTTGAAAGATGTCGTCAAAATGCAGCAACAAAAATTCTAGAGCATTGCGAAAAGATGTAGCTTGAAGCAACAACAAAATTTTCGAAGCATTGCTAAAAGATGTAGCTAGAAGCAACAACAATTTTTTTGGAGCATTACTGAAAGATGTAGCCAGAAGCAACAACAATTTTTTTGGAGCATCGTTGAAAGATGCAGTCGGAAGTAGCAACAAATTTTTCAGAGCATCACTGAAAGATGCCGCCAGAGGAAGAAAGAAAAATTTATGAAGCATCACTGAAAGATGCCTCCAGAGGAAGAAACAACAAAATTTTGGAGCATCGTTGAAAGATGCAATTGGAATGCAGCAAGAATTTTTTTGGAGCATTGCCGAGAGATGCCACCGAAAAGAGGAAGTAAAATGAAGGACTTTGGACTTAGACTTTCTGGAGTATCATTGAAAGATGTGTTAGACTGCAAGAATAAAACAAGGAATGGCCCAGTGGGGCATGCAAGTTTCAGAGCATCGCAACAAGATGCACTGAAATTTGTGTTTGACTAAAATAAAGTCTTGCAAGGCGGAAATGAAATTTAGCCAAGTCCAAAAGATGAAGAATTCAAAATAAATGCTCTGAAGTAAAGTAAATACATACACATGCAATGTTTTTGTTTTTGGATTGAGTGACTCACATTATGAAAACTATATTGGCTCTACTATAGCAGAGTCAATGCATTGGAATTCTCCTTACATTTCTACCATTCTCGTGAATTCCTCTTTATTGAAAAGTTTGTGGTAGATGTGAAATCAATGACTGTTGACTAAGGGGGTTCGAGTGTCACCATCAATGGGTTTGAGTTACACCAATTAATTTGGGAATACTTCAGAAATTTCATATGGACCCATCCAATGAGTCCTCAATTTACCTTGGTGATTTTTATATCGGGAATCAAATAACAACGCCTAATCCCCATTATGGAACTCTCTTTTCTTTATATGTTTATCATTCCAAGTCTTTCGTTGTTGTTGCATTAACTTAGTCTAGTGGACAACATCTAAATGGAGTTCATCTAATTCACTAAGTTCTAGGACTCTTTCAACCTAGGCTCATTTGAGATCTAAACCTAACTCCATTGTTGTTCTCAGGGTCTACAGTTCAAATTCAATGGGTAGAAGAGGTTTCTTTCCAAAAACTAACTCGTACGAATTGAAATCAGTGGTTGATTTCCAAGTTGTGTTATAAGCCCAAATGGATTTAGGTAATTCTGGTGCAGTCTCTTCTCCTTGATGAAACTGTTTTTGTTAAAATGTTCTTTAGCTCCCTATTAGTGACTTCTACTTGACCATTTGCTTGTGGGTGATAGGGTGACGACTTCTTATGTCTTACGTAGAAATGATTAGTGAAGGCTAATAGAACTTTGAACATAAATTTGGGTCCTTGATCTGTGACAATTGTTTTAGGGGCTCCAAATCTGAGAAATTTTTTGTTATACAGGAAATCAACTACTTGTTCTTCCCTAGCGACTCTTAGAGCTTGAACTTTTGCCTACTTGGTCAGATAGTCAATATAGACCAAAATGTACTCTTTCCCTTTTGAAGGGGGTCTATAGGACCGATAAAATCCAATACCCACTTTTCAAATGGTTCAAGAACTACTTGGAGTTGCAGAGGAAATTCATTGGATGTAGTGGGTCTCCCTACTCTCTAGAATTCATCAAAATGGCAAACATACTTTTTACATCTTTATGCATAGAGGGCTAGTAATACCTTGCACCCAAAATCTTATGAGACATCCTCCTGGTAGAATAATGGCCTCCAGAAGGGTCATCATGGCAAGCTCTAAGAGTGCTATATATTTCATCTACCCTCACACAACATCGTAAAATCATATCATGACCGCATCAAAATAAGATTCCATTAATCCATTTGAACAAAGCATTTTCTCGAACGAGGTGTTTATTTTGTTTTGATGTAAAATCTGTTGGCAGCTCTGAAGTGGCCAAATAATTAGTGATATCAACAAACCAAGGGGTTTTAATGGAGATGGAAAATAGATTTTCATCTGGGAATTCATCTTGCACAGGAGCACAATCCCCATTATCTTGTTTGATCCGAGATAAGAAATCTACAACTATGCTAAACATCCCTAGTTTGTCAATAATGGTAACGTTGAATTCTTGTAAAAGCAATAACCACCTAATTATCCTTCTATTTAATATAGGTTTGTTCATTAGGTACTTGATGGCCAAATGGTCTGTGAACACAATTACTTTGTACCTTGTAATGTAATGTTGAAAGTTCTTGATTGCATGAACTACAACTAAAAATTATTTCTCTGTGGTGGTGTAATTTTGTTCAGTGGGAGTCAAATTCTTACTAATAAAATATATAGCATACTTTCCCCCATCCTTATCTTCCTGACCTAATTCCACTCCAATAACATCATCAGAAGCATCTACATAAATATGGAACAGAAGGTTCCAATTAGGTCCACATAGGACAGAAGCAAAGATGAGTTTCTCCTTAATGATCTTAAATGATGATTGACACTCTGTTGTCCAAATAAAATCTACATTCTTTTGGAGGAGGGAAAACATAGGAGCTACAATCTTGCTGAAATTTTCTATGAATCTTCGGTAGTATCCATCATGTCCTAAGAAAATTCTAACGTTATTTTGGTTTTTCAAAGTCTCAAGTTGTTGTATCACCTCAATTTTCTTAGGATCCACTTTTATACCTTTAGCTGAAATGTGGTGTCCCAATACTATTCCTTGTTCCACCATTATTAGGCATTTTTCGTGACTCAGAGATAACTGATGGTCCTCACATCACTTCAATACATTGTCCATATTTTGTAGGCCTTCATCAAAAGTTGACCCATACACAGTGAAGTCGTCCATATAGACTTCCACACGGGCGTTCACTAACTCAACGAATATTGTCAGGATAGCTCTTTGAAATTTTGTAGGAGCATTGCAAAGCCCAAAGGGAAGAACATGATATGTGAATGTTCTCCAGGGAAAAGTAAAATTTGTCTTGTCCTAGTCTTCAACTACAACTTGTATTTGGTTATATCTACTAAACCCGTCCAGGAATAAGAATTATTTCCTTCCAACTAAATTGTCCAAGACTTGGTCTACAAATGGTAGAGAGAAGTAATCTCTATGGGTAGCCTTGTTGAGTTCCCTATAATCGACACACACTCTCTAGTTCCCCATTTTTTGGGACTACTACTAGAGGAAAAACCCATTTGCTATTAGAAATGGGATAGATAAATCCTACTTTCAGAAGTTTCTCAATTTCAATTTTAACAATATCTTTTAAAGCAAGATTGGGTCTTCTATGTGGTTGATGAACAGGTCTAACATCCTCAGTATAGATGTGATGGGTACAAATACTTGGGTGTATTCCTCTCATGTCTGTATAATCACAAGAAAAAGCTTTAGATCTATTCACCAAAACATCAAACAATTTATGCTCTTCTGGCTCTATCAACTAGTTGTTGATATTCAAAGTTTTTCCTGGTAATAACATGATGGTTTTCACCCCTGGATGGTTGGAGGTGACAGTATAAACTTATCTAGTTAGAGTATTGAGGGGACAACTATGTGGTATGGTATGGAGTCTTGCAATATCTTCAAAGAAGTGATCTATTTTTGGAATAATATTAGCTAGAGGACAAGGTAATCCCATGAAGATGGTGTAATCAAATTTAGTGTGATCAACATTGATTGGATCCCCTAGAATCTTGTTTATGTCTAAAATTTCTTCATCACTTGAGTCCATGGTAATATTTTCCAAATTGTTTTCCAATTCATCTTCCAACTCTTCACCATGTTGTTTTATGACTACCATAGCAAGTGAGGCAAGATTCTCTTGTTCGTTAGGATCATTTGGTTCATCAACCCAAACTTTGTTATGTTCAGCAGGTTTAGTGGGAGGATACATGAATAAATGTTTGCTATTAGGACCATGTGAAATGGTCATTCCTCCCTCTCTACAGTCAATCTTGGTTGCAACTGTAGCTAGCCACGATCTTCCTAGGATTATCCGATAATTATCCTTTGGTGTGAGAGACTAGATTACCTAGAAGTCTACTGGATATTCCCAACCATCAACCTTAACAAGAACATTTTCTATGACACCTTTGGGAATAGCAATGGATATATTTTCCATTTGCAACACTATAGTTGTGGGACGTAAATCAATAAGTCCCAAATTTTCCATCACATCGACCGTCATTACATTAATGGTTGCTCCTAGGTCCACAAGTGCATTAGGTATTGCTACCTCATTAATTGTCACTGTTATAAGTGGATTGCTTGGATCATCATATTTCAGAGCTGTGGTTTTTCCACCCAAAAAGTTAGCTAGGTAACCATTTATGTGAACAATATTAATCTATTTTGGTTTATTTCCTAGTGTTTTGATGCACAATTGTTTAATCAGTTGGTTTAGTTCAGGAATCTCTTTAATTGCTTGTAATAAAGGAACCTCGATTTGAAGTTGTTTAATCTCTTGTATCAGTGAATTTTCAGTGGATAAAGTCATTTCCATAGAGTTATTCAAGGTGGTAGGCTTAAGACGCTCTAAAAAAGGCGCTTGAGTATTCTCTTTCAAGGCGGAGTCCTTTAAAAGATCAATTGGACGCTGGCCACCCTCCTCTTGAGGTAACTCGAAAGTTCCAAATGAGGATTGTGGAAGGGTCTTGTCTTGATTACTCACTAGGTTTTTCTCTAAAGGTGTGAAAGATGTCTTGGTAGTTTCAGTAGATTCTTTAATCGACTCGTCCAAGATCTCAACTATGGTAGGCTACTAGAGTGTTTTTCCTGACCTTAACTGCAAGTTTCCACAATGGATAAAATTCAGTCCAGTCACATTTTCTTTTTCTGTAGAATACATTGGGGTATTTTGACAATTATTCTTTGGATCAAGGATAGGTTATGCTGGGATTTGTGGTTGGTTGACATGCATCCTTTAGAGTAGAGGGAAATGGCTTCAGTTTTTGGTTATCATTTTTGTAGTCATATGTCTAACACAAAACTTTAAACTCAAAAAGATAATGGTCAAGATCTTTGGAGGATAAACCTCTGAAGGTTGGTAAGTGGGATGGTGAAATGTTTTCATAGGAGTATCATCATCTTGGTCAAGAGCAATAGGATAGGTAAATGTTCATGCTCCTGGTCTTAGGTTAGCAGAATTTCTACGGTCACCCATGATGTCAAAAGGAATGTGTTCCTCTTCAAAAGTTTTCTCTAATGGCTGAAGTTCAAGGGTATGCAAAGGAATGCTCTCCTCTACAAATTTTTGTTCTATTGATTGAATTTATGGGGTATACAAGGAGGTCTCAGGTTGATCCTGCTCAATCAATTATTCAATAGGTTCTTCAGCTGAGACTTCTTCCTCCTTGCTTGTGGTTGGAATGTCTTTTGGGGGAGTTTTTGGTATGAATCTTCCATGTGGGCCTCGTTTCCTAACCATGTAAAAAAAAAAGCCTAACAACTATATATTTTATTTTTTTCTAAAAAGAGGTATTCAAGCAATCTTCTACTGACACTCCAAAAGGAATGGTCCCCGACAATGGCGCCAAAAAGTGACAAGTTGTCGTAAGGTCCTATCGCTTTAGTTGAAAATGCATCAATTATATCGACCGGGTAGTGTTCGAAGGCTATATGAAATAGAGGACATCTTGGCTAACTCTCTTAGATTTTCTGAATTCTTGAAACGGTTGTAAAAATAAATTTAACTAGAAAGCAATTAAACTAAAAAGCATAAAGTTGTTTATGCTAGAAAGCATGAAACGTTTAAACTAGAAAGCATGAGATTACTAAACTAGAAAGCATATAAATTACCTCAAAAGAAACACTTGCAATAAAACTCTAAAATTCAAATGAAGACAACTATTAGCTAACGACTAACTTCTTAACAAAAAGTAAACAACTTATAACTAACAACCAAAGTGAGTGCTCCAGAATTTCAAATGAATAGAATTAAATGATTGCAAACTTGAACTACAATCTGCAAGAATAACTAACAGAGCTCAACACACACAAACAACATTCATCCACATTTATCATGTACAAAATAAAAATAACATAATTGAAAATAAAAATACTTATCTATCTATTCTATGATTCCCTCGAGTGGCTAGCTCTTAGGTATTCCTACGCTTAACTCAAATCACATGTACTTTCGCATCTTCAAAATGAATCCATCCATAATATTCCCCTTACTCAAAAATGATTGATTCATAATAGGATTGACAATATTTGTTTATTCATATAAAAGTGTAACAGAGACATAACTGAATAGTGTTTAAGGCATATCCAAACATAATAATATTATCACCTTATCATTGTTTTGGCGGTAACATATATATACTAAACTACTAACAAAATCCTACATTTCAAGTGGTGGAAGATCACCATTGAAAAAGTCTTTTAATAGAAGTTCAACTAACCAACGAACTGAGGTCCATAACATAAACATATTTAAGGCTCAGATTGGAGCCATAGAGTTTCTAAATAGAAATTAAACATAAATCATTAAAAGGACTTGTTCCACTATGCACTCCTAAATTTACGACACCTAGACTTCCAGAGCTTTATCTTTAACTATTTGAAATCTACTTTAAGTCCACTCAGTCGTGCATAATGTCATGTACAATAGCTAAAAACTATACCATTATATCAACGTTAGTGAGCTTATTTCAATCGATTTAGGTAATAACGATTTATACATTTTTTACAAAAAGTAAGCAATTATTAATCCTAAAAATAAAAAATTGGCAGGGATAAAGTGATTGGCAAGGATAACAAAGGATTTTTGGCTTATTATAATTATGAGGTTATTTATACCTCATCACTTGTGTATGAAATTTAGTATGAATCTATGTTTAATTCATGGTTGTTAATGGCATGTATGCTTTAGATGAAACTAACTCCTTGCAACTAGAAGTATTGCAACCTGCAACAACTAAAGAACTCAACTCGCAGCCAAAAGATTTCAAGTCGATTGCAAGGGAGGTTCCAAGAACGTTGGAAATATGATAGTTGTAAAAATGATGGAAGTGATCATTAAAGAGGTCAATTGTGAGTCGTCAGAGCATTCAATAAAATGATGGAAGGAAGAAGTTTGCATTGATCAGGAAACTGATGTGACTATTTGCATAGAGCATGTCTTTGTCATACCGTTAAGGTAGAGTTTTAATCTGATTTGTCTTCTATCTTTTTCAATTATGGTTTCATTTGCAAAGACTTTGTATGTCGTCATTTTGAAGGAGAGCATACATTTGTATTTAATTTATATTTTCAATCCTTATGCAAATAAACCTCCTCCCGAACATATATAGCTAGATCGATGGTTGAGGAGAAAATCTAGTTAGATGTGATATGTTTTGATAGATCTAGATTATTTACACAGACAATACTTCTTTTTTAGTTTTTTGTTATGCACTTATGAATGAGAAATCTGTGAAGATTCTTACCAAATTGTAGAGTTCAATTATATACAATAAAGATGTTCCAGTTTACTGTTATAACTAGTTGATTCAAGTCGCACATATTTGATTTTTCTATGGGTACAACAGCTTGAGCAAGGGCCACTCGAGGTACTATTCACCCACCTTAATTTTTGTTGTTAAACTAGATGTTTACATTGTTGCATTCATTTCAATTAGATTCTTCATTACATGCACATGAATGATATCTTGTCTCATGATTTATGTTTTGTAATGTATCATTGAGTCGTCCTCCAGAGTGATTAAAGTAGTTAGAATTAAGAATCACAAGTGCTGGTGAAATTGCAGAGTTCAGGTTTAGTAGTTAACAATTACAGTGTTAAGCCGAAGGTACCCGCACCATCAGTAGCATATTAAGCTGTTTCCCCTGTTTTTGTAGTATACACTTTATTTCCTTTTTCAACCTTTATTGTTTTCCTCCACATGTGTAAACCACTTATACTTTATGATAGAGTCCATGTAGAGTTCATGAATGCACATGCAATGCCAACATCATCAAACTCTTATGAAGCCCTAGTTGATAATTAAATGAAGTCTTTGCAAGGGTTTAGTGGAATGTTCAACTAAGTTCCTCCCATCTATATTATGTTTCTAACACCAATTTGATTGAGCGTTAGTGAGGCCTTACATTTTTGGTGCCATTTCCAAGGATGGTGCTACATTCAAAATTCTCCCATGTAATTTCAAACTTTCATAGTTAGAATTTTGCTTTCAATATTAATGTAATTAGGTTTTAGTACTAACAATGTGTAGGATCCATTGATCCAAAGAGTCACAACTATTGTATGTGGAGGTGACAAGACTCTCTAGGAATATTTCTCCCCTCAACACACAAAACTTTAGAGGATAGTGGTGATCATAGTGAACAAAGCGAGGGTATTCCTAAAGAAGAATCAAATGAGACTTCTCATATACAAATCATCACCATGGGTGATGTTGTAGTGGAAGACCCACTTGAGCATGTAACCTTTGATTTCCCCATTGCCAACTAGGAGAGAGAAACTACATTGAAGAACATAGCTCCTTCACCATTACCTATCTTATATGGCTTGGTCGCGAAGGATCTAAATACATTCCTATTTGAGTTTGATGTGTTATGAAAAAGTTATGATCATAGACTCAAATTGTTTCCAGCAACCCTAAAGGGTGTTGTTCTGAGATGGTTCACGGGTTTGAGAAGAGATGATGTTCCAAATTGGAATACCATGAAGACAAAGTTCCTAGAAAAATACTAAGACTAATGTAGAGGAATAGACTGAAAGAAAGATATCTTCAATATATCACAAAAGGAGGATGAATCCTTGGAAGACTACATGGAAAGGTTCTAGTTTTTCCTTAAGAAATCCCACCAGAACAAACTCTCTGATTAAGAGGGATTAATAAGGATTGTATGGATGCACTTAACCTCATTGGGACATGAGATATCTCTCAAGCACCATTTGGGAAGATTTGCAAGGCATACAGGAACTATTCAAGGTCTTTCACAAAGAAGGTTAGGGGGGATAGGACGTCTTCCATCAACAAACCATCCAGTGGAGTCTCTAGAGTTGAATTGAGTAATTTTCTGTCAAACATGAAGGAGGATATTATTAGCCATTTGGCTAAACACTTAGACACCCTTCACATCAAAAAGAAGTAGGAAGAGGCAAAAGCATATCTCACATAATATTGCTTGCATTGCAAACAAAAAAGGACTAATTATAAATATAAAAAGGTGGAAAGTATCTTAGAATAAAAGCATGGGACACCAAAATTTCATGCACTAGGAGGTGAAAATAGACATTTTTTTTACATAGCCCAAAAGAAACCATGGCAGCCAAGACAAGGTATGCCTCAAGATCCTCTAAATTATAATGTCATTTCCTAGTGATTGTAAATTTTCCTAGTTGGAATCCTCAACATTGGGATAATCCACAAAATTAACCATGACCAAATTCTCAATCCAATTGGAATCAACAGAAGCAAACCATGTGGCCACCACAAAATTACCAAGGATATAATTCTCGATGGCCACCCCCAACAAAACCAATGGAAAACTTAGTGGTAGAAAGTTTCGCAATGACAAAATCAAAATATGAATTATCAACAACCACAACAACCCTTGCAACCACAACAATAAGCCGCTGTGCCAAATCTAACAAATCCAACACCATTGCCACCTAGAGCACCTCAACTTCTAGCACAGCCTACACCTAACCCCAATAACAAGCCTATCCAAAAAGCCTACACTAATGAAGCTATTCAATACCCTACTTATGGGGTAGAGGTGAGTGATGTCCAACTCAGATCAAGGAAAGCTTTGGTTGGACATTCATCCCCTCATATTATTGAATTTATTGATGAGGAACCCCCAATAGAGACCTTGGACAATCAAACTAAGAAGCTTGAGTCAAATCAGGTTAACCAAACCAATCCAATTCCAAAGCCTCCATTCCCTGAAAGATTAGTAGTGCAAAGGCATCAAACACAAGTTGAAACTAACTTGTTGAGACAATTTAAGGATGTTTGCATCAAGATACCCCTTATTCAATCCATTAATTAGGTTCCTATATATACCAAGATAGTGAGAGAACTATGCCTTAAAAATCCAAACATGAAGGAAAAAGATCTTCAGTTGTACATGTCCTAGGACAACTTGTAGACATTATGTTGAGAAACATAACTACCCCAAAGTATGCAGAACCTGGGAGCCCTATAGTGGATATAAAGATAAATGAAACTCTCATTAAGAACACTTTAATTGAATTGGGAGTAGCTATTAATGTAATGACTAAGGAGACAATGAAGTTGTTACAGTTGATAGAACTTAGACCTACACCTATTGTTTTACAATTGGCAGATAGGTTCACAGTCAAACTTGGGGGTATTATTGAGGATCTGGTAATAACATTGGGTTCATGGGAGTACCCTGCAAATTTTATGGTATTATAGCCTAAAGCTAATCTTGCATGATGCTCCCTCATTTTAGGAAGACCATGGTTGGCAACAACAAATGTCTTCATGAGTTGCAGGTTTGGAAATATGATTATCTCTAATGGAAATGTGACTAAGAAATTAGTCCTTTATCCACCAGCCCAACCACATACATACTTAGAACAAACCATTTGGCCTACCCTAGATGAGAAGGATCAGTACTCCTTGCAAGCTTGATGACTATTAAACAAAATCCCATGTTATAACACCAAGATGAAGATGACTTGATAGTAAACATCATGCAAAACAACTATGGTAGGGACCTACAACATCCAGATTGTCTGACATATTTGCAGGATCCTTTGTAAAATGTAATCCCTGTCAGTTCATCAGATTCAATTTCTCAAATATTTCACACCTTGGTATCACACCAATGTGCTCCAAACATAATAGGACTTGACATCTCATCAGTTCAAACAACATCTAATGAATGTGTTGCAAGCACACACAACAACCTTTGCATGGGATCACCATGAAATGAAGGGCATAGATCTAGACATGTGCATGCATATAATTTACATCAATGATGGTTTTAAGCCCATAAGGAAACCCCAAAGGAGAATGAACCCTACAGTTAGAAACATAGTTAAATTAAAATTGCAAAAATTGCTTGATACAAGTTTAATTTATCCTAGATCTGATAGTCACTAGGTATCACCTCTAGTAATTGTTCCAAATAAAGGAAAGTGGAGAGTATGTGTAGACTATCGAGAATTAAATGTTGCAGCTTAGAAGTACCACTTTCCACTCCCTTTCATTGACCAAGTACTTGATTCATTAGCAGACAAAAAGTACCTTTTCTTTCTGGATGGATTTATTGGCTATAACCAAATTAAGATTGCCCCAGAAGATCAAGACAAGACAACATTCACACTCCCTTGGAGCACATATGCTTATTTTGTCCCGTCATTTGGCCTATGTAATGCACCAGCCACGTTCCAAAGGGTAGTATTGAGTATATTCTTAGACTTTGCACATGATTCCATGGAGGTTTGCATGGATGGTTTTACAACATATGGGAATACATATGATAAAAGACTTGACAATCTAAAGAAGGTGCTAAAAAGGTGTCAAGAACACAACTTATCCCCAAGTCATGAAAAGTGATTTATGATGATGACAAAAGGGATTGCGTTGAGACATTTTTTGTCAAATGAAAGAATTCAAGTGGACCCCAACAAAATTGAAAAGATATCAACACTCCTTGTGCCTCAAAGACAAAACTATGTTAGAAGTTTCCTAGGTAATGTTGGATATTATAGGAGATTTATTCAAGACATTAGCAAACTTGCAACTCCACTATTTTTTTTACTATCTAAAGATGTAGAATTTGAGTGGACAATTGCTTGTCAACACTCTGTTGAAGCACTAAAGGCAACATTAACCAAAACGCATATCTTAAGAGGACCAAATTTGACCTTACCTTTCAATATCCATACAGATGCTTTTGATTTTTCTATAAGAGTTGTTCTTGGACAAAATGAAGACAACAAAAAGTATGCCACATATTATATCAACAAAAATCTACAAGGGGCAAAAATCAATTATTCAGTGATACAGAAGGAGATGTTGGCAATAATATATGAATCAGTGATAGAGAAGGAGATGTGTTAGGGTTAGAAAGTAGATATATAAGTTAAGATCAATAAAATAGAGAAATAAAACACAAAATTATAGCAGAAACAAGACAACATAGAGAATTTAGTGTGGTTCACCCAATCTGGGCTACATCCACAAAACCACATCCATCCAATGATTTTATTATCCAGTGCAAAATATATTACAATCTTATGAATAATGCCATGCTACAACTCCCCATCCCAACCGCTTATAACAAACTTTTAGAAGCTTCCATAAATTAGGATTCTACAAAGTTGACTTTTTTTCTTTTTCGGTGATGAAGCAAAAAAAAGTGAAAAAAAATTCTTGGGCCCGGACCCTGACGAGGATACATGAATAGTGTAAAATATAGCATGATCAGTCGCCACATACCAACAAGATGTTGGCAGTAATATATGAAATAAACAAATTCACACATATTATAGGATATCTAATGTTCATACAACAATTAGGTATCTAATGAACAAATCAGTGGTTGGTGGAAGGGTTTTCAGGTGGTTATTGTTGTTTCAAGAACTTGACATTACCATTGTGGATAAGCCAAACAAAGCAAATGTAGTGGCAGACTTTTTATCCAAATTATCAACCAAATTGAAAGATGTTGATGATTCATTCCTAGATGAGCATTAATTTGCATTGTCTTTGCATACACCTTGGTTGGCAGACATTGTCAACTATTTTGTAGCAGGACAAACACCACCTCACTTCTCACCAAGAGAAAAGAGGCAATCTATTCATAAGAGTTTTCCCTACTCTTGGATAGATAGATGCTTATTCTACATAGGCCTAGACAACATAATGAGGAGATTTATCAAAGAAGATGAAGTATATGGCATCCTCAAAGCATGTCATGATGAACCCTATGGGGGACACTTTGCAACAAAGAGGAAAACTCTCAAGATTATCGACACTGGCTACTATTGGCCAACTCTTCATATGGATGCGATGAAGTACACTAGGGGTTGTGATAGGTGTCAAAGAATTAGGTGTCAAAGAATGGGAAGGCTAACAAAAATAGATGAAATGTCATTGTAGCCACAATTAGTAATAGCACCATTTGATAAATGGGGATTAGATTTTATTGGCCCAATATCACCAACATCAAACAGTAAAGAATACATACTGGTATGCACATATTACCTTACAAAGTGAGTGGAGGTTAAGGCTTTACAATTTACAAGGGATGGTAGTCAAGTTTCTCTATGAGGACATATTTACAAGATATGGAGTTCCAAGAGAGATAGTCACAAACCAAGGACCCTAGTTTACATCAGAGTTGATCACAAAATTGGTTCAAGAGTATAAGATCAAATGTTCACATGAAGTCTACACCTTACCACCCTCAAGCTAATGGACAGGTGGAAGTCACAAACAAATAAATTGAAGATATTCTGACAAAAATAATACAAATTCATAGGAAAGATTGGGTAGCTAGGTTTTCTGAGACAATTTGGGCCTATAGGACAACTTGGAAAACAGCAACACGATTTACACTATATGAATTGGTGTATGGAAAGAAATTAGTACTTCCTATTGAATTTGAATGTAAAACATTGAGGACAACAATTACATTAAGCATGGACTTGTCAATAGCACAACAAGAGATATTACACAACCTTAATGCACTTGATGAAATCAAGATGGAAGCCATACACCACATTGAAGTTGTTCAGAATCAAAGAATCAAATGGCATGATCAATTCATCAAAACCAAGGAAATCAATGTATGTGATTGGGCTCTACTTTATGACTCGAGATATAAGGACTACAAAGGAAAGTTACAAACAAGATGACTTGGTATGTATGAGATAAAACAAGTGTTTTCAAATGGAGCAGTTAAGCTACAAACAAGTGATGAAGTCCGGTTCTCATTACTGGTCAATGGACACAGACTGAAGTTGTATAAGAATCCACTATAGAAGGATGACTTCCTTCTTTCATTAATCCAACAATTTGAGTCTTCACTTGAAAATTCAATGACAAAAACTACAAGTTCTACACATGACTCAGTAGAAGAGCTACCTAGCTCATCTACTAATGTTACACAAGTATAATTTTATAACACACTTCACAAGAACACACTGGACAAAGTAACAAACAACCATAATTTTCAATACAATCAAAGAAGCAACAAGGACCTATAGACAAATTTAGAAAGAGGGCTCTTATTGGAGGCACCCATAGCACTAGTCAAAATATACGGTCAAATTAATTGCATATCATTTCTTTCCAACTCAATCCTTTCGTACATGCAGCCACACATATTTCATTTTATCACATGCAACCTATTACATGTAGCATTCATATCACCTTTCTCGATTCCAACATATCATGCAGTTCATTTAATATCCCATCTTCCATACATCCCTCAACTTTTCCAAACCATCATTTATCATGCACCATGCATTAATGTCATTTATTTCAAATTGCAATTAAGTCAAGTCACATCATATCCTGTTGCAGGTAGTAATCAACAACTTCGCACAAGTTAAGTTTCACTTCAACACAATTCTACACATGCATACATTAATTTACCATAATTAGCATAGACGATCATTGATTTATGCATGTTTTAACATTACTTCATACATGCTTCATATCTAATTTGATTTTCCACTACATAACATTTAAATCTCCACCAAAAACTGTACAATTAAGTGAGGACACTTAATACCTTTAGTTGGGGGGAGGGCCACTCTTCATTTTCTTGATTTTCAAAATCCAAAAACTCTCTACAACCTTTTTGCCAATCTATTTTTCTCCATTTTTACACAATACAATCTTAGAGGAGAAGAAAAGGGTTAGAAGCAACTGAATTGAGAGGATACATTATAGTGAAAGTCGTGTAGTTGGAGTAACATACATAAATTAAACCAGAGCAAAGCAATAGAACAAAACAAAATCAAAAGAATTTGAGAACAACAATAGTATCATGGGTGGTGACATTATTAGTAGGGAACCAGCAACACATACCCAGTTGTTGGAAACTAGGCTAGTGTTACCCATTTTTCAACAAGTTGGTTGGATGGAGTACTTCTTGAAACTCACAAAATTCAATGAAGTCATGGCAACAATTTACTACCACACTACAAAATGATGAAGCAATTGTAAGAGATTTGAAGGTGGATGCTTTAGAGGCCGCCATTGTTGAGGTGTCAAGATTGCCACAGAAGGAGAAGAATTTTCAATGAGGTTGACGCTATTACTGCTAGAAACAAATTCAGACAACCAAGGGAAAACCTAGACTCATCTTCTCAAGGTACAAAGAGATTATCGTTACCCTGGATATGGGCTTCAGTAGCTTCTTACATAGTCAAATACTTAACCTATGATAGTAGGCAATCCTTATTGTATACAAACCATTTTAAACTTTTAAGTCATCTTCGTCATGATAGGCGGGTGAATATTCCAAATTTTCTATACAATTTGTTGAAAAGGATGAGTTCTAAGTATAAAAGATAAAAAGAATAACACAACATTGTCATATTTTTGCTTAATCAAATTATTGATAAAAAAAGATTTTGAAGGTTCAATTTCCACATGTTTCATGGGATTTTTTTTTAAATTGTAACCATATTAAAATAGTAGAGGAACTTGTTACATTAGAAAGGGAAATGCCCTCTGGCTCCCCTGTTGCATCACCTACCCATAGCATAGGAGAGCCAGAGGAGTAGATCCTATAGGACACTCAACCTGAAGCCTCTAAGCAACCCGTAGCAAGAGATCCACAAGAAACCCCTGCCTCTAGAAAAAGACCAAGAACCAAGAAAAGGAAAGGTGATTCTTCTTCTAAACCTACAAAAGGACAATATAAATCCACACAGCCTAGGAGGCAGTCACACCACCTGAAGAGGAAAGGTGCCATGAGAAGGTCAATCAAAAAACAGGAAGAAGAAAATGTTTTGATGGTTGAGACAGACTCAGAATTGAAGAGGAATTCCCCAGGTAATGTAAATACATTGGTTAAACAAACATTGTATTTCACAAGTACCTCTGAATTTGATTCAAAGGATGCATTTGTAGCAAGAAAAATGAGGAAAAGATCCCCAAAGAACCCTAATTCAGAGGGTTATAACTATACCATGGGGGATGATGATCAGTTCCTAGAAAAAGGATGAAGAATTGTTTATAGAGGAAAGAAATATTGGTAAAGAATTACAAGAGGCTATGGAAAGGATAATGTAGTTAGAAGAATTGGTAAAATCATATCAACAAAGAGATAGTGAAAGGGACACAAAAATTAAGGAATTGGAGGAAAAAATGCATAAATTTGAGCATGGATCTAATTTGGAAATCTTTGCACAACTTGTCATGATTGAGGCAGGCAATAAAGAACCTATGTCTCAAGGACCAATTCCTCATACAAGAACCCCCATTGGTCCTACTATAATGTCCTTAGGTGTGGAGTTGTGGAAGAGAACCAAAGAATTCTACCAGAAAAAGAAGGATTGGGAAAAGGAAAAAGCAGAAATGACAGCTAATCACACTAAGGCCATTGAAAAACAGAAAACGAAAGTGAAGAGACTTGCAGTAAAAATAGGTGAAATAGTAAATAAAGTTGTTCAATTACTCAAATGCAAACCCCCTGCTAGGGTCTATACATTGTTTTTGGCAAGAAAAGTACTTATGTTTCCAATTCACTCAGTTAATGAATGATTTACCAATTGCTATAAATAAAAAATTTGTGTTTTTAGAAATTTTCTTTGCTTCTACACCAGATATTTAAGATCAATTATGTGAGTCTTACTTGCATAATTTTATTTTTTCAGATGAAATAGAATGAAATCCGTTGATGTTTGTATGGGATCTTTTGATTAAAGCATTGGCCTCTTATGTTAGGAATGAACAACAGAGAGGTGAGATCTTACAAGAATATACTGAAAGAGAAAAATCCATTGCTTTGCAGCTTTGGAGGGAATGAAAGGATCCCAATGCAGTTATAGAATAGTGGTCATATCTCCTAGATTATAAAAGTGTAGAAAAGAAAATAATGAGCATAAAAGAAAATGACTATATCAAGATGAAACAATTAGCTCTCAGACCCATCCATCAAGCCTTTAAGTTTGTACAAGAAAGGTGGAAAGAGTTGAGTCCTGAGTTAAAGAAGAAAAAACCACACTCCCTATATAACTTTGTAGTCATTATTGGAAGGTCTCACAAATACATAGATATTTCCAGAGATCATGGACTCAAATAGTTCCCACTTACCTTCCATCCACCCATCCTCCTTTATCTAGTATCACATTGAACAGGGAAGAAGCATGGGGAAGAAGAAAAGGCGAAGAATATCATATTGGCAAGGCTTTCATGTTACAGAAGCTACTATCTAAAGTAAGAGAAGGGAGTTGATGTTGTTGCACACTTCAAGGAGATCACTTTGAAGTATAATCGTCGTCCCTAAATGTCGCTTGAGGACAAGCAATTTCTCTAGTTGGGGGGAATGATGGGCTTGATTAATATCTAGTTTTCTCTTGTTTAGTTCATATCTTTTAAACACTTTAAGTTGATTATTTCATATACATTCTTGAACTTATATACCTTTTTATATCTTTTATGCAATATAAACCAGACTTTGATATGTGGAAATATGATTATGATATGATGATGTTTGCATGGATGAATGTGTGAACGTGTATGAAATTCAATATGAATATGTGTTTAATTCATGGTTGTTAATGGTGTGTATGCTTCAGATGAAACTAACTCCTTGTAGCCAAAATTATTGCAACCCGCAGCAACTGAAGAACTCAACCCGCAACCAAAATATTTTTGGTCGATTGCAAGGGAGGTTCCGAGAACGTTGGAAATGTGACAGTTGCAGAAATGATGGAAGCAATCATTGAAAAGGTCGATTGTGAGTCATCAAAGCATTCAATAAAATAGAAGGAAGAAGTTTGCATTGATCAGGAAACTCACGTGACTGTTTACATAGATCATATCTTTGGCATCCGTTAAGACAAAGTTTTAATTTGATTTGTCTTTTTCTATATTTTTTAGTTATGGTTTCAGTTGCAAAGACTTTGTCTCTCTATTTTGAAAGAGAGCGGACATCTGCATTTAATTTTTGTTTTCAATCCTTATGCAAATAAACCTCCTCCCGAACCTATATAGTTGGAACAGTGGTCGAGGAGCAGATCTAGTTAAATGTGATATGTTTTCATAGATCTAGTTTTTTTATACAGACAATATCTCTATTAGTTTTTTGTTATGCACTCATGAATGAGAAAATTGTGAAGATTCTTATCAAATTGTAGAATTCAGCTATATGCAATAAAGATGTTCCAGTTTACTATTATGATTAGTTGATTCAATTGCACATATTTGATTTCTTTTGTGGGTACAACAACTCGAGCAAGGGCCACTCGAGGTACTGTTCACCCACCTTAATTTTTGTTGTTAAACTAGATATTTACATTGTTGCATTCATTTCAATTAGATTCTTCATTACATGCACATGAATGATATCTTTTCTCATGATTTATGTTATGTAATGTATCATTGAGTCATCATTCAGAGTGAGTCAAGTAGTTAGAAGTAAGAATCAAAAGTGCTAGTGAAATTGCAAAGTTCAAGTTTAGTAGTTAATAGTTACAATGTTAAGCCAAAGTTACCCACAACATCAGTAGCATATTAAGTTGTTTCCCTTGTTTTTCCAACTTACGCTTTATTTCCTTTTCTAGCCTTTATTGTTTTCCTGCACATGTGTAAACCACTTATATTTGATGATATAGGTTGTGTAGAGTCCATGAATGCACATACAGTGTCAACATCATCAAAAGCTTACGAAGCTCTGGTTGATAATTAAATGAAGCCTTTGCAAGGGTTTAGTGGACTGTTTAGCTAGAAACCTCTCCTCTGAATTATGTGTCTTACACCAAGTTGACTTCCTCTTGGGCATGCTTTTCTCATATTATCTGATGGATGCCTTCAACTTCATCAACCTATCTAAGGAATCTAAATCAAAGGTGAATGGTTGTTATCCCAAGTTTGAAGTAAGGACATGTTTCAAATGGCCCTTTAGGATGTTAGGGTCTAACACTTCATCATCATAATCAATACAATGCCTTGTTATGTCTTGCAACAACATCTAAATATCACATCAGATGCCCATGACTTCCCTCTTTGCCTCAATTAGTTCTCTAAGAGTCTTGTCCACCAATTTGTTGATGGACTATATTATCTCTACCCAGATAAGTGGTTGGTTGAAAATTTTATCAACTAATATGTTCTTGATTAGTAACTAAGGATCTATCTGGCTCATTACTTTGATCCTTTGCAACTTCTAGGTATTTGTATCAAGTTCTTTTTTTACAGTCATTTATCAAGCCCCTAATTTTGTCAACCAAGCTCTTGGATTCAACTTTGGAGCTTAGGGCTTTTATCCATCACTTGAAAACCTTGGTCATGCAATTCCTCCATCCAACATTCTATTTCTCTTGCTACATATTTCATCTTGTCTAGTGAAGAGGCTTCTTTTTGTGATAGTTACATTAGAGGAGTTATTGATCCATCGACAATGTGGAAGGGAGTAGTTAGTTGCTTGATGCGGGCAATTAATTATGCTACTTATTCTTTGAGTTCTCTCTTGGTCTCCTAATCATTGAAGTGGAGGGGATTGAGGTATTTGTACAATTTTTTGGAGTGCAACTTATTATTTTTCTCTCCAACTCTTCCAAAAGCTTGTCTCCTTTGGCCATCTCCTCCTCTATGGTCAATAGTTAATCTATATGTGTATCTTGGATGTTGGGCTATGTGGATTTGGTACTATTAGAGGTGAATCCAATTGAACTTTATCTTTATCAACTATACCTTCCTCCTTATTGCTCAAGCTCACAACTTCATCTAGTTGTATGTCCTTTAAACTTGTAGGTGCTTCACTTTGTCCTACTAGAAATTGTGTCTAACTAGTGTTTTGGCCTAATCTTCTTACTAGTGATTGGCTCCTTGGATAGTGACTTCAAGCTACAATGCTCTTTCCTCAACTTGTTGCTTTTCCATTTCTTCTACTACTTTATCAATATGTGGCACAGATGGAGAAGATTTAGGAGGGGAGGAGTGGATTAACCTTATTAGTGATAGAGGAGGACCTTTTTGGGCTATGGCAGCTATTTATTCTATATATCAATCAGTGGATGGAGATTGTAGTTGTAGGTGGAATAATGGTTTTGAAAGAATGAGTTGGCATTGGGGGAATGATGGTAGGAACATGATAAGTAGAATGAGCTCATTTAACATGCATTTTAACTTCAATTGACACTTGAATTACTTGGGGAAATACCTATTATGTGGGGCATAAAAAGAGCAACTTAATTGAAGTCTTCAGTGAGGAGGCTTGCAAAGAGGAAGGAGGTTCATCTTCATTCTCTTCTTCCTTTTTAGGGGAATCTCTTCCTTCAAGTTTTGCAACTTTTTCTTGTATGCCTTCTTGGAAAATTGGCTACTTGTACCCCTTATTCCTTTGTATACTTCCTTCTCTTTTCTTACACTTGTTGCTTAGGAGGAGTTTCAACCTTACTTTTTCCTTTCTTGACTTTCTTGGAGTTTCTTCTTCTCCATATGTGAAGACTACTATTGATGCCAGTTGGTCTATATTCCTTTTTACTCATATATTGTTGTACTCTAAGACCTTTTTGAACATCTCATTAAGAGATGTAACTTCTTCAGCCTAATTTGGAGGTAGGATGGGTTATTGGTAGACTTGGTCTTTGTGATATTCTTCTTGTAGCACTTTCCCATTGCCTAATAGTTGGTCTAGAACTAGAGAATCCCAAAGGCTTTTATTTGAAAAGTAATCAACCTATAGTATCTTCTCTTCCTTACTTGATGATCATCAACACAATCTACCTAGAATTCTTCAATGAGGTACACTCTTCATGTCAGCTCCTACTACTTTCTCCATCTTTCCTTTTGGATCAAAGTAAGTCCACATTATATGAAAGTGTTGGTTATACCTTTGGGTCTCTAAATACGAACCTTTGGCACTTGGTAGTCTAGAAGGGCATACAAAGGAAACTATCATTATTGGGAATTAGAACATTACCCTATGCTTCTCCCCTAGAATATAATGAGTCTCATATTATCGCCTTGTCAATTGTAGGAGCGTGATCATGTAAATTGGGCACTTTGGCAAGTATAAGTAGCACAAGTAAATCATTCAATCCTTATATATGTAAATTTGGAAGACTATTTGAACCAAGTTTCATATTGCTAAATCATTTTTGATGTGCATTAAGTGATGATCTTTTTGTGAGGTCTCCTTCTAAAGTCCCTACTATATACATCAAGCTTGAATAATTGACCCTCTTGAAATGGATCATTGAGTCTTTTTTTGCAAGTTGGGAAAACAATCATAGACTTTCATTTACTCCTTATCCTCTTTCAACTATTCCTCTTTTTGATAAGTCTAGGTTTATAGCATTCCTTGTTAGAGAATACACCAAATATGATGTCACATGGAAAGTCTATGGTGTCTTGGACTTTGGAAAACTACTCATGGATATTTTCACTAAATATTTTCCCCCAATGTACCATCTCCTTGTATTCAAGAATGATTGTAATGTATTATAACATCCATGGAGCAAAAGCTGAAGCAATTGAAAGTTCCGTTATCCTACTTAAAAGAGTTACCATATCCCCTACTTGTGGTTGGAAGTCACTCCTCATGAGTGTTGCAAATGTTTGAAATAGTTTATTTAGGTGTGATCATCCACCTCTTACTAATTGTTGATAAGAAACTATTTGGTTGTTGATTGTAACATTCTAATGCTTGAGCCATTGTCAATCACACTACCTCTTCATGATAAGGGGAATGGAAAGTTTCCACTATTGTAGTTGGTGTTGTAAGGGGCTTGAAATGAACAATGCGCTTAAGGAGGCTCATACCCAATCCGAGTGCTAGTGCAAGTGGTGTGCAACCTTCGTGTTGCAAGTTGGGTGTGGTGCGGTGCTGCAATGTGTGAGTTGGGCAAGTCGCAATGGTGTGGCGAATTGGATAAGGAGTCTAGTGGACATGGTGTCTAGGACTCTTCCAAGGAGCACACCTAGCCGAGGAGCCATGGGGAGCCATTAGGTACCTATTGGACCATGAGGAGCAACCCAAGTCTGTAGTCCATTGGAGATGGCCGAGTGGTGCTGGGAGTTAGGCGTTGGGTGTGCAAGTGGTGCAGAGATGCTGAGGCAAGTTGGAGCTGAGTGCAGTTCTAAGGTGTAAGTTGAGTTACTTGGAGTAGCAAGGGGCAGTGCAACACAAAGCATGGAGTAGCGTCGAGTCATGGGGAGGCATGGCGAGTTGTTATAGGTTGCAGAAGTGGTGCAACTCTATAGGGCGAGTTGGATACTCGTTGGAGTTAGTCAGGCTTGGATTCTACAAAGGAGTGAGGTCCCTATGGGTTATTTGGTGAGTGGTGGACAAACTCGGATATGGGGGTGTTTCCCAGAGTTTGATGTTCATCCTACCGATGTTTGGGAATTAGACTAATAGCTTAGATAGGGAGGTATGGTTGTTCAAAAGAGGCGAGCACCATAGGGTTGCACCAAGAGTCTGTGGCACAGGGAACCAATGGAATGGTGTTCCTGGGACTCTTCCTTCTAGGAGCAAAGAAGAGTAGCTCCGATACCCAGTCATGTTGAGGTGCAAGTGTTCTTCATGGTCTTTAGGAGCGAGGAAGAATCTCATTCCACCCTAGCCATGAGTGAAGGGGTTTGGTGGTGAACCCAACATCTTGAACCTTGTGAAAGGAGTAACAGGGCCAACATGGGATAGTTCCATGGCATGCCGCCAAGGAACTGGATGTTGGAACGTGTCCATGGGGATGGGGTAAAAAGAGGGACACAGGTTGGGCAAGCTATGGATCCAAATCGACAGGGTAAGCTTGGGATGGCATGGTGCATTCCAACAGTGTCAGGCAAGTCTGGAACAGGTAGGGCGAGTTCCAACAAGGTGTCTCATGTGAGCTTGAGGACGGAGCAAGGTTGGTTCTCAGCATTGGGGTGCAAGCCAAAGAACCACATTGGTTGTGCTTCTTGCAAAGGAGTGTTGGTCTATGTGGTGCAGGACACTCATAAGCACCATGTCGACATACTCTTGAGGTAGACCCATTCCTCTTTGAGAAGTTATGTAGGGGTTGAACTCAAGGGCCAGACTCGTCAATATGGTGCACAACACGTGTAAGGATGGATGCCAATGGAGTTGTTGCACAACCCAGGAATGGGGCAACAAGGAAGGAGTATTGGGTACTCGGATTGGTATAATTGGTGCAAGATCTCAACATGGGTTACTTGGAGTAGCATGATATTGTTATGAGGTGGAACCAATTGGAATCTTAGTGTGGTGTCGAGGTGAAGTCCATGGTGCGGGATGGAATTGTTATGCAATTCTTGAGGTTTCAACACTAGTGTTTGATCTAGTGCTCAGAATTGGGAGGCATCTTGAGAGGAACTTGGGGAGCTAAGTTGGTGTCTATGGAGATCGTGGCGCGCAATTCTTGGTGGGGAAGTAACTGGACAAGAGGTTGAGTTCTTGGGCGCAATGCAGTTAGGAATCATTAGACAAGGTGGTAAGAGGATCTTGGGCGCAACGGTGTTTGTGTGGGTCACTTAGTGGAGTTAGGTCACACGGGAGTCACTCAGTGGAGTCACGTCCCCAAAGAGCTAGAATGGACTCATTGGGAGTTTGGTGTTGGAACTAGAGTTGTTCTTGGAGCAGTTCTTAGTGAAGGGCAAACTTGGAGTCAAGGTGAATGGGTCCAATAATCAGTTGGAATATGGGGGCCAAAAGCTCGGTGGAATCACCAAGCTTGTACATGGGTACAATAGTGTTTAGCAAGTGGACAAGTGAGTCATGTTTGGAACAAGCAAGTGGAAGAGCTCGGTGTAGCTCGCAAGTGCATAATTCTGTGATGCACTTGAAGAAGTCGAGTGCCTCAAAGGACTCGTTGGTTAAGGGAGACATAGTTTGAGAACAGAAAGAGCGTGTTTGCAAGGGAGTTGCGAGTATTGTTCGTCAGTGTCGCACGATGGTAGACCTCTTTGAGAGAAAAAGATGCAGTCGATCTGGGCGTTGGTCTAGCCCCATGACAGTTGGTATCAGAGCCAATAAGTTGCTCTTTTGATACTCATGAGGAGTGTTAGAGGTGTTTGAGTTTGGAACTCCTCAGAGTGAAAGGCAGGGTGCCCTCTGAGCCAAACAAGTTAGCTTGGTATGAGTTGAGTAGGAACGGCTTCGCTAGAGTATAATGCAGTAGTGTCAAGGCACATCAAGGATCGTTGTCGAAGTCGTGATGCCATTGTGGTATCAATAAGTAGATTTGTACTGGAATGACAAGGGAGTACCAAGCGGGGTCTCATTCTAGCAATAGAATGGTTGTGCGAGCAAATCGAGTTGGGCCATCAAGGCATGGTTCTCAAGTTAATCATTACAGTGGAGCATTGTGGTGTGTAGCATCCAATTGGGGTGCGAAAAAATGAATCATGGTTGCTTGAAATAGTATCATGTGGTTCAAAGGCCAATCTATGGAGGGATAAGGATTCAATTTTGGTATTTGTGGCCGAGTTCTAGGGTAGCAATTTCTTTGATTGAAGTTGTGGGTTTGGTTGTCTTCTTTAGTGCAATTTGTGTTGTGTTTTGCTTTAGAAGGTGCCTGGGGAGAGGGTATAGGTCCTCTTCTCTTGTATGGGAAGTTCTTGAGAAGGGGGTATGGGTCCTCTTATCTTTTGTGGACTTTTTGTAATGGGCAATCGAGGACAATCAACTGGGAAGTGTAACTAGGTGGAGCTAAAGGGAAATCTTGCACGCAAATAGTCTTAGTAGTTCTCTTGGAGCGTAGGAGGTGAGGTGTAAGTGGGTGTTGAATTGGGTTCAATGTTGTGTTTGGGTACATCCATAAGATGTGGGTACAAAGTTGGTGCAGAGAATGGCACTTTGAATGGACTCAAAGGTGGATGTTCGTGGAGAGCAACATCAACAAAGTTGATTCTTTGGAGCATCAACACAGGGTTCTGTAGTAGAGTTTCCAATGTTTGGGAGTTGAACTCTAGAGGTGGAATTCTTGAGGAAGTCGACCTAGGAGAAGTCCTTTTTGGGGTGAGGTCGCAAGGTTCAGACCAAGGTTTAGAACCTTGGAATCAAGGAAAGTTGACCCATGTAGTGTATGATCAAAGGGAAAGGGTCGCAAAGAGATTAGTTCAGGGTTATTCACCTTGGAGGTTGAAGAAGTCAACTTGGTGTTGGAGTAGCTAACCAGCTGTGGTTGCATGTGATCCTCAAAGGTGAGGAGTGTAAAGGAAGTCGACATGGCTTGGATAGGCTTGGATGTCACAAGGCGTTGTGGGATGTCTACAATGAAGCATAAGTCGACAGGGAACTTGACGAGGTGTAGTTGTTGTAGTAGTGTTGTGGGTGTTTCGCAGCAGTAAAAGGGGGACCTATATGGAGGCATAGAGTTTAGGGTGTAGGATCTTGTCAAGGACAAATCTAAAGCGAAATCGATGGAAGGCTTGGTGACCTTTGAGGTGCATTAGTTCAGGGTGTAGGATTGTGTTTGGAACAATAATCCGAGGCAAAATCGAATGGGGTACCTACATAAGGTAGTGTTCAGGGTGTACAAGCAATTGTCTGGGACATTCGATCCGAGGAGCAATCAGGTGGCAAGTTAGTGTAGAGATTTGGAATTGATTTTGGCCGAGTCACAAGGGCATTCTTTAAACACAAGAGATTGGTTTGCTAAGGAAGGTTGGTAGTTGCTTCGCGCTGCAGTGTAATGAGCAAGAGATGGGCGCATGGGCGTGCCATAGCAGTATTACGAGCAGGCCGAGTGGCACAACAATTTGAGGTTGGCAAGTCAAGTGTGTTTAGTTGCATTGCAGAGGGTTTGTAGAGGCTTTAGAGTTGACCAAGTTAGCATTAAGGTTGAAGTTGTTTGAGCTTTTGGTGTGGTGTTACAGGCAAGAGGGTGCAAGGGCATGCCATGGGGTAGGTAACGAGCATGCAAGAGAAACAAGAGGGATTCAAGGTGTACTCAATGTGGATGAAGTAGTGCAAAAGGTGGGTGTTTTTGGTAAGCACCTGTGTAGACTCAGGGAGTTTCCAGAAGTACACCAAGTAAGGTGGAAAAAAGTATGACAAAGTATTGGAGGAGTGCCTAAAGCAAGAAGTGTATCGGCAAGCATAGGTTGTTCATCTTGGGTTGTAGTGAGATAGGCGAGAGACTTTGAGTCAAGTGGGTGCAAGGGCATGCCACGAAGTCGTGCCAATAGGCATCATGGGCAGACAAGATGGCGTGGCAGATAGAAGCTATGAAGCCGAAGGTGGAAGGTGTGAATTCAAGAAAGGAGTCAGAAGAGGGGTATGCTAGTCGACAATGGTTGAGTTCATTAGAGTGGCTAGGTACTGGGTAGACTGCACAACAGGGTTGGGGTAGTGTGTTCTTTCAATGGATGCTTGGATTTGATCCTTGTGCATGGGATGTTGGAAGTTCTTGAGCTAGTTAGGTAGTGTCCATGTTGTAGTGGTGAAGTTGAGTCATGAACTAGGCTTGGAGTCTTTGAGATGGGGATGAGCCGAGATCTTGTGTTGCTGGGTTGGTTTGAAGCTTGGTGGGACAAAGTCCGCATGAAAGTTACAGCCCGAGGCAAAGTGAGAGTGTGTTGACAAAGTTTGTTGGGGATGTGGATGCAGTGTTCTCAATGGAGCAACTCAGAAGTTAGTCAAGATAGGATCTTGCAATGTCTGGAACATGCAACAAGGCAGTGAGTTGGATTCACAGAGGCCGAGGGAAATCAAGAGGTGGACTCTTGTACCCTATTGTGGAATGGGGGGCTCTAGTAAAACATCAGCAATCAATGTGTGGAATGTTGGCAACAATATGGAGGAGTGGAGGCACAATTGTGTGAAGATTTTCATCAAGTGGAGTAGAGGTTGCATGTGTGTAGCTTCTTGTTTCGCTTGGGATATTGTAAATCTTCTCTTCTTTGGTGAAAGCTTTGATTCAAGTAAGGATCCAATCAATCTGGAAGATCGCTTGAAATAGGTCCTCAAGCCTTCGTCAAGAAGCAGCTAAGGACGAGACTCACACCTAAGTGGTATGGCATTGAGGGCGTCGCCTATTTTGAGTGGGGGAGGATGTGAGGGGCTTGAAGTGAATAGTGCGCTCGAGGAGGCCTGGACCCAGTTCGAGTGCTAGTACAAGTGGTGTGCACCCTTAGTGTTGCAATGTGTGAGTTGGGCAAGTCACAGTGGCGTGGCGAATTGGATAAGAAGTCTAGTGGACATATTGTCTAGGACTCTTCTAAGGAGCACACACGGCCGAGGAGCCATGAGGAGCCACTGGGTACCTATTGCACCATGACAAGCAACCCAAGTCTGTAGTCCATTGGAGATGGTCGAATGGTGTTGGGAGTTAGGCGTTGGGTGTGTAAGTGGTGTAGAGGTGTTGAGGCAAGTTGGAGCTGAGTGAAGTTCTAAGGTGTAAGTTGAGTTACTTGGAGTAGCAAGGGGCAGTGCAGCACAAAGCATGAAGTAGCGTCGAGTCATGGGGAGGCATGGCATGTTGCAATAGGTTGCAAAAGTGGAGCAACTTTATAGGGTGAGTCGAATACTCGTTGGAATTAGTCAAGCTTGGAGTCTACAAAGGAGTGAGGTCCCTATGGGTTATTTGGTGTGTGGTGGACAAGGTCGGATATGAGGGTGTTTCCTAGAGTTTAATGTCCATCCTACCAATGTCAGGGAATCAAACTAATAGCTTATATAGGGAGGTATGGTTGTTAAATAGAGGTGAGAACCATAGGTTTGCATCGGGAGTTCGTAGCACAGGGAACCACTGGAACGGTGTTCCTCATACTCTTCCTTCTAGGAACGAAGAAGAGTAGCTCTAACACCTAGTCATGTTGAGGTGCAGGTGTTCTTCATGGTCTTTAGGAGCAAGGAAGAATCTCGTTCTACCCTAGCCATGAGTGAAGGGGTTTGGTGGTGAACCCAACATCTTGAACCCTATGAAAGAAGTAACAAGGCCAACATGGGATAGTTACATGGCATGTTGCCAAGGGAATTAGATGTTGGAACTTGTAGATGGGGTAAAAAGAGGGACGCAAGTTGGGTAAGCTATGGATCCGGATTGGCAAGGTAAACGAGGATGGCATGGTGCATTCCAACAGTGTTGGGCAAGTAGGGTGAGTTCCAATAAGGTGTCTCATGTGAGCCTAGGGACGAAGCAGCGCTGGTTCTCAACATTGGGGTGCAAGCCAAAGAGTCACATTGGTTGTGCTCCCCGCAAAGGAGTGTTGGTCTAAGTGATGCAAGGCACTCATGCACCATCGAGAATTGGGGTGTCGGCATACTCTTGATGTAGACTCATTCCTCTTTGAAAAGTTTTGTAGGGGTTGAACTCAAGGGCCGGACTCGTCCATATGGTCCACAGCAGGTGTAAGGATGGATGCCAATGGAGTTGTTGCACAACCCAAGAATGGGGCAACAAGGAAGAAGTATTGGGTACTCGGATAAGTGTCATTGGTGCAAGATCTCAACATGGGTTACTTGAAGTAGCATGATACTATTATGAGGTGGAACCAATTAGAGTCTCAGTATGGTGTTAAGGTGAAGTCCATGGTGTGGGATGGAACCGTTATGTAATTCTTGAGGTTTCAACACTAGTGTTTGATCTAGTGCTCAAAATTGGTAGGTGTCTTGAGAGGAACTTGGGGAGCTGAGTTGGTGTCTATGGAGATCGTGGTGCATAGTCCTTGTTGGGGAAGTCACTAGACAAGAGGTTGAGTTCTTGGGCGCAATGATGTTTGTGTGGGTCACTTTGTGGAGTCACGTCACACAGGAGTCACTCAGTGGAGTCACATCCCCAAAGAGCTAGAATGGACTCATTAGGAGTTTGATGTTGGAACTGGAGTTGTTCTTGGAGCAGTTCTTAGTGAAGGGAAAACTTGGAGTCAAGGTGAACGGGTCTAATAATCAATTGGCATATGGGGGCCACAAGGATGAAGAGCTCGGTGGAATCACCAAGCATGTACATGGGTGCAACAGTGTTTAGTAAGTGGATAGGCGAGTCATGTTTGGAACATGCAAGTGGAAGTGCTCGATGTAGCTCGCAAGTGCATAATTCTACGATGCACTTGTAAAAGTTGAGTGCCTCGAAGGAGGCCTTGCTAGTTAAGGGAGGCATAGTTTGAGAACATAAAGAGCTTGTCTGCAAGGGAGTTGAGTATTGTTCGTCAATGTCACGCAACAGTTGACCTTTTTGACAAAAAAAGGTGCAACCAATCTATGCACTGGTCTAGCCTCGTGACAAGTGTTATGTCCATAATATCAAGAGACATAACCTTCCTTCTTTGCTTGTCACATGCTTTGTTGCATGTTATCACCCATTCAAGACATGGTGCAAAGATAAGTAAGTTAACAACTTTGGCTATCTCAGTATTTATCATTCTATAGGCTTTGTTGGAGGTTGTATCTCCAAACATCTTTCTCTTGATATCTTCCATATCAACATGTCCAAGATTTGTATCTAAAAGTAAATCCCAAGCTAAGCTTATTCTAGATGGTGAAACCACCCTTTAGAATATGTACTTCATGACTGTAGCTCTAGACATCAAGACCTCCAAGATAAGAGAAGACTATAATTATAAACATATTAGTGTAAACCTATATAAAATTTACTTTAAGTGTTTACAAAAGTTCACAAGGTTCTCTAGGAGGTTAAGACTTTAGGTTCTCAAAGTTGGAAGTACCTTGGTCTAGGAAAACTATGCAACGTTAGCTTATGTTAAGTAAAACACTTGTAAATTATTTTGCTTTACTTAGAATTTTCAAGACTTTTAGACTTCTAACCCTTCAAAGATCAAGATCCAATTCTCCATACTAATCCCACAATTCCATAGTTTTAATGTTCTTACAAGGTTTCATGGTCAATTTTTCATCTAGGGCATCAATGGTTTTAATATTTTCTCATTAATTTTTACCTAAATACTTACCCTAATTTCTTCACATTTCAATTTTTTAGCCATCCACATCTAACAACCTAAGGTTAGAATTTATAACTAGTTTTTCACATTTAATCCATTTACCCTAGGGTTTTAAATTAACAATAGAGATTTAGGTAATGTTTTACCCTAATTTCTTCACATTTCAATTTTTAAGCCATTTCCACATCTAGCTTTTCACATTTAATCCATCTACCCTAGGGTTTAAAACAAACAATAGATATCTAATTCTTGATTTCAAGAGGCAATATGCATTTGGAACATAAAACTTTGAGTTTCTTACAAATGTGAGGTGTAGAATTCAAAGTACCTATTTAGAATCTTTTATTCAAGTGATGAAATGGTCGATTAAAGCATTCATTAGCTGATCCCACAACTTCACTAATGAAGACACGTGAAACGCCCTCCTATCAAGTTTAAGGCATTAAATGCAATGATTGCCTTATCTCAAGCTCTTGCAATGGAGTTTGAAAAAACAATGGTTGAAAAGAGCTTTGGATTGCAAGAAAGAAGTGTTTGAAAATTAAGTACAAAATTGAAAGGGAAAACAAGTTTTATGGTCATCCTTGTTCACAAGGAGTAACCAATATTACAAAGATGAAGGTAGTTGGCAATTTGGTGCAAATGAGTGGAAGATAGGGTATGCAAAATTGAATTTAGAAATTGCAACCACAATCCTCACAAACTTAAAAGAATATCTTTTACACTTTCCTACGGGATAGACTCAAACTACTAAACTTTTGGCTTTAGTTATAAATGGCGAAAGTCATCAAAAGTATGTGGACTCTTCGAAATAGTTTGCACCATGACAAGCTCTTGAAAGTGTTTAGTTGCCCACCAATGCCAATTTTGAGACAAAGACTAATCCTATAGCCAAGAATTATGATGCACGCATGGAAGAGCTTGAGGCAGAGTGTCAAGCACACCCAAAAAAATCCATCAAAGCCATTAAACCATCTGAAATCTTAATGGGCCATTCTTACATGAGTTGAATTGCTTGCCCGCTACTGCTGTGAATGAAACATGGCATGGGGATGATTCTTTACATGTTCAAAGCTTGGAGTAAGAAATGGGATTGGCAGGCAAAAGTAGGTCATCTATGGATGAGCGGATAAGGATGTCATGATACCATGCTTCCTTCTTCAGTAGCTATATGGTTCATTATGGCAAGTCCCAAAAACGTGACAAGGCTATAGAGTTCAACCCAATCCTTGGTTAACGTGATTGCTTTACAGAAATGCCTCCTTTTTTCCTTTTTGATTTGCAGACCTGTTTCAACAGCCTCCTTTTGACCCATGTTCAGAAGGATGCCCTTTGTACGCAGCTGAAGGGTGTGAGAAGCTACATACAGTGTTAAAGCTGGTTTGCTGTAAAAGTGATTTTGAAGTTTATTAAAAAACTCATTTCAACCATCTCGTTAGATTTTGAGTGTGGGGGAATATATAATTTAGCCTCCCAAAATTTATTATTTATTTATATTTTATATTTCTTTTCTATTTTCTTTTTAATATGTTGGAGAGCGATAACGTGTTTGATCCGATGGTGGTGTCTAACGCTCCTAATATTGATGCCTAGCCACCTACAGACAAGAATCATGAGCTAAAATAATAGAGCAGCTAATTCGGCATTAAGCAGGGCTGACCCTTTTAAGCGCACCTAATACCTATTTAGCATTGTTGCTGCAACTGTGTTTGTAGATTCCTGGTTTAATAATTAGATAAAAATACCGCCAAGTTTTCTTTGCATCCAAGAAGGAGCTCCCTTCCATGGGATCGCAAGATAAAACCCCCTCTTATCAAGAAAAGTTGGAGAGATTTAAGGCAAGAAAGCTTGATGCATCAATTCAAAGAAGTTGTGGCTATGGTACAACCTTTATTCCAGAAACGTAACAAAGCTTCAAACCCTCAAATAGCAATAAGGCAGCCACTTGAGAGATCTAATTCAGTACCCACCTAATACCTATTTAGTCATGTTGCTGCAACTGTGTTTGTAAATTCCTGGTTTAATAATTAGATAGAAATACCCCGTATGCATTCAGAAAGGAGGCCCCTTCCATGGGACCACTAGATAAAAACCCCTCTTACCAAGAAAAGTTGGAGAGAATAAGACCAAAAAGCTTGATGCATCAATTCAAAGAAGCTGTGGCTATGGT
Organism: Sequoiadendron giganteum; assembly: GCA_007115665.2. Taxonomy (NCBI): domain Eukaryota; kingdom Viridiplantae; phylum Streptophyta; class Pinopsida; order Cupressales; family Cupressaceae; genus Sequoiadendron; species Sequoiadendron giganteum. The sequence continues at coordinate 305,458,980 of CM021103.1, forward strand.
ACAATCTTATATTCCAGAAACCTAACAAAGCTTCAAACCCTCCAATAGCAATAAGGCAGCCACTTGAGAGATCCAATTCAGTACCCACCTAATAACTATTTAGCCATGTTGCTGCAACTGTGTTTGTAAATTCCTGGTTTAATAATTAGATAGAAATACCCCGTATGCATTCAGAAAGGAGGCCCCTTCCATGGGACCACTAGATAAAAACCCCTCTTACCAAGAAAAGTTGGAGAGAATAAGGCCAAAAAGCTTGATGCATCAATTCAAAGAAGCTGTGGCTATGGTACAATCTTATATACCAGAAACCTAACAAAGCTTCAAACCCTCCAATAGTAATAAGGCAGCCACTAGAGAGATCTAATTTAGTAGACTTTTTTTTACTAAGAGAATACAACGACCAGGCAGCAGACATTAATAGATCAAAACTCCAAACATTACCTGTGATTTTCACTGGGAAAAACCTGTTTCTCCTGGCAAAATAAAGAAACCCTAAAAACAATACCCAAAACATTTGTATGAAAGCACTTATTACGTTATGAAGTTAGTTAAATGAAGCCCCCTCGAAACAAGACGACAAACCCATTGCAGGAAACACCAACCGAAATATTCACTGGAAAAAACCTGCCTCACCTGGCAAAATCAAAGAAACCCTGAAAACAATACCCAAAAACCTTATACGAGAGCATTTATTACATTATGAAGTCAGTCAAAGCGAAACCTCTTCAAGAGAAGACGACAAACCCATTGCAGAAAACTACCAGAGACTCACTGGGAAAACCCTGCCTCTCCTGGCAAAACCAAATAAACCCTAAAAAACAATACCCAAAACCCTTATATGAAAGCATTTGTTACATTATTAAGTTAGTCAAACGAAGCCTCTTCAAGAGAAGAAGCCAAACCCATTGCAGAAAACAGAGGTAGAACTTACCGTGTATATTAGCAGATCTTTAAGAGTAACATGGCACCGTGAAGGAAGTACAGGGTTGTGCAGGAAGGAGTATAGGCCTTGGAGGGACCGGAAAAATTAAATGATCATCATCCAATCTAATTTTACCTGCCCTCCCAGGCCTTACGCTCCTCATACTGCAAACAATCCCTGTCATACCCACACTGGATCTTCCTCTTCTTTCCTTGCATCCAGAGGGATCAGATTAAAAACGTAGGTACGGAACATATTCATTTTAAGCTGTTTGCAATGAAATCCTACACCTTATCCCTGATGAAGAGATCATCGTATTTATAAGTGATTTTTGAAGTAGAAAAGATCAAAAACACTGAGGGGTGGATTGTACAGGTGGCATTTTGTTCAAGGAGAAAAATAAGTGGAAGAGAGAAAAGTCGTTGCCTTACCGGAGGGGGCAGAAAGGGGCAAAAAGGCTGGCCCCTCCACTCCACTATAGTCAAGCAGGCCCCCTTTATTTAGTATAGTAGGGGTCAGGTCTAGAATTTGATAGTCTATTTGACCGTTTTTGTTATTTTAGATCGTATTTTACAACTTTAAAATTTATTAGACTGTACAATTTGACTTGCTAAAATTTTACATAACTGTATATATGACACTTTAAATTATTTGTAAACCGTAAATTTTTATTATAGGATAGTATAATATAATAGTTCTATCTATAATATTATTTTTTAATAATTTATTATAGAAATATTATAAATGATTTTTTTTACAATGTTTATTTTGAATTTTTTTAAAATTGATGTAGAAATATATATTAAATTAAAATATTTTCAAAGAATGTTTATCTTCAATAAATTTTAAAAAGTAGTTTAAAAATAAATCTTTGATTTTTTTTTACTGTTTTTTATATTAAAAATCAATTTAGGAACAAATGTTATTTTATTTTTTAAAATCAATTTAGAGACAAATCTTTGTGTAAAGAAGAGTCTCCAATAAGAATTTGAGGATTAGCTTCCAACTTGATGTAAGGGTTTTTTATGCATAGTATTGGTACTATTATTTTAGGTTGTGTAGCAGCTTGGTGCTCTTTGATGGTCTTACTTAGACCCTACTCCTATACATCTACTAGTTTCCAACTTTATGGCCCATTTTTGTCTTGGTTTGATGAGATGGCTTGTTTTTGGCAATCCATTGACTATTCTTTATTTTATCGTGATAGTGTCAATGATCAGCTTTAAGAATCCTCTGTAGTAGCCAAGTGAAGAATAGTACAGTTGTGAATGTCATGGTGAACCACTTGAAACAATCGATCTGAGTTGATCACTGTGAAGTTTCTCCAAAGGAAGAGGTCTTGTTGTTTGTAGTTTTGTTTGTGACTATGTTGTTGATTGTTGCTCTTTTTCGCGTCTTTAGATTGCCTTTTTGTAAGCTGCATTCTTTCAATATAAAAAATTCACTCAACATTTTTTGACAACTTATAATTTTTTTAAAATGTCAATTGAAAGGTAGTAAAATGACCAAACCGTCATAAAAAAATTATATGACAGGCAGGGGTGACCGTCAAATTCCAGGCCTGGTAGAGGTTATAGTGTCGAGCCGTGGGGGGAGGGGCCCTATCTTCTAAACCAGGGAGAGATGGTACAATCGCTTGGTCCATGAAGCTAATAGAATGTAAGTGATGTTTGTTTTGGAATTGGTGCTTCTTTCTCAATAAAATGTCTTGATATATGTAGTGGAATTGTGTTCCCCTTTATCTAGTATAGTAGGGGTTATAGTGTCGAGCCTTAGGGGGAGGGGCCCTATCTTCTAAACCAGGGAGAGATGCTACAATCACTTGGTCCATGAAGCTAATAGAATCTAACTGATATTTGTTTTGGAATTAGTGCTTCTTTCTCAATAAAATTTCTTGATATATGTAGTGGAATTGTGTTCCCCTTTATCTAGTATAGTAGGGGTTATAGTGTCAAGCCTTGGGGAGAGGAGTCGGCTAACTCCTAGACAAAAGTTACCTATGTACATACAAAAATGCATGAAAACATACATAGCAGCATACATAGCATCATGCCATCCGAGTAGGGGCCCACCAAAATTAAGAGGGATAGGAAACGGTAAACTGAACGACAATGACTGACAGCAGACGACAGGTGTTGTTATCAGCTTGCGCGCCTAAATGAAATTCAAAAACCACTCCCTCCTCCCACGTTTCCTCATGTACGTATTTCTATCTCTACAGGTGATTACGAGTTGATTGAGGGGGCATTGGTGGACTTATTTCATAGCACAATTACAACTACCATCTAATCTGCTTCAGTTCACGTAGCTATCCTCTCCCCATGATATGCAGGGTCAATCTGTTGCTTAGACGAGTTGCGCTTGATGTTAGAGACAATTGTCATGATCATTCCTGTGTTTTATGGCAGTGTGCAGCCTTCTAATCTTCGTCATGTTGAAATAGGAAAGTATGCCAATGCATTTGTGAAGCTGAAGAGCCAAAGTGGTAATAAAGCGAAGAAACTTATGGTAGATGTAGGTAGTGTCCCCATTTTGATCAGTGCAATGGTTGTTCCTTCAAAAGAGTTTGTGCAAGGGCAGTTTGCTCAAGCCCTGCAAGAGAAGGCTAGGGGTGCATTAGCTAACATTTCAGGTGGAATGGTTGATATTGTGCTTAGCCTTGGAGCTTTGCTAAGTGGTGAATGCTAAGACAACGGTGAAGAGAGATCAAGAAGTTTGAGTAAAAGAGATATCAATTTCAAGGTAGAAATTGAGTCTTTCCATGAGGGATGTGGATCAAAAGACAAGTCGAGATCTCTTTCTTATGAAGAAACCCTCCAAAGATAATGTGCTCAAGCAAACCCTTTGAGCTCTAATCGAGCATTCAAGTATATAGATTTTAAAGAAGCTGAAACATGATCACATTATAAAATTAAAGGAGATAGTGACTTTTTCGGGCGCAAAGAAATGGTGAACAAAGAATATCATATGGCAATAAGTACATGATAGCCTCTATATGGTTTTTGAATACATGGATCATGCCCTGATTGGCTTATCAGATCAATTAGGAATGTGTTTTAGTGTTCCTCAGATTAAGTATTATATGCAGTAGTTATTAGCAGGGTTACATTACTATCATATCAACCAAGTCCTACATCGGGACATCAAAGGATCAAATTTGCTAATAGATAATAACATAATTCTAAATCTTCCAGATTTTGGTCTGGCAAAACCTTTTAGCACTGATCAAAACCAAAGCTTGACCAATAGAGTCATCACACTTTGGTATAGACCTCCTAAGTTGCTGCTAGGATTGATAATGTATGGTCCTGTTGTTGATATGGTCAGTTGGATGCATTTTTGCAAAGCTTCTTAATGAGAAACTAATCTTACCAGGGAAGAGTGAGCCAGAGCAACTCAATAAAATATATGAGCTATGTGGATCTTCGTATGAGAGTAATTGACCAGTGTTTCTAAATTTAAATTTGGAGCACTTTAAAGCCACTAAGGCCAATGAAAAGATGTTTCAAAGAAGCCTTTACATAAGACTACCTTTTTAGATAAGAATTTCATGTCTCCACCCAATTGATTCTCTTTTTCTACACTTAGATATAATTTCTCCTTTTCCTTATCATTGGTTTTCAATTGTATTTGTTCTATGGAATTCTTAAGTTCAAGAATCTTTGATTTCATTTGTTCAACTCCACTTATAGAATCATCTCTCACTTTCTTTGCTTGCAAAAATTCATATGCAATACAAAACCTCTTGAGTTTATCCACTTCTACATTACCATTTTCCCATTGTATATATTGCACATGTACCTTCCTCAACTTCTCAAGAACAGGAAGAATCTCTTCAATCAATATATTATCTACCTCATTCACTTTGGTGCATGGAGATATTAGAAAAAGAGTGCTTGCAAGAATCTAAGGTAGTTTAGAAGTTGAAGGCTGATATTAGGCACCTCAAGGCTCAATTAGGAAATGTTCAATTTACCTATAATGATCTTGTAAAACATTTTGATATAACAAAAGTGAAAGGTGTTGTTGCACCACTTATAAAAATTTTAACTACATGAATGGTAAATTTTGAAGGTGCCTTTCATTACAGTCATGTTTTGTAAATAACAAAAGGTCTTAATTACATTAATATTGTTTTCTAAAATTGGAGGTTGGAAAACACTAGGTGTTATGGAACCTGCAACACACATATTGTTTAAAACCCTCTACACATAACAACCCAATTGGTTAGCCACCCTCAAGTTGATTTTAATAGTTTTATCTATCCCTCACCTAGAACTCCTCCTCAATATCTCCTCCCTTGACCTTGGAAAACACTAGGAGTTATGAAACCTACAAACCACATACGGTTGTAAAACCCTCTTCATGTAACAATCAAGTTGGTTAGTCACCCCTTAGGTCAATTTGGTTAGTTTTATGTATCCCCCACCTAAAACTCCTCCTTAAGATCTCCACCCTTGAGCTTGGAATAAGAAGAATGCAATCATTCACAAACCACTATTTTTTCCAACCTACGATTATTTTGTGCATTTATTTTTTCGTCATACGAGGAAATTGAAATGTAATTTTTACTCTCAGTAGTTCAATTGTGGTAAATTTTTAAATTTCCTTTCATTACATTCATACTCTCTAAATAAGAGAATGTTTTTATTACAACAATTGCAAGTTGGAAAACACTGAGTGTTATGAAACTTGCAACCCACACGGTGTTGTAAAACCATCTATAGGTAACAACCCAATTGGTTAGTCACCCCTCGGGTCAATTTGGCTAGTTTTATGTATCCCCCACATGCAAATCATCCCCCTACTCTTGACCACTTATATTTGAATGTACAAAATGAAATAACTCAAAACCTAATGTGTTTTCCAACCTACAATTATTTTGAGCATTTTTTAATCAATCATATGAAGAAACTGAAATATATTTTTTATTATAACTAAGATTTGTTGTAAATTTTCAAGGTGCCTTACATTATGCTACCTTGATTGTTGTGGGAGGGGTAAATAAGTGCCATATCAATTGCCACTTTACACAACCCTTGCATGTATAAGAACCTTTTTCATTTTGTATAGCTCAATGGCAACAACCCACATTTTCTCATTATGCAAGGGCACATCACTAAAGTTTTGAACAAGAATGGATATACTTGTATTGTAAGAAATATTTATAGGATGAGAGACAAGACTAGGTAATTTTGATGGGAGATGATAACCCAAAGGATACATTTAGGATCTAACTTACTTTAGTTCAAGTTCATATCCTATTCCATCCCTATGAAAGGTTGTTATTGATTTAATTTTCACCCACTTTTCAAGAGACAAGAATACAACCATGCGTATATGGTGAAGGTAGTGATCAATGAGTAGAGTGAGATAGATAGTATTTACTTAGGGAGTTGATACTATAGCACTAGTTTATTGAGACCTTTATTGTGTTACACCTTATGTTATTGAGAACTTATATCCCTCCCACCCTACCACTCCCTATCTCCCCCTTCCCTCTCTCTCTCCCTAGAATATGTTTCTTTTTGTCCTTCATCATAGTGTAAGTATTATATTTATACAAATGCATGAATTTATTGATTTGGATATTCTAAAGATACTTATATTTAATCTTGTATATATTTCTAAAGATACTTCTCCTTTGTACTATTTCTTTATCAATACCATCACTATTAAACAAAACTCTTTTCATGGTCAATGACTCACCTCTCTCTAATTTATTTATTGGGATTTTTCATCTACTTGAATCTTCATAAGAATTTTCTCTATTTGCCTCATTCCCTCTTTCTCTCCTTCCCATCCCACATCTCCCTCACTCTACCTACCCCTCTCTCTACCTCTCCCTCCCTCCTCTCCCTCTCTCACACACACCACCTCTCTCTAACTCTCCCACCCTACATAGATCTCTCTCTACCTACCTCTATATTATGTTCACCTTACTTCTCCCCAAGTTTATTACCTCTTCTATCTTCTTTTATACATCCAACCAATCCACACATTCCTCATCATCTCAAACATTTATTCTATCCTTTAGCAATATTAACTAAATGTTAGACTCTACTCACTCTTAATGGAAGCATCTTATCTATATATTACAATGCAAAATACCTCAAGTTCAATGATCTATTTATACAAACGCTCACATTAGAATTTTATGACATAGTAAATTAACAAAAATAAGAATTATTAATTCATATAATTGCATTTACTATCTTGTCTCAAGGGCTTACAACATGAGACCTCAACCTTTAATGAATCACATACACAAATACTATATAGAATATAATATTTTGAGTTGATATGTGATATATTACTCTTCACAATGAGCTACTAAACTTTACTAATATTAACAAAAAATATATATTTTGGAGCTATTAAAAAATCACTTTTGAGTCATGACCAATGATATTTATATAGAGACTGTCCCTACCTACAATATTGACTATACAATTACATCATAGGGAGAGGATCATTATGCCAAATAGATGTTTCATTACTATGAGATATGGTTATTTTTGGTATTAGTTAATAAACAAACACTCATTTGTGATTTGGGACACCAAGCCACTCTCACACATAATATTGTACAACAATCCTATTGGCTCTCAAAATCACATGCCCTCTCCTCTAGCGCCATTACTCAAAGTGAGATAAAGGTAGTAATATGTATCAAATAGATTTACTCACACATCAACAAGGATATGAATACTTTTTTCCATTGCATAGGATTAGGGTGAATCCATTTCTTATTTAGACTCTAAAGAACTTACGAGGGTGATCCTTGAGACCTTAATACATGAAAAAAAATAGAATACTAATTTTACTACCATACCTTAATGGTAATCAAGAATAATAATAATTTCTAAAGAGGTTACATATGAGGCTAGATATTGAAATAATTTGTTCCCTCTTAATTAGAATAATATGCATTTCATCAATAGTAATTTAAGGAAAGTATGTGTATATTTTCTAAAGAGCGCACCAATTAGTTTGATTTTTATATTGTCCAATCTTGATTCCCTAAACAAGTTTATGGGAATTATGGTCAATATTAGTGGTATTGGTGTCAATTATGTGCCTTGATTTTATTTTTGAATGTTTTAGGTTAAAATTTTGTAGGATGTTGGATAGTTGTGAAATATGATAAAGGGGGGAAATATGGATTAAGGAGTTCCATGTTGAAAATCAAGTATAAATTCAAGTATTGAGGGGGGTCAAGAATAAAGGAATTTTTACTAGCTTGTGGAGATGGTTTACATAAGGATCATATCATAAAGGCTTGATATTTTGATGTGGTCCCTTATATCAAGGTTCTTTTGAATATAAAACCAAATTTGTCACCAACATAAAATATGTGAGGTTTGTGGTGAATTTTGTGTCACTCTCTACATTTATATTATTAGAATGTAAGAATTTATTGAACTTATTGGTACATGCACTTTATGCTCTAAAAAAATTCATGAGCCTTGTCAAGTTTTTGTTCATGAGCATCTAACTCCATTGTGGATGGTCATGCATGGTAGGATGTGTCAATAAATGCCTTAGATGGGAACCCAAGACATGTTTAGAAAGAACTATGCAATGTAGAACTATGAACAACTACAATGAAGTAATGTTGTAAGTAGGGGATGTTATCATCCTAGATGTGTGGTTGCGCAACATAGTATACATGAAATAGATTTACAAGAATTTATTTGACCTCCTCCATTTGTTTTCTTATCTACAAATGAAAGCCTGTAGACTAATTCCTTTATGTATTTAACATGGTCCACAATGTCTACCAAAAGTAAAAAATTCATGGATCGTAGTCATAAATTATGGATGTTGGTAAGCCAAAATGGACCCAAACATGAGTGAAGAAAAGACAAGCATTTATCATGGTGAGATTTTTATGAATGTGATATGATTCTCTTTTTTTGCACTTAGATCTAATTTTTTATTTTTCCTTATCATTTATTTCCAATTGTATTTGTTCATGGAATTCTAAAGCTCAAGAATCTTTGAATTCATTTGTTCAACTACACTTATACAATCATATCTCACTTTCTTTGCTTGCACAAATTCATGTTGCAATACAAAACCTTCTATCTACTTATCTCTCCCCTTCCCTCTCCAATTTCCCTATCTCCCTCCTTCCCCCTCTCTCTCCCTCACACACACACAACCTCTCTCCACTATCTCTCGCTACCTACCGCTCCCTCTCTCCCTAACTCTCTGTATACCTTCCTCACCTACCCTATCTCTCTTCATTTCCCTCCTCATAGTGCAATTCTTCTCTTTATACAAATGTATGAATTTATCCTCATATTAAATTTAAACAAACATTGCTCACTTACTAGTACCTTATGTTATTTCTACAATTGTGATTTTTTATATTGATTTGGATATTCTAAAGATACTTATATTTATTCTTGTATATATTTCTAAAGATACTTCTACTTTGTAGTAGTTTTTTATCAATACCATCACTGTTTAACAAAACTCTTTTCATGATCAATGAATCACCTCTCTCTAATTTATTTATTGGGATTTGTCATATGGTTGACTCTTCATAAGAATTTTAACTCTTGTGCAACCTTTATGTATTCTACCAATACTCTATTTTCTTTGGAAACACTCAAATATTCTATGTCCTATTCAAATACTCTATTTTCTTTGAATTGATTTTATTTTGTGTCAAAGAAAGATATGAAGATCCCTACCACTCCATCCAAACTCATGGGATAAACTTATAAATTTATGTAAATTTCAAATATTGGAGATATAATTAGATCTTTTAGTTTTTATAAATTTCCATAAATATGTTACAGCCAATAGGGTAGAATTAGAATTTTAATCCTAGAAAAAATATTAATAAGCTTTATATAAACATGATGAAAAACCATATAGTGACAATTATAATATATACATGGGTTGTATTCAATAAGAATCCCTCTCTCTCACACACACATGAAAAGATGGAATATGCTTTTAAAAAACACTTGAAAAGAAATAAAAAAGGAATTTGCTTTGAAAACACTTGACAAGAAATAAAAAAGGAATCCTCTCCCTATGTTTTACCTTCTTTACCCTCTATCTCTTTCAAACTACCCATCCCTTTGTCACTCAATCACTCCTTCTCTCTCTCTCCCTCACACACAACCTCTCTCCACCTTACCCCTCACATTATCCATCCCTTCGTCCTTCCTTACCTCTCCCACCCTCTCTCTATATGCACCTCTATCCCTCCCACCTTACCACTTACTATCTCTCTCCTCCCCCCTCTCTCTCCCTCACACACATACAAACTCTCTCCACTACAATGAGAGATATCAAAGACAACATTCACAATTATGCAAGTAACCTATATGATATCAATACAAATTAGATTACTTTATTACCCTTAAAAGTTGAAGTGTTATCTAGTTAACATGTGTGTGTGTGTGTGTTTAAGTATATGTTTAATTTACTTAAACATCATGGAATTCTAACATATTGCATGGAACATGTGCTAGGTTGGCTCATAACAACCCATGGAAAAGGAAAGAAAATTGAAATTTGAGTTTTTACACTCGGGATTTAAGGATTATGCTTATGTTCCTCAAGATCAACTTGGATCAATATTAAGCCATGTGGAAATGATCGACAATTTTAAGGTGGTGATCTTGGAGTGGGGAATAAATGTATGGAAAAAGTGTTAACAAGGATTCAAAATAGGGATAAGTAGATAGAAAATACATGGAGATATGTGCAACAAGGTACAACGAAGATGGATAGGGATTAGGCCATGAACTAAAGATGATAATATGTCACTTATCAATATATTTTTACACTAAGACATTTTCAACAAAGTGGGGATAAAGGGAAAATGGTATGGATATAGAAAAACTAATATCTTAATGAAAATTATCACTAATTAATTGACCAATGTGCATGGTAACTTGTTTATATGCCACAACCAAATCAACTTAAGATCTAAGTTTGATACTAACCATCCCTATCAATTGAAATTTTGTTCACAATTGTAAATTTTTATTGCTTATAATTTTAACTTTAAACAAACATATTAAATTGGTAAAATCCTTTATGAAGTCATTTTGATTTCACAAAATATTTGAGGCATTGAATTTACGAAGTTAAAGTAATAGCACCACATCACTTGTATGATGATTTCTAGAGAAAGGTGGATGTGCCTCATCATAGTAGGTTGAAAAAGTAATCAATTAACATCGTTTGTCGATATGTTAAAGATATTTTGGAGTTAATGTGTATATTTTTTTGTGACAATTATTACGCCCATTTTATTGGAGATAGGATACTTTAGTTATACATTACTTTAGAGAAATAAGTTCTTCCAAACTATATTGAAATCTTATTTTTGTACCTCTTAATAAATAATTTGTAAAGGGTAAAAATGAAGGGAATTTTTATATGGAATTGTAGACACGAAAAATATACAAATTGATCCTACACATCTGATCCTGATCATACTAACATCATTTCTTCCTAAATCATCTCCTTTACTAATTAATTTAATTAAATAATCTTTATTTGATTAAATTCATCACATTTCTCTCTCTTAATTAAGTAAATCAAATTTATCTGATTAAGTCATTCTCTTCTATTAATTAAATAAATCATTTTGTTTAATTAACCCTCTAGTCTCTCTTTTAATTAAATAATTAACTTTATTTAATTAACCTCTAAGGTCATCTCATTTAAAAAATAAATTAATCTTTATTTGATTTAATCTAACACCACCTTCTTTAATTAAATAAATCAATCTTTATTTAATTGAAACTAAATCATTATTCCTCTCAACTTTGATTTAAATAAATCCTAAAATCTAAATCAAATTGTCAAATCAGCTAATCTTCATCTAAATTAATCAAATCCTGATTAATCGTAATCCTAATCACTCCAATCCTTTAGATTTTGCAACTTGCACAATAAATCAATTTCCATTCAAAAGGGCATCTTTTGTGGAATATTCTTCAAATTCAAAAATCTCTCCAAAAGGGATGAGTACATTCAACAAGGCATTAAAGGCCTCTTACATGTCCTTTGCCTTGAGCTAAGTGACATTTGCTTCAGTCCTCTCTCCCTCCAACTTGTCATTTTATCAAATTCAAATTTGAATCTAATAGCATTTATGTGCACATTCATCAAAATGTGTTCATTCCTCCTCCAATCACATCTTAACAAGTGGCACAATGCCATTGGTCCATCTTTAATCCCACATTCATCCTATTTCACATTCCTCCATCCTTATCTCCTATAAATAGAGAGCTTCTCTATTGATTTTCCAGGATCCACCAACTTATGCAACATCATTATCTTCAAAGTTTTCATAGCATCTTCATCCATCCTTAGGCATTTTTATCAATTTTCATATTCTCATAGCTAGGTTATTGGCAAAATTCTTCAAAGAATCAACAATCATCATCAAATAACATCAAATCACATCAAGGAGTTGGGAAAGGGCCATTTTCCACATTAAAATGGTACCAATTCCCCCATGGGATTGAGATTTTGCTCATTAGAATAGGATTCGATTACTTTCATTGTTGTGTTCTTCATTTTATTTCCTATTTTCATGATTCAAGCTAATTTCGTGGGGAATGTTGATTCTATCTTGCATTTTGATCTAATCTTATGATTGTTCTTTGTGTTTATGCAGGTATAGAAACACCGTTCACAGGAATAATATCTCATTGATGCAACCAATGCTTTCATGAAATTCTCACCCCCCTTAAAACATAAAGGCTAGGTACAAGGTTCTAGTGCATGTTATTTAAAAAAACCTTCATGATAATAGATATGAGAGTGAGATAGGAATGATCCACTTACTAACACCATCTTTATGTCTCTCTTTGGATTAATCCATCACCCCTAAAACTAACATCTATGGTCATTGCATTAATGCATTAGGTTCATTTTAGGCTAATATAAATTTATTGATATAAGCATCTTTCATCCATCATAGTCCTTTCATTATCCATGCATCTTTAGGGAGGGATATAGTGAGTGGTAGGGTGAGGGATAGAGGGAGGGAGAGAAAAAAGGAAGGATGGAGATAGAGAGAGGCATAGAGAGTGGTAGGTTGGGAGGGATAGAGGGAAGGAGGGAGATAGGGAGTGGGAGGATGGGAGGGATATGTATAGAGAGAGTTAGGGAGGGAGGGAATGAGGGGTAGGTAGAGAGAGGTTGTGTGTGTGAGAGGGAGAGAGAGGGGGGAGGAGGGAGATAGGAAGTGGCAGGGTGGGAGGGATAGAGGGAGGTAGAGAAAGAGGGAAGGAGGGAGATAGGAAGTGGTAGGGTAGGAGAGGTAGGTATAGAGAGAGTTAGGGAGGGATGGAGGGGTAGGTGGAGAGAGGGAAATTTGTTTATAAGGCATGTGGATGAGAGTTTGAAATATTTAAAATCCTTATAGAAGCTATGAAACCTACAACCCACATAGTAATAATAATTTTATTATGAAAATGTTTTTGTTTCATATGCACCAAGAATGTAATGAAGTCCACATTCAATTTTTAGAACAACTCTTTGGTACATTTAAAATGACATTTACCTTTCTTCATACGATTGGAACAAAAAAATGCTCACATTATTTGCAATGTTGGAAAACACACTACCCTTTGTCAATTATTTCCTTATGAAAAGTTTTTGTTTCATATGCATGAAGACTGTAATTTTTACTCTAAGTAACAAAACTGTGGTAAATTTTGAAGGTTCCTTTCATTACATTCATACTCTCTAAATAAATAAATAAATTCATTACAAAAATTGCAAGTTGGAAAACACTGGGTGTTATGAAACCTGTAACCCATATACTATTGTAAAACCCTCTACACATAACAACCTAGTTGGTTAGTGACCCCTCAGGTCAATTTGATTAGTTTTATGTATCCCCCACCTATAAATCCTCCACCTTTCATAAGGAAATAAGGAAATAATTGACAGTGTGTTTTCCAACACTAGAAATAATGTGAGCATTTTTAGAAGGAAATAACTAACAAGGGGCAGTGTGTTTTCCAACACTGGGAATAATGTGAGAATTTTTTTGTTCCAATCAGATGAAGAAAGTGAAATGCCATTTTTACTATAACATTCTTTATCTCCCTCCTTCCCCTTCTCTCTCCCTCACACACACACAACCTCTCTCTACATACCCCTCCCTCTCTCCCAAACTCTCTCTATACCTACCTCACCTACCCTACCTCTCTTCAGATGATATTAAGTTTTTTGATCTTGGAAATATTTTTTTTCTAAATATTTTTTTATTAATTTTTATTGGCCCTAATTGTTATTTTTCTTACTCAATTTACCAAATTTATCATAATTTGTAAACTCAAATGACAATAAGGTATAATGCTCCATTTAACCACTTATAAAAGGTTTTCATTACAATAATTGTAGGTTGGAAAACACTAGGTGTTATGAAACCTGCAATCAACATACTGTTGTAAAACCCTCTACACATAACAACCCAGTTGGTTAGTCACCCTTTGGGTTAATTTGATTAGTTTTATGTATCCCCCACCTGCAACTCCTCCCCAATCTCTCCAATCTTGAGCTGAGAACAAGAAAAATCATATCACTCACAACCCATTGTGTTTTCCATCCTACAATTATTATGTGCGTTTATTTTTCCATCAAATGAGGAAATTGAAACACAACTTTTACTCTAAGTAACAGTTGTGGTAAATTTTGAATGTGCCTTTCATTACATTCATACTCTCTAAATAACAAAAGGTTTTCTTTACACTAATTGCAAACATTAGAAAACATTGGGTGTTATGAAACCCACAACCCACATATTGTTGTAAAACCCTCTACACTAATTTCGAATGTTTCAAGAATCTTTGAGTTCATTTGTTAAACTCCACTTATAGCATCATCTCTCACTTCCTTTGCTTCCACAAATTCATATACAATACAAAACCTCTTGAGTTTATCCACTTTTGCATTGCCATTTTCCCATTGCATGTACTGCACACACTCCTTCCTCAACTTCTCAAGAGTAGCAAGAATCTCTTCATTCACTTTGGTCTGCTTCTATCAAGTGTTTTTAAAGTAGATTCTTTTTTCATTTCATATATTCTAGTACTTTTTCTCCAGTTCTACATTTCCATTTGCCCATTGTACAAAGAATTTATTTTATCCGCTTCAAAAGAAAAAGACGTAGCTATAGACAACAACATCCTAATGAAGTTCAACACAGATACAAGAAAAAATATCTCAATAAAAAGCATTCCTTCTATCGTATAGTAAACCATTTCACCAATTGTCCTTGTACCTTTCTAATGTTCTTTCTATTCTAAATTTATTCTTGCACACCCACTTACAAGCAATGGGTTCCTAAACAACTAAATCAACCAAGTTAGAAGTCTTATTTTTCGTACCCTCGCCATATCCTCTTTCATGTATTTACTTTAAGATTTCTCATTTTAAGAGAACTATTCTCCTATAGAATTTGATTAATCATTACTACAAGGTAGAGAAAAATTAAATTATAGTTCTAAAGGAGTATACCTTTTTGGTAACTCCTATCATCTTATAGACCTTTTTGGTAACTCCTATAATTATAAAGGAGTATACCTTTTTGGTAACATGAAAAATGGTAGTAAGGATATTTTAGTGCCAAAAGAGATGGCTGATAAGTTAAAATTGAAAAGGATAAAATATCCAAATCCATATAAAATTTCACAATTCTAGAAATAACATAAGGTACTAGGGCAATGTTTGTTAAAATTTAAGATAGATACATATCATGAGGAAGTATTACATCCCACCCTACTACTCCCTATCTCCCTCCATTCGGGCTCTATCTCCCTCCTCTCTCTCTCTCACACACACACACAACCAATTTTTTGTTTCCATTTTCCCATTACATATAGTACACATGCTCCTTCCTCAACTTATCAAGAGAAGGAATAATCTCTTAAGTCAATAAATTATCTATTATCATTCTTATAAACCATTTCTCACCACCCCCCTCCATAATAGAAAATGGTTTTCATTACAATAATACTAATGTTTTTCCTACCTGTTACATAGACTTTGTGTTAGTATACACATCTTATTAAAACTTTACGTGATTTATAACCATCTAGGTATATCTTGAGTGTATATTAGTATATTTTAAGGATGATGCATAAAGTTAAGAATTACTGCTATCTTGTGAATCCAAAATTTTAGAGTTTCAATTTCTTCTTTGCAATACTTTGGATACTAGTGCATGTGATTAAGACTATCTCTATTATTTTCACCCATGGTTTCCACCTACCCCTCATATTATCCCTCCCTCCCACCTACCTCCCTCCCTCCCTCCTTCCCTCTCTCTCACTCTCTCTATGCATACCTATCCCATCCCCTCTCTATATGTGTACCTCCATCCCTCCCACCTTAACACTAAATATCTCCCTCCTTCCTCTATTTCTCTCTCCATTAGGTTAAACCTTAAACCCTAAACCCTAAACCTAACATATATCATCATTGCATTAATTAATTAGGTTAATTTTAAGCTAATATAAATTTATTAATCTAAGGGAGAGAGAGAGAGGGGGATGTAGGAGATAGGAAGTGGTAGGGTGGGAGGGATAGAGGAAGGGAGAGAAAGAGGGAAGGAGTGAGATAGGGAGTTGTAGGGTGGGAGGGATAGAGGGAGAGAAAGAGGCAAGGAGGGAGATAGGGAGTGGTAGGGTGGGAGGGAATTGAAGTAGAAATTGCAACATTGTTGTCATTACAAAAGAAGTTTTCACATTTTAAATATCAAGTAGAGTTGAAGTCCTAAGATATTTCTCAGTTTCAAAATAGAGCTGAGTAGAATAAGCACCATACGTTGAAAGAATCAAATTCTATAGGAGACGACATCTTAAATAATATAGGAAAAGGAGGCACTAATGATGAATCAACCTTACTTCTCTCTCTCTCTATACAACCTTAATTCTATGATGAAGGTTGTTTCACTACATCTACCATATCATCATCCATCTATCTAATATGCATCTATTCTTTTATTTCTTTATGAACTACTACTTCATCTTTCTTCAATTTCTTCATTATAAGGTCTTTCAACACCATCTTTATGTCTCTCTTTGGGTTAATCCATCATCATCGTTGCATTAATCCATTAGGTTAAACCTTAAACCATAAACCATAAACCTAACATCTATAATCATCACATTAATTCATTGCATGAAACTATAAATGATTAATGTTATCCGTATTTACACTATAAATTGATTAATTGAACAATTGAAGGCTCACTTTTACCATGTAATTGATGCAATCATCATAATTAATCATTCAAAATTTTCCTCAAATGTGTTTATAAGGCATGTGGATGAGAGTTTTAAATATTCAAATGCCTTATAAAAGCTATGAATTATTAAAAAATAAAGTGATAGAGCAACTAGAGTTTTTTTAAACAATGATGGTATCGATAAAGAACTAGTACAAAGGAGAAGTCTCTTTAGAAATATATACAATTACTAAATATAATTATTATAAATTCAAAAAATGATAGTAAATATATTTTAGCACCAAAAGAGATGGTTGATAAGTTAAATTGAAAGGTTAGAATATCCAAGTCCATATAAAATTTCACAATTGTAGAAATAACATAAGGTACTAGTCAGTGAGCAAGGAAGGGAGAGATAGATTTGAAAAGTAGTTATCTACCTCTCCCCCCCCTCTCTCTCTCACACACAATATCTCTCTTTATACCTCTCCCACCCCACCTTTGTATCTAGATTTACCTACATCTCTCTTTATTCCTTACACCTTACCTCTTTGTACCTACACATCTCTCCCTCTCTCTTTCCCTCTCTCTCTCCCTCCCTCCCTCTCTCTATCTACACTCACCCTCTCCCTCTTGACCTAACTTTACCTCAATCCATCCCACCCACCTCTCCTTCTACCTACCTCTCCATCCTTCCTAACTTCCCCCCTCTATCTACTTTTATCTCCTCTTCCCTCTCTACTTTCCCTATCTCCCATCACTCTCTCTACCTGCCTATCCCTCTATTTCTTCAACCTTACCTCTCTTTACCTACCTCTCCATGTATCTCTCTCCCCATATCCCTCTATCCCTCTATCCCTCTATACTTCTCTCCACCTATGGGAAGAGAAAGGTTAGGAGGGATGGTGAGATAGGAGTGATAGAGTGAAGTATAGAGGAATGCATTTATTCCATGGAATTCTTAAGTTCAATATGGATTTTTAGTTAATACATTTTTGTACCAATGTTGTCCATATTTTCATTACAAATGATTAATTGAATAAATTGAATAATGAACTGATGAAATTATAAATGATTAATGTTATCCATATTTACACTATAATTGATTAATTAAACAATTGAAGAAGGCTCTTTTTTACCATGTAATCGATGCAATCATCGTAATTGATCATTCATAATTTTCCTCAAATGTGTTTATAAGACACGTGGATGAGAGTTTGAAATATTCAAATTCCTTATAGAAGCTATGAATTATTAAAGAAGAAAGTGATAGAGCAACTAGAGCTTTTTAAAACAATGATAGTATTGATAAAGATCTAGTACAAAGGAGAAGTCTCTTTAGAAATATATAAAAGAATACATATAAGTGCTATAAATTCATCGTAAACAATGGTAGAAAAGAGAAGTAGATAAAGATCGGGAAAGTAGAGAGGGAAGGGGAGAGAGTAGATAGAGGGGGGAAGTTGGGAAGGAGGGAGATGTAGGTAGAAAGAGAGGTGGGATGGAATGGATTAAGGGAAAGGTAGGTAGAGAGGGAGAGGGTGAGCGGAGATAGAGATAGGGAGGGAGGGAGAGAGAGGGAAAGAGGGAGGTGTAGGAAGAGAGGTAAGGGTGTGTGTGAGGGAGAGAGGGAAGGAGGGAGATAGGGGGTGGTAGCGTGGAAGGGATAGAAAGACCCAAAATAGACTTAGTAGGAGGGGGAGATGTGATGATGGATTATGGGACATAGGCACCCAAATTGGATTTATAGCTTCAAGGAGGGATAGAGATAATGTTTTTGGATAGGGATAGGGATAATGTTTTTGAGCTGGTATAATGGAGGGGGATGGTGAAAAATGGTTTGGAAGAATGATAACACATAATGTATCGACTTAAGAGATTCTTCCTTCTCTTGAGAAGTTGCAATGGAAAAGAAATTTGAAGAAGTAGACCAAAGTGAATGAGATAGATAGTGTATTGACTGAAGAGATTCTTCCCACTCTTGAGAAGTTGAGGAAGGTGCATGTGCAGTATGTGCAATGGGAAAATGGCAATGTAGGAGTGGATAAAGTCAAGAGGTTTTGTATTGCATGTGAATTTGTGCAAGTAAAGAATGTGAGAGATGATGCTATAAGTGGAGTTGAACAAATGAACTCAAATATTCTTCAACTTAAGAATTCTATGGAACAAATACAATTGGAAATAGATGACAAGGAAACGTAAAATCAGATCTAAGTACAAAAAAAGAGAATTGGTTGGGTGGAGACATGAAAGGCTTATCTAAAAAGGTAGACAAGTCTTGTAAATAACTTGTTAAAAGAAACATCTACATTCTCTAAGATCGTAAAGACACTCTCAAAGCTGAGAAAAAAGTGGTTACAAAGCTACATAAAATTATTCAAGACATTGAAAACTCTATCCAAGAAAGGGATGCTTCTATCCTAAGGGTTGATGAGGGAGCAACTGATCTAAAGATTCTAGTAAAAGATATAAAAAAATGTTAGAATATCATGACAATGAATAGTAGGGGGTGTTAACAAGTAAGAGCAATGGAGATGAGGAAAAATTTGTGTTGCATCTTTTCCTCACTCTCTCTACCTACCTCTCCCTCTATTCCTTAAACGTTACCTCTCTCTACCTACCTCTCCATGTCTCCCTTATTTTAGGCTAATATGCATTTAAGAATGAAGACAATGTTATAGTAAATGCCAAATACATCAATCTCTTATTACATAAGCCACATTAGATCCCATGTAATGTGAGTATATGAATACCAAGAAATTTAGTTTCATGAATACCTAATTGGTATATTTAGAATTTTTAATCTCACCAAATGGTTTGAAGATGGATCCAAAGAAGGTAAAGTAAATTTTTGAATTTCCTTCACCAACTAATATTGTTAGAATTGGCTATGGCTGCCAAGATCTTGAGACAAAATGGAAAGCACAAGAAGAGAGAATATGAATGTGACAAGAATAAACTATATTCTTATCAATATGATTCAATGATATGATTGTGATTGTACAAGTGAGAGACCCCTTGGTTATATAGCCAATGTGAGATACAAGATGTCATAGGATTATGACAAGTGTCTTAATCATATGACACGAGACAACTAATCACACTTACCTAGGTTCACATGTGTTACAAGTCAAAAGATAAGATAACAACTAATGACAACTAAAACCTTCTAGAAAGATTCCTTCCTATGACCTAAGCAAACTTAACGTGTGTATATAAGTCCCCTAGTAATGAATTAACTAGGTACAAGACTTTATTTACACCAATACCCCCCTTTAAGTGCAACTGAGGGAGTAGCAATTATTATGCAAATGACTCAAGGATGCAAGAATGGGTCCCAAATACTAGGCCACATTAGGTACCCATGTACAAATGAAAATGAAATCTCTCACAAATAGAGAAAAGCAGAAAACCCAGTGGGACAAAACTCCTCCCCAAAAGAGATGAAATACAAAAAAGAAATTCTCTCAATGAAGAATGAGAAGGTAAAAACCCCATGTGAGGAAAAAGACCCCCTCGTAAGAGAGAAGTAGAAGAGAGACAAGGTAGCCCCCCCTCAATGTTGAGTCTCCTGCAATGATGGTAGAAGCTTGACATTGAATGTTGAAGATGATCCAATCTTATCGAACAACGTTCCTCCCCTTAGGAAGAAACAAAACCATGGATGTATGCAAGATTTCTGGAAGATGGACGATGTATGATGATATATCTGAAGCATGCTCAAGTGTCTCCATGTTGATGTTGAAGGCTAACACACTCCAAATAAGCATTCTAGGCCACACTGTTGAAGAGGACAATCCGGAATCTAGTAGAGATGAATGTAGAACATGATCCAAAGACAATGATATTTCCTCTGAAGACAAAGAAGCCTCCTCCAAATGTTATCCAAAATTATCCACAGTCATGTCAAACTGCAAAGAATGATCATGTAGATAATGAACAAGAGGGTCAAGGTGTTTCCTCACAACAAATGAAGAAGGATCATCTTCATCAAAGAGAAGATGAATGCTATCGATGATGTCCCCCAAATCTGCAATATGAGACTCCACAAGAAAGTCTAAAATACATGTCAAGAAGCCATCCAAAGTAACCATATCTGGAAGACAATGTATATCATGTTGCACTGAATCACAAGGAACCAAAAATGTGGAATCACAAGCATCATCAACTGCAACAGTAGGTGGAGGAGATAGAATGCATGACTCAAGAACTAGATCTGATGTGAGAACTCCCAAGTTCAAGAAGCCAAATGTCTCCTTTGAATCATGGTTCATATGATCAACAACCGAAGGAACAATGTCACCATCAGAAGCAAAATCTGCAAAGGTATACAACCGAGATGAATGATCAACCATCCCAGTAGCAATGATCTCTCTACTCTCCAAGTCTCAAATGATGACTGAATCGGGTGTGAACTCCATAGTTCTACCATCTCCACCATGTGTAATTTGATAAATGGAAAGAAGATTGTCCATCAAATGAGGAACACATAAGAAATCCTAGAAAGTGTTATCCCCAAAACTAATAGATCCCTTCCCAATTACATTCATGTATGTATTGTTTCCCATCAAGATAGGAGACATAGTACAAGGCTGAAAAGAAGAGAATATAGACTACGAAGATGCCATATGATGAGATGCTCCTAAATCTAGAAGCCATCTCCCTGATCCTGGACCTGAAAAGGCACCAGAGCTTGACCTTTATTTCCTAATGTAGATGCTTGACCTTTGTCCTTTTTAGATTGTTCTGAATAAGAAGGAGAAGAAGGTGATTCAGACATTCTAGAAGGAAAATCAATGTGATTATTTTTGAGAAGGTTTTTCAACTCATCAATATCCTTCTGATAATAATAATGTTCTTCATGTCCATCCTTCTTGTAATATGCACAAAAAGGCCTCTCCTTCCTAGACGATTCCCCTTTGGAAGAGGATTTTTTCTCTGCTTGATCTAAATGTGGATTATTCTTTGTTTTATTCTATTTCTTATCTAATTCTAATTCTTTCACCTGACTAACCAACAATGCTTGAGATTTAGAAGTCTTGATGAGACCCATTGAGATAAGCTTTTATTGCTCATGTATCAACATCTCAAAAAATTATGCAAATGAAGGTGTAGCATATGCATACCCCATAGTCAATCTATGAGTATGAAATCTAGAAACAAAAGAAGCATAATCAGGACCAAGTTTTTTCATTGTATTGTATACCAACTGAATTTCCTTCTTATCAATTCCACATGCTTTACATTTCTCTCTTAGATCATCAACCTTAGTGATGTAGTCCCGGATGTTGTCAAAGTTATTAGGATCAAGGCTCATCAATTCATTATCAATTTGATAGCCTCTTACTTCATATGTAGTACCATACAATGTTTTCAATTTGTCCCAAGCTTCATAATAATTTTTACATGATTCAATTAGTAACAACAAATCTTGAGAAACTAGTGTATGAATACACCTGAGAGCTTTGGTATGTTTAATCATCCATTTTATCTTTTTATCTACATCTGTAGGTTCAGGTACCTTATTTTCAACATATAGAGAGTGACCATCTATCATTAGAATACTCCATGCATTTTGATGCCATGTTGAATAATTATATGATGTGAGCAAAGGAACCTTAGAATGATCCATGAAACAAGAGAGCACAAGCAAACAAATCAAAATAATGCACCAAGAGACCCCCCAAATCACTCAATCAGGAAACCCCCAAGCAATATCTGATTTGGCACTTTATATTCAGTGTGTTTATAGTTGCTAGATGCCAAAAACAACAAGCTAGACTTGATCTTACTGCTCACAGATGCCAAAATAGGCCACAAAATCAAGTACAATTTTTGGTACAAAATGAGATTAATCTGATCATACCACTCAAAAGTACACATATAATTATGCACTTTAAAAAAAACTGCACCCAAAAATGTTACCGTAGGAGCAAGATATGAGTTCCCAAAGATCCCAAAATGAGGACGAAGCAACAACACCAGTGAGAATCTGTAGTTTCTGGAAAAAAATAGACACCAAAACCAAAAATTAATTGAACCACTGTGAAGAGCGCAAAATTCTAGCCCAAATCAAAAAAAAATTGCTTGAAAAAAGGACTCAAAATGATTGAGTTATGGGGCTCTAAAGTTGAACTACAAAATCAAAAAGTTCATCTGTGAGGGGGGCAATTTTTTTTTAGAAAATTCTGATGTGGCACTGACTTCATCAATGCAAAGGCTTAAATTTGATGACCTGAGCCTCGTCACAAAAGAATATTCCCTCCCTACAAGAATATTCGCCAGACAATGAGCTTAAACTTGACAGCTATAAAACCATCATAAGGCGTTCCATTTTTTTTTGGTATATTCTCCTTTATGTCGGAATATTCCTTTCTTGTGCTGGATGTCTTTGTTGTGCCGCTGTGTGTGGGTTCCGCCGGTATTTAAAGAATGGAGTGTTGGTTTTTATATAATATCCGTTGGTTGAAATATGCAACGCCAGAGTTTGTATGAGGGTCGGCATGGGCGAATGTCGGTGGCAGGTGGAGGGTGAATGAGTGGACCACCCATGTGGCTCATAGTGGGGCCTGCTGGTGCCAGGGGCATACCTACAAAGGTTGGTATGACCTGCGAATACACAGTCCATAGAGAAAATCTCTACTTTTTAAATTTTTTATATATATTTTTTTTATTTTTCAATCAAAGCCTTACAAATATTTTGATTGGTACAAAAAAAAATTCAAAAATTTTCAATTGAATAATTGTACCGTCTATTAATGATGACGATCTGGGGGGTCGTACGACTCCCTGGACAATTTTATTTTTGCCTCACCAAACAACTGCCCTAATTTGGACGAATTGACAATTGATCTTAGGGTTTTTGGCCATTTTGGACATGATGGAAGGGTCGGATTTGACCCAAAATACTCCAAAAATGTAGCTACCTTTTGGATCTGGCAACCACTCTTCAACTTCAAACCCTCATAGATTTGGCCTCATATGTCCGATTTGGACGAAACAAAAGGAAAAATCAACTTTCTTGAACACTCCAAATGCAATGGTGAGCTTAAATTTGCACCAAAAAGCTCCGATATGAACCTGCAATAAAGAGCCAAAAATGGAACCTCCCCAAATTTGTTATCTCTCTTCAGAAAAAGACTCTCCAATGGCACCCAACCTGCTCTGATACCATGTTAGAATTGGCTATAGCTGCCAAGATCTTGAGACCAAATAGAAAGCACAAGAAGAGAGAATATGAATGTGACAAGAATAAACTATATTCTTATCAATATGATTCAATGATATGATTGTGATTGTACAAATAAGAGACCCTTTGGTTATATAGCCAAGGTGAGATATAAGATGTCATAGGATTATAACAAGTGTCTTAATCATATGGCATGAGACAACTAATCACACTTACTTTGGTTCACATGTGTTACAAGTCAAAAGATAAGATAACAACTAATGACAACTAACACCTTCTAGAAAGATTCCTTCCTATGACCTAAGTAAACTTAACATGTGTAAATAAGTCCCTTAGTAATGAATTAACTAGGTATACGACTTTATTTACACCAAAAAATATTATAGAGGTACAAGAAGGGCTTCAATAGGTAGTGCTTCAAAAAAACTTCTACTAGCTTCACATGTGTGTGGAGGTGTTGAGCATCATATTAAAACTTCTACATTCCTTAAATTTATTACAAAGCCTAAAAATTATGATATATGCATGCGTTGTATTCAATAAGAATCCCTCTCTCTACCTACCCCTCTCTCTACCTCTCCCTCCCCCCTATATCTCACTAGATAGATAGTGTATTGATTGAAGAGATTCTTCCTACTCTTAAGAAGTTGAGGAAGGTGTGTGTGCAGTATGTGCAATGGGTAAATGGAAATGCAAAAGTGGATAAACTCAAGAGGTTTTGTATTGCATATGAATTTGTGCAAGAAAAGAAAGTTAGAGATGATGCTATAAGTGGAGTTGAACAAATGAACTCAAATATTCTTAAAATTAAGAATTCCATGGAACAAATACAATTGGAAATAAATGATAAGGAAAAAGAAAAATTGAATCTAAGTGCAGAAAAAGAGAATCAGTTGGGTTGGGAGATATTTAATGATTAGGATGGAAAGATGCATGGATAATTAAAGGACTATGATGGATGAAAAATGATTATGAAAATATTTTTGTTTCGTATGCACCAAGAATGTAATGAACTCCACCTTAAAAATTTAGAACAACTCTTTGGTACAATAAAAATGACAGTAAATATATTTTAGCACAAATGTTCACATTATTTCCAATTTTGGAAAACACACTATCCCCTATCAATTATTTCCTTATGAAAGATGCTCACATTATTGCAGTGTTGGAAAACACATTGCCCCTTGTCAAATATTTCCATATGAAAAGTTTTTGATTCATACACACCAACAATGTAATGAATTACACCTTAAAAAAAATTAGAACAACTATTTGGTACAATAAAAATGGCATTTCACTTTCTTCATTTGATTGGAACACAAAAATGCTCACATTATTTACAATGTTGGAAAACACACTGTCCCTTGTCAATTATTTCCTTATGAAAAATGCTCACATTATTTCCACTGTTAGAAAACACACCATCCCCTGTTAATTATTTCCTTATGAAAGATGCTCACATTATTGGAGTGTTGGAAAACACACTCTCCCTTGTCAGATATTTCTTATGAAAAGTTTTTGATTCGTACACACCAACAATGTAATGAAGTCCAGCTTAAAATTTTAGAAAAACTATTTGGTACAGTAAAACTGGCATTTCATTTTCTTCATTTGATTGGAATAAAAAATGCTCACATTATTTGCAGTGTTGGAAAACACACTGTCCCTTGTCAATTATTTCCTTATGAAAAATGCTCACATTATTTCCAGAGTTGGAAAACACACTGTCTCCTGTCAATTTTTTTTTTGATACACAAGTCATAGTTTAATATATTAAAATAGTCTGGAAATTACATAACGTTTGCGAACACAAGGAAAATGATAAACATCAAGCTCCAATTCTCCCCCAAAAACCACCCTACTATTGTATAACAACCACCCACCACCCACCAAAAGACCACCAAAACCAGAATCCCAAACAATCCAAGGGTCACCCGTGTGAACGAAATCAACCCAATACCCAGCAAAAAACTAACATCCTAAACCAGGCCACCACCCATACTTACATAAAATGATTTAATTCAACAAATTCTACAAAATCCTTCTTCCATTCCATGCCACCAGTAGCCATTAGACTGAAGAATTTCTTCGGGAACTCCACTGCCACCGCCGCAATCATCCTATGTTTCATAAGCATGGGACCACTCAAATCCAGGAGGAATGGATACAGTTTAATGGCCTCGTTTGTGCCCTGCAGTAGCTCCAAGTCGCTTGAGCACGATGTACCTCTCCCTACCACCATAGCCCTTAGCACCTCATCAACTCCTCCCAGCAGTTCCTCCCTAAACATTTTCCCAAGCAATAGCTTTGCCTGCGCTTTATCCACATTGTTGTCCAGAATGGATGCACGAAACCTAGAGGAAATCTGCAAATTATCCCTCCCATATGCATCATTCTTCAAATGCCTGAGCCCTGGGATCATCTTGTTTGCCACCACTACCAAAGAGTTGTTGTTGAGGAGGAATCTTTTCAATCTCTTGTTCGAAATTGCTCTGAACAAAGTTTGGTGAATATGCGACTTCAATGAGATTGGGGTGCCTGCCCCAAACCTTGCCAACCCATCCACAAAGACTTCAATCATGAAACTTGAACACCTAGCCATCACTTCCCAAGCACACACCACACTCTGAAGATAGAAGAAAATGCACCATCCACAACATGAAACAAAAGAATGAGGAAAAAAACCCCAGAAATGAATTTAAATCCAATTACCAAAACACACTGCCATGTACTAGTTTGTTGTCACCCTCACTAATGAGGCACCTCTAAATTGTGCCAAATCCCAGCCAAAGGACTGGGGCCATCAGTTCCAAAGAACCTTGCCGACCTTGGGAAGGCCACCATCACCTCGCCATCATATCGCTTCCTAATGATTAGACTTTCGCCTCCACCGTTAGCCTGTGAATGGCTACCCACGATGCCATCCTTCCCCACCTCACCAATGTACGTGGCCTTACTACCACATCCCCTCCTCCACTTTGGAGGGGGATCCCACCCATCCACCCACAGTCAATTATTTCCTTATGAAAGATGCTCACATTATTCGAGTGTTGGAAAACACACTGTCCCTTTTTAGATATTTCCTTATGAAAAGTGTTTGATTTGTACACACCAACAATGTAATAAAGTCCACCTTAAAATTTTAGAACAATTGTTTGGTACAGTAAAACTGGCATTTCACTTTCTTCATTTGATTGAAACAAAAAAATGCTCACATTATTTGGAGTGTTGGAAAACACATTGTCCCTTATCAATTATTTCCTTATGAAAAATGTTCACATTATTTCCAATGTTGGAAAACACACTGTCCCCTATCATTTATTTCCTTATGAAAATATTTTCGTTTCGTATGCACCAAGAATGTAATGAAGTCCACCTTCAAATTTTAGAACAACTCTTTGGTGTAGTAAAAAATAGCATTTCACTTCTTCATCTAATTGGAACAAAAAGATGCTCACATTATTGTAGTGTTGGAAAACACACCGTCCCTTGTCAAATATTTTCTTATGAATTTTTTTTTATTTGTACACACCAAAAATGTAATGAAGTCCACCTTCAAATTTTAGAACAACTCTTTGGTGTAGTAAAAAATAGCATTTCACTTCTTCATCTAATTGGAACAAAAAGATGCTCACATTATTGTAGTGTTGGAAAACACACCGTCCCTTGTCAAATATTTTCTTATGAATTTTTTTTTATTTGTACACACCAAAAATGTAATGAAGTCCACCTTAAAATTTTAGAACAACTATTTGGTATAGTAAAAATGGTATTTCACTTTCTTCATTTGATTGGAACACAAAAAAGCTCACATTATTTGTAGTGTTGGAAAACACACTGTCCCTTGTCAATTATTTTGTTATGAAAAATGCTCACATTATTTCTAGTGTTGGAAAACACATTGTCCCCTGTCAATTATTTCTTTATGAAAGATGCTCAAATTATTGGAGTGTTGGAAAACACACTGTCCCTTTTTAGATATTTCCTTGTGATTTTTTTTTTATTTGTACACACCAACAATGTAATGAAGTCCACCTTAAAATTTTAGAACAACTATTTGGTACAGTAAAACTGGAATTTCACTTTCTTCATTTGATCGGAACAAAAAAATGCTCACATTATTTGTAGTGTTGGAAAACACATTGTCCCTTATTAGTTATGTAATGAAGTCCACCTTCAAATTTTAGAACAACTCTTTGGTTATAGTAAAAATGACATCTCCAACTGTCCCTTGATAGGGGACAGTGTGTTTTTCACTTTCTTGATATGATTCGAACAAAAAAATGCTCCTTATGAATTTGCAGTGTTGGAAAACACACTGTCCATTGTCAATTATTTCCTTATGAATTTGCAGTGTTGGAAAACACATTATCCCTTGTCAGTTATGTAATGAATTCCACCTTCAAATTTTAGAACAACATTGGAAATAACTAATAGGGGATGGTGTGTTTTCCGACAGGGAACAAAAAATGCTCACATTATTTACAGTGTTGGAAAACAAGTTGTCCTTTGTCAATTATTTCCTTATGAATTTACAGTGTTGGAAAACACACTGTCCCCTGTGTAGGAAAAGTGGACAGGGGACATCATTAGAATGTAAGATGTCTAGAAATAACTAACAGGGGATAGTGTGTTTTCCAACATTGGAAATAACTAACAAGGGGCAGTGTGTTTTCTAACATTGGAAATAATTAACAGGGGACAGTGTGTTTTCCAACAAGGGACAATGTGTTTTCCAACATTGAAAATATGATTGGAACAAAAAATACTCACATTGTTTGCAGTCTTAGAAAACACACTATCCCCTGTGTAGGAAAAGTGGGCAGGGGACATCATTAGAATGTAAGATGTCTAGAAAGAACTAACAGGGGATAATGTGTTTTCCTACATTAGAAATAACTAACAGGGGACAGTGTGTTTTCCACTTTCCAACATTGGAAATAACTAACAAGGGACAGTGTTTTCTAACATTGGAAATAACTAATAAGGGACATTGTTTTTTTCACTTTCTTGATATGATTGGAACAAAAAAATGCTCACATTGTTTGCAGTGTTGGAAAACACGTTGTCCCCTGTGTAGGAAAAGTGGACAGGGGATATCATTAGAATGTAAGATGTCTAGAAATAACTAACAAGGGACAGTGTATTTTCCAACTTTGGAAATAACTAATAGGGGACAATCTGTTTTCCAACAGGGGACAGTGTGTTTTCCAACATTAGAAATAACTAACATGGGATAATGTGTTTTCCAACATGGGACAATGTGTTTTCCAATAAGGAACAAAAAAATGCTCACATTATTTGCAGTGTTGGAAAACACACTATCCCTTGTCAATTATTTCCTTATGGATTTGCAGTGTTGGAAAACACACTGTCCCTTGTCAGTTATGTGATGAAGTCCACCTTCAAATTTTAGAACAACTCGTTGGTTACAGTGAAAATGATATTTCACTTTCTTGATATGATTGGAACAAAAAAATGTTCACATTGTTTGTAGTGTTGGAAAACACATTGTCCCCTGTGTAGGAAAAGTGGACAGGGGACATCATTAGAATGTAAGATGTCTAGAAATAACTAACAGGGGACAGTGTGTTTTCCAACATTGGAATTAACTAACATGGGACAATGTGTCGTCACTATATTCTAATGATGTACCCCTTCCTTGTTCATATGATTATGACATTAATTTGGTAGATGAACCCAAAAAATTTGTGGCACATCTTTCGTCAATAACAATTGTTATTGCCTACCTGTTACATAGACTTTGTGTTAAAGTATACACATCTTATTAATACTATAAGTGATTTATAACCATCTAGGCATGTTTTGAGTGCATATTTGTATATTTTGAGGATGATGAATAAAATAAAAAATTACCGCTATCTTGTGAATCCAACATTTTAGAATTTCAATTTCTTTGTAATACTTTGGATACTAGTGCATGACATTGAGACTATCTCTATTTTTTCACCCATGGTTTCATATTGTTTTAGATGTTTATATAGAACATAAAGTAGATTGGGCAAAACACATTTGATCTATTATTTAAGAGGATAAAATTTTGTACACGAAAAGTTTATCTATTGATAACATCAACTTTATTTACATAGATTAGATGTAAAAATCTATGCTACATGGAAGGTTTGTCATCTCCAAAGATTTTATACAATTCAAGATCATAGAAATGAGGAAGATGGTCCTCTAATATGAAGACAAAAGCCCTAAATGATAGTGATCCATTCTCTACAATGAGATATTTTATGCATTTACAATAGTTTTAGTAGCAACTACTCTTCTTGAGCGCTCAACATTTTCAGAGTCCTCATTTTCCTCTCAAATCTCAGGCAAAGCTTTCTTTATATTGTGAATTCTTTCAAGTGTGAATTCTAATCCCTTTGTCCAAGGGGGATCAGTAAGAACGAGATTTCATTCTGATCCAAATGCCATTACACTGAAAAATGACTATAAAATGGGCTCTACTAGAAACACTAAGAAGTTTTCCTATATATCACTTGTAAGCCAAACACTTGTTGTAGATCTCAAACGTGTGAGATTCACCTAAATTTTTCACCACCCAATATGTCAACCAACCCTCTTGTCTATGAAAAACCACTTCTTCAAAGTCTTCTTTATTTTGTTGTTATCAATGCAACCCATCAAGTTTTGGACTCCTGGTAGCAAAACACAAAGCTCGTTAGAATATAACTACCCATAAGAAAACAATAATTAGTAATTTTCCAGAGGTATAACTATGTAGGAGATGTATGCATCATAGACAAGAAAATCCATGCAAAAACATAAGAAATGGATACCAATGGCAAGGTAAATAATTGACCAGTAAGGGACCCTGAATCAACTTAGACATGGAACTTGGACATGATAGCATGTGCAAAAATGGTTGTTATAGTCATATGAATCTATGAAGTTTATACCTGCACATTTCTAAGAGTGTGCCACAAATAAGATGCAACTGAAGGACTTAGATGTCATCTATAGCTTTACTTCAAGCTAACTCCTATATAAACACGAGCACTGAAATAGATAAATGTAAAGGTAAAGGTAAATATTTCCAGGCAAAAGAGCAACTCAAAACAACAATGCCAATTTTAATGGACAATATACATAGTTTTATTAATAAAATGTTATGAATTCATGTCCCAATCATCATAAAAGGTCTGCAATATCTACATGGCCCAATCGTCATAAAGGGTTGCAATATCTACAAAATATATCAACAAATCATAATGAAAAATATGATTTCCACCAAGATGGCTATAGTCAACTTAGGGACAAAATGAAAAAAAGAGAGCCCTATTTTCTAACCATGCCCAAAGCTCAAGGCACTCAAAAATTTGAATGATAATCAACATGAATTTTAGCACATAGACAAAATGTATTCATTAAAAGCACTCTCTATGAGAAGAATTCGTCTAAAACTCCTGATTGATTCCATATAGACTGTCACCGGTCAAATTCATAATTGATTCCACATAGACTCCTCACAAGTCCCTGTGCATCACAACCAATTCTCTGGGATATCTAATCATTCAAGCCCTGCACAATAGAGAGAAATCTAAGGAGCCTTCTTGTTTTTAATGGGACATGCATAGGTGTTTTTTGTCTAGGAGTTAGCTGTCTATTAAAGAGGATCGAATTTTTTGTTAAATTCAGATTTCTATTCATAAATAATTATTATAATTTCTCATTTAAAACAATTAAAATCCACCTTTTTTTTAATTATAAAAAATCGTAAGATCGGCTATTTAGAAAATGCTACAGTTTTTTTTTAAATCATCCGTTTGAGAAATCACAACTTACCCCAAATTCATGGAATCATTACTTCAGGGTTCTGTAGGAGCAAGAACTAAGCGGAGATCCAGTCCCTTATCCGCATGCAATGTGTTAAGCAAAAGCCAAGTCGTAATGTCATGCTCGTATGAGAGATTATGGTTGAGGAAAAACTTGAAGCCAATACCTTCTAGAACCTGCTTTCCTACCATTCAAACTGCGAATATCTTTTCAGTACCCGTGCCTTGTCTATGCAGATTCCAATGTTTCCTTATGGCCTTTGTCAAATTTTAATGCATTGTTAATGACTGCACATTTCAACAACTTGGCCAAATTCATGGAATCATTACTTTAGCGTTTTGCAGGAGCAAGAACTAAGCGGAGATCCAGTCCCTTATCCTCGATAGTACAATTTGATTGATGCATGTGTAGTTTCGACCTTGGTACCTACTAAAATGGAATTTATTTCTTGCTGATACAATAAAGGAGGAAGCTACAAATATCTACTCTCAACGCCGGATGGAATTGCAGATATGGGCAGTAAAGAGGGCGAATAAATGTTCGAGCTGGCTTTTCCTACACTTGTTCTTAACCCAGAGAGGGCCCATAACAGACATTTTAAGACCATATCCTCTATGCCAAGCATCACCAAAGCCACCAAAACCAACAGAAGATCCACCATCTGAAACGGCAACCATTTTAGAAGCCACATCACCACTCCATAGTCGATTTACCAAGCATTTCTCTCCGCAACACATGGGCCTGGAAAATGGAAAACCAAAACAATTGCCGCTTGTTCATTAAATCATTATAACAACCATAAAATCACACAGCCATCCACGAAATTACATGACCCATTTTTTACTTACAGAGATGCAGATGAGAATGGAGGGGCCGTCATTGTGGTTTGACACAGGCATTTTCCCACACTTGATCATAACTTGTGGCCACCGGGGAGAATGCAGACTCGCCACAATCAACCACTGGAAAATATCTCCATCGTCGTTTGTCACTCTCCATACCTAGGATGGGGATGGAATGTTACATTATAATGTTACATACATAGTTAACTTTTGTCTATGAGTTAGATTTTTCCTTGGGGGGAGGGGTCCTATCTTCTAAACTAGGGAGAGATGGTACAATCGCTTGGTCCATGAAGCTAATAGAATCTAGCTGATATTTATTTTGGAATTAGTGCTTCTTTCTCAATAAAATGTCTTGATATATGTAGTGGAATTGTGTTCTATCATAGAATTAAATTCATAGGTGTGGGTTAAGTTTATGGTTGTAGATTCATCTTTTACATCTAGACTCAACTCTATATAATGTTAAACTCATTCGATAATTCATCTAAATGATATTTGTTTGTTTTTTTGTTTTTATATAGTTGAGGATTGATAATGTTTATAAATACATTGGTAGGGTTGTCATTAATTTGGTAAGGGATACATTACTCTAAGTCAATCTATGAAAATGTGTATGAATGATAAAAAATCACTCTTCAAACATGCATATGCTCTTAAATGCTTGTTCAAATGTAAGCTCATTTTAGTCTATTAATTAAAGTGTTATAATGTGAGCAATTCTCTTGAATCTTTGATGTGTGAAAATGAATGCACTGAATGTCTTTGAATACAAGCATATGACACCAAAATTTGAAAAATAAATACTTTTGTCAACTTAGGGTGGAAAATAAAGGGTACTAGTTAGCTAAATTTTGAATTTAAATTTTCAAAAGTTAGGAGTCAAGTTTGTGGCTAGAGTGTCAACCCCACAACTATAAAAATAACCCTAGGTGAGTAAATGGTAAAACCTAGATGGTTAATGACTATATGGAGGTAGGTGTATAGATAATGTGATAAATGTATGGATAAAGCAAGTGTATGGGAATATGTGTTTGTAATGATAAGGTAGGAGCTAAGTGCAAAGAAATATGTGTACATAGGAATAGGTAAAGGCTAGTCTAATGAGCCCAACCTTATTTAAGATTGTGTAATTTGTAAATATGTGTGTGCATTAACAAATTCTCCCAAAATGGGCACAAAATAGAATGGAAAATGGAATGGTTATGTAAATTTCACCATTAGTTTCACCCCCAATTTGAGGTGTATGTGAATTATAGAATGATATGATGCATCTCAAAGTATATAACACTCACAAGCATGCATGTAAAGTAATTATCTTGACATGAAAGTCTATGAAAGGGATCTATGTAAATTAATGGACCTTGTAAGGTGTGATCATGTAAATTTATCTTTCATCACGTACTCTCCATGTGAACTAAAGATTAGTCTTATAAGTATGTGTAACTATCTACAAAATTGAATATGAGAGTATTCGCAATAGGATATGTCCCTTATAATTAGTTGCATCTGTAGGATATAAGGAATTATAGGTGAGGGAGGAAATAATACATAAAAAAATAATGTAAGATAAGTAGGTAAGCATGTTACAATCATGTAAAGTAATGATTGTAAATGACTGCATCATGCAATAAGTATGTGCATGTCTCAACACTTGATAAATGTGGTAAGATCATGGACTAGAGATAGTGGCAAGGAATAATGATGTTTCTCCTAGCATGGAAAAACAAAGGATGATGTTATGGCACTTAGTGGCCAAGAACTCATTGTAAAATTGTAAGGCACTAGATTGGCATATCCCTCTAATGTGATATCCAAGATAATGATCACACATTGGTTCAAATAAGGTGATAAGTCCCTAGTGGTGATAAAGATGAAATTGAATAACGTGTAGAAGAAACTATAGGTAAGGTCAGTTAATGTAACCCTTAGACATGGTTAGGTCATGTGGGTAGACAATGTGATAGGAAAGACATAAATCATTATGCCTTCTATTGTGATGAAACGTCTACTTAGGATATGAATTAGGTTATATAAGTACAACAATGCAAGATGTTAATGTGGAAGCTTGTATTGAGGTAATGGCCTCACATAGGAAAGATAATATAATACTGTAGAAAGAGGGGAAACATGATGACCCTAATGTAAGATATAGCAATGATAAGTAATAATTATAAATGAATACATCATATAATAACCACGTGTAGGCATCAATACTTGATAAATGTGGTATTCTCATAAGCTAGAGATAACGATAAGGAATATGATGTTGCTCCTAGAATATCCAAATAAATGATGGTTTTATGGCACTTAATAGTCAAGAACATTTGTGTAAGTATGTAAGGCACTAGAGCAACATATTCCCCAAGTTTTTTATCCAAGAGAATGATCTTGTATTGGTTCAAGTAAGATTATTAGGCCCTAGTGGTGATCAAGATGAAAGTTTATGTCATACATCCAAAACTATGAGGAGGGCCCCACTATAAGCCTTAGAACATGGTTAGGTCATGTAGGTTAACGATATGGTATGGAAGACAAAAATCCATATGCCCTCAATGTTGTGAAATAGCTACTTATGATGTGAACTAGGTCACACGAGTGAAATTCTATAAGATTTAAATGTAGAAGTTCATATTAAGGTACTGGTCCCATGTGGGAAAGATAATGTGATAAGGTGCAAAGAGGGAAATCTTGATGCCCCAAATGTAAGATATGGCAATAGTAAGCATAATATGTAGGGGGAAAGCATGATGCCCCTTGATGTAACTCAAAATATGTATTAATGCAAGATAAAATTTAATGTGGAAAAATTTTGATAGATAAATAATTAAGGTGCAAAGAACTAATGTGTGATATGATTGCTAAAGCATGTATGTGAAGCTAGTTGACCCAAAATGGGAAAGGTAGAATAATGGATCTCATGAGGGGCGAGGCATGATGCCCCTACTATAAATGTATGGCAATGGAAACTCAATGTGTTATATGGGAAAGCATGATGCTCCCAAACTAAGGGTAACTCTAAAAGTATGATATGTCAATGTAGGTTCCATATGTAAGCCCTAAAAGTATGATATTCCAAAGCAGGATCATGAAAATTATTAATGGTAAAATGGATGAGGTGTAAGTATGATATTATGATAAATTTCTTGAGAACGGGCTTGATAATAAATGTAGACACACAAAATCAAAGTATCATAGTAGGCATATGACTATAATAAGAAATAATAATACTAAATAAGAAACTAAAATGGTAATGCAATGGCCATAAAATCATTAATAACAAATTACTAATAAGCACAATGATGTGAAAGGTAAAATATAAAATAATAGGTAAAAAATTAACACAAGTGGGAAGTAAACACAAAATCAAAGGTAAATAAAGAATAGGCACAAAGAGGATGTAAACAAGAATACGAGGTAATGTGACATCCCATTTTTAAATAATTAAATCATGTTGCATTTGTAGTACTCATTTTTTTTAATTGGGTTATGTAAGTTAAATATGTGGATTCTTGGAATAGAATATAGTTTCAATGTTTTGATTATTCCAATACATATACATGTTTAATTGCATATTAAATATAGATGTTAGTTTCAATGATGTGAGAAGTTTGAAATGATTTTACTTTATTATTAATTCGTGATCATTTGATTATTAGTCTAGTTATGATAAAATTGATGTAAATGTGACTAATGTTCACTAACTACTTTATGGATGATGAGGTGGGTGCATGATAGTATAATTTACCATCCTAGTCGAGGAGGGAGATATCATCAAGGAGAGGGCTACAAATCGAGGTGGCCAACAACCATATCATTCCTTAAAGAAAAAAATATTTTCACACACATGAGGTTTTGTATGTGTTTAGAGGTGTTTATATGTTAAAATAATGTTCATTTACATCAATTCATTCATAGGTATCTATGTTGGCATTAGTATTTTAATGGTTAAAATTCATCTTGTGTTCCAATTATGGGGTTAGTAAGATTTGTTCTTGATTGTGTTCTCCATGTTGATACATTTTCTTGATCACCCTACTCTTTGGTTATTAGCTAGGTAGTGCGAAAGAATATAAAATACATCCTTTAGTGACATGATTGATGTTAAGGGAATTAAAAACTAATTTTAATTGATTAGGAATATTTTTTAATAAAAAAATAATAAATAAATTATAAAAACTAAATGCTTGCATAAGGGAATTAATAGTGGCATACATGAAAATTAATCATAACTCCTCTTAAATTGCCACCACTCTTATAGTTAATCATCTAACAATGAGAAAAGGAAAACAACCGAGATAGGAGTGGGAATTTACTCTAGTCGAGTGGTGAGAGGCATGATCATGGAATGTATCTATAATGGCATGAATTTGCACCCTAGGAAAATTCCCCATTTCATCACCCCTACCTTAGAAAATATAATTGATAATGCAAAATCCTTTCTTGCCACCTTCCTCCATCCACTTGGTCATGTATTTTTGCGTCTGTGGAGGAATTTCTGTGGAGGATGCATGTGCGTCACGCAAACACCCGCGCACTACATTGTCATCTTGATAAGATTCTTGCCCCTAAAATTAGCATAAATGTTATGTTTCTTATTGGGTGTGAAGTGTAATGTCTCTTGCCTCCTTGACTGATGAAATTTGGGCCTTTTACCACCTTTTGTTAATTCAAATCCAATTATTTCTCATTCCTTCACTCTCTCTTGGCTTCTATTCACTTGCTTCACTCTCTCTTGCATTCTAGCTCATTCTACTCTCATTCTACTCTCATTCTCTTTCTTCTACACTACTTCTCTTGGCTACAAGCTCTTCATTTTGGCTACAACACCACATTCTTGTTGCAACACCACTGATATTGGAGGATCATCAAGATTCTTCCTTCTGCTATTGGCCTTGAGTGCTCATAGTTGAGAAGGTGATATTGTTCTTTGTTGTCCATTTATATCATCTTGTTTATTGAGTAGCATTCTAGTTGTTTTTTCTCTCTACTTAGTAATACTATTTCCTTTCTATTGTCTCTATCGCTTTCTACACTTTGTGGCTATCTGGTTTTTTGTGGAGGTGGGAACACCAAAAAAGGGGTATGAATGAGGTAGACCTCGAACACAACCCAAAATTTTTCTCACTTTCGTGTGTGTAGGTGCTTTTGAGTGGAGCTACTTGAAGAATCAACTCGTGGGTAGAAAGGTATATTTTCCCACTCTCTTTGTCATTTAGATAGAATATCTTATTTCTAGTATTCCTTTTTTTGTACTTATAGTTTCAGTGCTTTTTCTACATTCTATAAAACATAAAACTAAAACAGTTGTATAGTTAAGTAGATTCCTTATGTTTTTGTTTGTTCTCTAGACCCTTGTTCGTACAGGACACCAACGCATCCCTAAGATGCCAACACTTCGCGCTGGAGTTTGAGATTTATGCTATCATCCTCAGATTATAGTGAGTTGTTTGGGCAATGAATTAAACCTTTGAAGTCAGCTCTTTTGGCCTTATGAGCATCCGATTTTAACAAAAGGAAAGTGACAAGTTGTTTGCCCTTCCTTTTCGGCCTTAGTACCTTATCCTTTTCAATATGTCTGGAAAAATCGAGGTAGTTTAGGGTAGCTCATTCCTTGGAGCTCTCCCATGACTTAGAGTCCCAAGGGTGATGGGTCCCCCTTCTCTACATTTTGGTGAACTCGTTGTGAATGTCTTCGATTTCATTTTTTTATGTCGAGATTTCTTCTCCCACATCTCGGGTTGTTGAAAAATTGTGTGTTGTAAACCTTTATGATCTTTACAACTCAATCTACAACCTTTGGGAACGTTGTCAGAATAAGCGTGTGACATATAGAGATGGATCCTAAGGTCACTACAGGTCCCTCTTTTGATGAGTTAGTTTCTAGAACAAATACAAGTTTCTCTAGTCCTTGTAGGGAAGACCCTCGTATTCCTACTCCCCCCACTTATCATTCTACTTAATCTATGGAGGAGCATGAGGTCATTGAGATTCCCACATAGCAACTTCTTGCCCTGAATAGAAGGCTTTCAGAGTTTGGGGAGTATTTAGGAAAAGAAAGGATTATGGATAAGGCTGCTAAGGTTGTTAATGACTTTAGAGTTATGTTGGACAAGGACCAAGTGGGTCTTAAATTCCTTTGGGGTATTGTCGACATACTATGCACTCATGTCCCATCATACAACCCTAGGTCTAACATTGCCTGAGACCTTGGATTCAAGACCGCTAAAAGACAAATAGAAGTATTGATGCCCAAGGTGTCAGTGTACATGACCGAGACTGGCCCATATGTCAACACTACCATTGTTCCTCAGCTGCCCCTGTCATTAAGGTAAACAAGGTACCCTTGGGTTTCAACTATGCCAGCTCTAATGTTCTTGTTGGAAGTTTTGTAACCCATGTTGGTCCTAGCGGTGGGGCCTTTGCTAGAATGGGTACTAGTGGCCTCAGTGGCCTTGGTGGCTCTAGTGGCAGTTTCATTGATCCTTTTTCATCTTTTGACCTTGTCTTGAATGCCTTGTTATAGAACATGGGTCAAATGCAAAATCAACTAGTGAACTTGTCCAGTGCTACTTCACAGCCTATCTTTCAACCCTTCTTTCATCATTGTCCTTTATTTATTGCAATTCTAAATAATCCAATCCCTCAAGGGATGGAGATTTTGATGTTCGAGAAATATGGTGGTAAGGGAGATCCTCAAACACATGTCTCAGAATTCAATGCCATGTGCATGAATTTCTTTCATTGTGATGCTTTAATGGCTAAGTTGTTTCCAAGGTCTCTTAAGGATATTTCCCTTAAGTGGTATTGTTCCTTACTAGACAATTTTATCTTTCATTTGATTAGCTAGTAAATCAATTTCTCCGACAGTTCCAAGCTAATATTGGACCAAAGATGACCTTTTTGAATCTCGTCCAATGTAAGCAATGGGATAATGAGAAAATAATTGATTTTATCACTCATTATCAAGCTCTTTTCTCACAAATTTCTTATCCTTTTCCTGACACAAATGTTCAAAAGGTCTTTGTCAAAAACCTACAGAGGCCTTGGCAAGAAAAAATTTCTTTAATGAGATATCCTTCTTTTGCACATCTATGTGTTGCGCTATGAGAATACCAATAGACAATTGCACAGTTTAGGGGATCTTCCTCGCACTTCTATTCTGAAGGTCAATTTGTAGTTTCAGTGTCTGGTAAGAATGAGGTCGTTGCAAACTTGGTCTTTACATCTAATGACAAGAGCCTAAAGCGCAACAATCATTTTTCAAAGTTATCAGATTCTTACACTTCTATGTTGAAAATATTATTAAAAGATAAAGTCCTAACATTACCATATGCCCTACCTCTTATTGAACCTTATCTTGATTGGTATGATGAGCATCAATTCTACCAATACCACCAAATACACGGACATGACATCGAAAGATGCATGCACCTGCATTATGAGATTCAGGACCGCATCGATGATGGTACTATCTCGATGGAAAGAAGCAAAATTCTAATAAGTATGTGGCAAAGGCTAACATTGAATCACAAATATATCAGATTCATTTCCATCTCATTTCACAAACTTAATTATTGAACCTTCTACTTCTACTAAGTTTATCCCATTGAAGTATGTTAATATGGTCCCATTCACATGTATTCCCCCCACTCAACCTGCGAGTAGATCACCAAACATGACCTTTACCTCACAGGATTTACCAATGAAAAAAGAGCCTTCTCCCTTGTAAATTCTCACTTGTATCAATGGGAACATTGTAACTGGTGTCTTAATTGACCCTACGAGCTGAGTGAATGTTATAACAGAAGAAACTCTGCTTATAAAATTTTTGCATAGGGAGGAATATGAAGAATCGAAGGCCACTATATGTACACACAATAGAATCTCAATCTTTCCTATTAGTTCTATTACTCTTTCAGTATTGGTAGGACCCATGGCCATGGATACCTCTTTTGTCATAATTCTAGAGTCAGACCTATTCAGGGTGAAACTGGGCATTTCCTGGTTGGTTTATGGTGTCGCTTAGGTGATTCACAAATGTATCAAGTTCACTCATGAGGGATCTACGCACATTGTGCATGACACTGGTTACAAACCACTGGTGTCACATGAGGGCTTCTCATTAGACCATTTTTGGCCCACTCCGGACAGACCTCTCCCTCTAAGGACAAACTTGTTATATCATGCCTATGTCAAGTATAAGACTAGGAGCATGGTTCCAAGAGTGACCTATCTAGTATCTCCCTACACTACCTTAATAAAAGGTTCTATGATTCTGCAACAAGTTGTCTCCTCCTCCTAGCAAAAGGGTAATGGGAAGATTTATCGCAACCAAGGGCCTTCCTCTTCTATGTCTTCTACTTTGCTCGCTTCTACTTCTCACCCCACTGTGGAATCCTCGACTCCTGCTCCCATACCTTGTATGGGGAGCCCGATGGTGCCCACATGGCGAAAAGTTAAGAATTAAACTTGTTTGAAATTCATGTCTTTCCCATGATTCTTAGATCCATTATTTACGACAAGGGGAAGGGTCCTCGTGGAGCGGATCCTGTGTCTCATCCTTTGCGGCCTCCTACTGGTCTTCCTCCTACCCCTTTGGCAGCGAATGGGAAGAGGTCCGATGTTGAGGCACTCGTGTCTGCTTCTCCACATACTATTGTTTCCACTCTTGTGCTCCCTACTCTTTCCCTTGTCCAGGAGGTTGTCCTTCCACCAACAATGATTATGGAGGACACTTCTATGGTAGAACAAGAGCCTTGTGTCTCTTCTCAGGCTACAAATTCTAGTGCTTGGAGTTGACGTAATCGAATTGCATACAAGTGCAAGCGCAAGATAAAATCTTTGGTCGTTGAACAAGATACCTTGAAAAAGATAGAGGGAGAGCCAGTAGCTCTTATTTTGACATATTTTGTTGTGTCTCCTCCTTCTGCTCCTTTTTCTTTAGTTCCAATCACCTTTGTTCTACTTCCAGCTCCCTCAGCGGGTGCTGATGATCCTCACTCCAAAAGGGTGCAAGTGTTCATCACTCCCTCCATGGAGCCTCCTCTTTTGAAGTCCCTCCCGGACATCCCTCCATTTTCGCAGCCTATAAATATGTTGAACACAATGGTGGTGTCTATTGCGGATTTGTCTTCTCCCTCCTTCACCTCTGCTTCTTTCGTGGGGATCCAACATACTTTACTAAAGCACAAGTCAACGGATGACCTCACTTCGGGTGGTGGTCAGAAGAAGGGCTCACCTTCTTCAAGAGCTAGTTCTATTTTTTCCCACACCGTCCTTGTGATGAAAGCGGCCCCTATGTCCCCTGAGTTTGTCACTGGCCCTCTTGATGAGGTTGGCAGTGGATCTTAGACACCTTCTTCTTCTCCCACCTGGCTAACGCATGACACTCCAGTGAAGTGCATGTTTAACTCAATGGATGATGTCTGGACTCTATCTGTGATTTTTGTGAGATCGATGACCTTCACCTCACAAGAGCTCAACAAAGAAGACATCGAGGGGTCTTCTTCCTTAGACCTTGTTGTAGGAGAGTCAGAGGGTACTCCCTTTGCTATCCTGCCCTTGTAGGCCCGTCCTCCCTCCTTGTATAATGATCTAGATTGGGAGCAAGACAACCTGTTGGTTGATGAGGAGTAGGGTGTTACCTCTTATTTATCTATAGCATATATTTGTGTGTGTGTTGTGTTCCCCCCATGCTTGTATTTATGTGCTTTTGATATTTCCCATAGGAACCTTGCTACCCTTGTAGGTTCTTAGATATAGGCCTAGAAAATTTGTCATGAACTTCCTATATTTGTTTCATAATTCTTCTATATGTCATGAATTGATTTTCAACAATTGGGGATGATGCAAAGCATTGGGGGAATTTAGGCCCTCTTCCATGTTGACCTTTTTTTTATTTTCATTTTGTCTTCATGTGCTCTTCTTCATGATTTGGGAACTTTTGGGATTGATGATCATTCACTCATACATCATGTGCTACCTATTTATATATGAATAGATTTGACCTCAAACTCCCAGATCCCCCTATCTCTTGATTTCTTTGTTTCTACTTGTCTCTTATTTTCTTTGTCTTTATTTGTCTCTCTCTATCTACTTAGTGATGTTGTGGTGTTTATGTGTTGTCCCTCGCGTGCGTGAAAAAAATTCCACATTTACATCTCGCAATGTATCATGGGCCACAACATCTTTTCCTCTTATTTCTCTCCTTAGAATTCTATCCACTCCTCTGTGTAGCACACGCCATCCTAAGGGGGCCTACTATGATTCTCTAATTTTCAATAAGGTGAATTCGATGGCCAACAAATCCCTTATCGAAAGTTTTTCATTTTTCAAAAAATACATTCTTCAACAAGGTCCCCTTAGTGAAATTTTTCTTTCAGGAACGAATTCATAGTGAGAGAATTTGAAAAAAATTCTTTAAAAAGGGATTACTTTTTCTAATGAAGAAGTCTAGAAATTTTCCATTGAAAATGAGCATTCTTTCTACTAGATTCCTTGATGAAAGAAATATTTCAAAAGGATTCCTTGATGACATAATCATTTGCATAAAATGTCGAGCTTGTCAAACTAGAGTGTCCCTTTGGATGGGCCCCTCATTATTTTGAAGGGTTCCCGAAGGGAGCCCTTTGAAAACTTCTCCTTCAATTTATTGCTCTGTGATATGTATGCCTGTTTGGACTTTTCTGCCTGACATGTTTTGTTTGTAGCTTAACATGTTGCTTTGCAGGACCGAGCACCTATAAATCCCCTTTGTAACAAGCTTTCCTTATGGGACAAAGAACCTATAGGTGCCTTTCACATTAAAATCTTCAAGACCAAGCACCTGTAGAGTCCTTTTATGTCAAGCCTCATAGGATTGAGAACCTATGGTGCTCCCTTTGTAGGATCGAGAACCTGTGAAGCTCCTTATTTTTGCAGGACTGAGAACCTGTGAAGCTCCTTATTTTTGCAAGACCAAGAACCTGTAGAACCTTTGTATGATTTTTGTGGGACCGAGAACTTGTGGAGCCAATTCCACAAGATTGAGTACCTATGGAGCCATCTCTCTCTCTTTCACGTTAAGGTTTTCCTGCAGGACTAACAACCTATAGAGCTACCTTCTGTACATCCAGGTGTGCCAAATCAAAGATCTGCTTCCTTGACGGTTAAGGTATATTCTCTTCAATCTCTTTCTACTTTACCTCACATCCACACTAACGCATATGCTTGCTAAAGTGGGGGCAAAATGTAATGGTGCAAATTTGCACCCTAAGCGAATTCTCCATTTCATCACCCCTACCTTAGAAAATATAAATTTGATGATGCAAAATCCTCTATTGCCACCTTGCTCCATCCACCTAGCCACATCTTTTTGCGTCGGTGGAGGAATTTCCATCGAGGATGCGTGTGCCCCACGCGGATGTCCGTGTTGCCATCCTGACATGATTCCTACCCCTGAAATCAACAAAAATGTTACATTTCCTATTGGGAGCGAAGTGTAACATCTACTGCCTCCTTGAAAGATGAAATTCAAGCCTTTCACCATATTTTTCTAATTCAAATCCAATTCTTTCTCATTCTTTCACGATCTCTTGGCTTTTATTCACTTGCTTCACTTTC
This sequence comes from Sequoiadendron giganteum, assembly GCA_007115665.2. NCBI lineage: Eukaryota > Viridiplantae > Streptophyta > Pinopsida > Cupressales > Cupressaceae > Sequoiadendron > Sequoiadendron giganteum. The sequence continues at coordinate 305,503,574 of CM021103.1, forward strand.
TCTTGCATTCTAGCTCATTCTAGTCTCATTTTATTACTTCTACACCACTTCTCTTGGTTGCAAGCTCTTCATTTTAGTTACAACACCATGTTCTTGTTGCAACACCACTACTATTGGAGGATCATCAAGCTTCTTCTTTCTGCTATTGGCCTTGAGTGCTCATATCTGAGAAGGTGATATTATTATTTGTTGTCCATTTGCACCATATTATTTATTGAGTAGCATTCTAGTTGTTTGTTCTCTCTACTTAGCAATACTATTTCCTTTCTACTTTCTCTATCGCTTTCTATACTTTGTGGCTATCTGGCTATTTGTGGAGGTGGGAACACCAATACAAGGGTTTGACTGAGGTAGACCTCAAACACAACCCAAAAATTTCCAAAAATTTCCTCATTTTTTTGTGCGTGTAGGTGCTTTTGAGTGGAGCTACTTGAAGAATCAACTCATGGGTAGAAAGGTGTATTTTCCCACTCTCTTTTCATTTCTAGAATAGTTCATTTCTAGTATTCCTTTCGTTGTACTTACAGTTTCAATACTTTTTCCAAATTCTATAAAATCGTAAAACTTAAACAATCGGATAGTTAAGTAGACTCATGTTTTTGTCTGTTCTCTGTACCCCTATTTGTACAGGATACTAACGTGTCACAATGGAGTTTGAGATCCACATTACAATCCTCAGACAATGATCTGTTTGGGTAGCAGACCAAACCTTTGAAGTCGGTTGTTTTGGACCTATGAGCATCCGATTTTAGCATAAGGAAAGCGACAAGTTGTTTGCCCTTCCTTTTTGGCCTCAGTACCTTGTCCTTTTCGATCTGTCTAGCAAACTCGAGGTAGTTTAGGGTAGCTCATTCCTTGGGGATCTCTTGTGACCTAGAGTCCTGGGGGTGATGAGTCCCCCTTCTCTACAATATCATGCTGGCAAAATAAGAGAAAAAGAGGGAAATATAATGTAGGAGAATTATTTAGAAAAAAATTAAAGGAAAAAAGGCACAAACTATTGTTTGGGGCAATTAGTGTTTTGAAAAAGAGGAAAGAGAAAGGAAAAATAAAATTACCAAGTCATATGCATATTTCTTCTTATATTCTATTGGTTAGGGATTTCATTACAAATTGTTGTGAAGGAATTCTCTTCTTTTTGAAAAAGGATAAAAAAACATATCATGGGAAAAAGTGAAAAGTTTCTTTCAAGAATGTAAATCTCTTTACGAATACTTCAAATTATTACTCTACTACTAGAGCCCATTTACTAGGCTTTCAATAGCTCGTTCATATATTTATTGTAGCTTGTTTCATATGCTTTTTGTAGTGCATGTTCATATGTATGGCTCACATCATGCAAATTAGGTAGTGTTTATGTTTATAATAAGGAAATGTAATGTATGTTTATGTATATGTGTATACACATATACACATAAGCATACACACATAGTATGCTTAGTAAACCTTAAAAGAGCCAAATACTAGTTTAATTCACTGCCTAGTAGTGAATAAGTAATCCACAATAAAATTATGGATGTGTGATATATCTAGATCCATAAATATGATTATTGGTCTATTTAAAATCGTAACGTTGAGACCATAAAGCTATCTTATAAAGACTTAGCTAATATTTTGAAGAAGCCAAAAGTTTGGGACAAAACCATTTTCCATAAAGATAAATAATGATTTTTTTTGTTTTTATAACTCTTTTGTCCAAATAAGATATCCATTGTTTTTTTCATACATAACATATTTGTCCAAATAGATATCCAATATTTTATTGTTCATACAATCTTATTCGCCCAAATATCTATATGTTGTTTTGCTATTTATATAAAACTCAATCAACCAATATAGTTAAACTTTGTTTGATGTACTATTCATATTTAGCTTATTCACCATGTAGAATAATATTGTATTTTGTTTCCACTAATTTTTAGATGACCTAGTTCACCGAATGATAGTATTTCCATGTTAAAATGTAAACCTATGAATCTAGATTGATTAAAATTTGACCTTATAGTATAAAGTGTTGTTGGATGTAAATGTTTTGTTTTTAACTATCTTATAGTAAGATTGCTTTGCCATGACTAAAAGTATGGCTGCTATTGTAACATATATTTGGATTACTTTTATAAATGATATAGAGTATCTTTTAAAATTGGCCATGAACATCCACATTTAGGAAATGTAACATAATTAACTTGTAGCATATGATTTATATGCTACCTATTGATCAGAGTTACCTTTCAGTTTATTGAAGTAAAATATAATTGAAAAAATTCATATCATGGTTCATTACCTATAAGCATAAATATTTTTGTTAGTCATCCATAACATGATAAGCATCAATGGTGTCCACTTTATAAAGAAAAGAAAGAATATATCATAAGAAATTGTAAATACTTTCTTCTGAGATGTATATTTTTCAATTTTGTTTATAGTTATTGTACTAGTTTATCAATGAAGTTATTTTATAAATGAAATTGTGTATATTTTTTATTCATAAGATAAGATTTATATCATACTGGTTTAGGGTTTCAATGATACCAAAGTATTTTGTCAAAATTTAAACTAGGGACTTATGTATATGTGTATATTGGTATGTATAGGCATGTGTGTATATGTGTGTATATAAATACAAATGTAAATATATATGGAAAAATATGTTAATGATGATGCTCTCCCTCTTGCAGCTAAAGATCCTTGAAAACTTATTATACAAAAATCTTTGTATTACCATGTATATTTAAAATGATATAAAAATTATATGCTTAAAGATGTATACTTGTTTGACATAATCCTTATATGTACATGAAAAAATAGTTTGTATCTGAATATAACATGTGATGATTTGAAAGAAAAATATTTCTTATTGAGTTCATGATGATGCATGCTTGTTAATTTTTATAGTTGATATTATTTATTTAGTTTTGAATCTGTCATTATTCTTATCATCGATTAAAAATATAGATTATTAATTAATGAACGATAGTTTGTTATACAAAAAATATTAATCAAGAAAAATGGAAACCAAAATGACTCCTCAAGTGGGTAAGTTAAGCATGAAACCAAAAATAGAACATGAAATTGGTCCTAAATACATAATAAACAAGGAATAATAAAAAAATTCAAAATATAAGGACACACAAGATAAATGGAATAATAGCTGGGGGCCACAATATACATGACATGAGCAAAAGGGTGCAATTAGAAATGATACAAAGCATAAGGAAATGTGACATAAAAATTGCAAACAAATATTCAAATTCAATTGTGTCAGCATGCACCAATAAAGGTGGCTTCACATTATCCACATGCAAAGTAGGAACATGAACATGAAAACTTAAAACCAAAAAGGAAAGCATAAATCGTAAAATGTGGCAAGTGATGAAAAGGATGGACAAATATATCTAAGTAATGAATTCATCTCTCATATCAAGTTGTTTTTTATCAGATGTAAGCTCAATATAGGGTGTGTTAAGGTATGAGACTAACTTCTTGCTAATGAGTATTCTTAATGATTAACTTTCATTTCTTTATAAACTCTTGAACCTTATGTTGACATGCAATGCCTCTATCCTTAGGATATCCATGTTTATGATGAAAATTCATTTTAGTATTATATAGATAAGCCATATGGATAATAGGATCTAAAGATGAATGATGAGAAAATATTATTATCTATCCTTGAGTGAACCAGGGCTATAAAACTAGTTAATGAAAGCGCGAGATAAATTCATGAACTATATAGCAAATAAGATGCATCAAACCATTGCAAATATTTAACACCCAAGTATAATCTAAACTTTTCCATAAGTAATACGATGTCATCTAAATATTCATTATTAGTGAGTAGAAATTATTTTATATGCATAGAAGCATCTAGAAAACCATCATAATCACTATATAATCTCTTTAATAAGGCTCATAATACCATCATATAATGTAGGAAAAGGAAATGAAGCATGAATAGTGCAAACATGAGAGACTAAAAAATTGTCATCAATGTATGCCATCATCATGGGAGGTACCACTATATGAAAGAATTAATATCCATAGGATTCACTTGAAGTGTAGAAGAATGATCATGAAACACACCATCATCTATAATAAAAGGTAACACATCACAAAAACATGGGTCTATGGGCACAAATTAATCATGACATGTAAAAAGAGTATCATAATTTGTAACTATACCATGAGAAGTACTTTCACTATATAAGGTGTCATCTAGATAGGAATGGAAGGTATAATTTTATCGTGTATGTCCATAATATATGTAACATGAAGTGGAACATGTGAAGGAAGGGTGCTCAAAGATAAAGTACAATTAGAATCAAGCACCCTACTATCACTCTCTAGAGAAGAGAAATGTAACAAGTAATAATCATTGGTGAGTACATTAATAGTGTCTATTACAGATTGGGAGGTGATGATCAAATCCATAAATAAATAAAATAAACATATATGTGATGATATAATTCTTTTATAGATATTTTGATACCCTTCATATGAAAAAATATCACGAGTGCACTAAGAATAGAAAGATCAAATGTCACAAAGCTTATAAACATATCAAAATTAGATATACAAGCATGAATATAATTCTTTTATAGTGGGGCCTTCCCCATAGTTTCAACTATATTCCATACACTTGCATCTTCACCACCACAAGGGTCTTATCACCTTTCTTGAACAAACACATGATCATTCTGTTGGATATTGGGGGTGTATGTAACTCTACTACCTTGCATACTCACTTAAGTGTTCTTGACCACTATGTGCCTAGCACCATCCTATATTTACCCACATTATAGCAGCAACATCAATATTCCTTGCCACTATATTTAGCTTATGAGAGTTTACCACATTTAACAATTATTGATACCTTGACATGCTTATTACATGATGTATTCATTTATAATTATTACTTAAAATATTTCCATATATTATGTTAGGGGCATCATGGTTTTACCTTTTGCACCTTAAATTGCATTATCTTGTCCATGTGGAGATATTACCTTAATATGAGCTACCACATTTACATCTTACGTTGTTGTACTCATGTAACCTAATTCACATCCTAATTAGACATTTCACAAAAGGCATAATGATTTACATGTTCCCTATCACATTGTCTACCCACATGACCTAACCATGTCGTAAGGGTTACATTAGGGCCTTCCCTATAGTTTCTTCTATATTCCATCTACTTTCATCTTCATCACCACTAGGAACTTGTCACCTTACTTGAACCAATATTGGATCATAATCTTGGATACCATATTGGGGGAATATACCACTCTAGTGTGTTACATATTCACATAAGAGTTCTCGACCACTAAGTGCCATAGCACCATCCTTTGTTTTCCCATGCTAGGGGAAACATCATTATCCCTTGCCACTATCTCTAGCCTATAATCTTACCACATTTATCAAGTTTTGGGATATTCACATGCTAATTACTAATGTAGTCATTTATAGTCATTAATTTACATGATTACATGCTTAGCTTACATTATTTTTTATGTATTATTTCCCCTCACCTACAATTCCTTATATCATATAGATACAACCAATTATAAGGGATATAATCAATTGATAACACTCTTATGTTTATTTTTGTAGATAGTTACATACGTACAAGAGTCATCTTTAGTTCGTATAGAGAGTACATGATGAATGATAAATTTACATGACACCTTGTGTGGTATATTAGTTTCCATAGACCCTCTTTCTTATACTTTGATGTCTATATGTTTACTTTGCATGCATGCTTGTGAGTGCTATATACTTTGAGTTGCATAATATCATTCCAGGATTCACATACACCTCAAATTGAGGGTGAAACTAATGGTGAAATTTACATAAACATTCTAGTTTCCATTCCATTTTGTGTTCATTTTGGAAGAATGTATTGATATACACATATTTACAAATTACACAATCTTGTACAAGGTTGGGCTCATTCCCCTATCCTTTACCTATTCCTATGTACACATATTCCCATACATTTATCTATACATCTACCTCTGTATAATCATTAACCATATAGATTTGACCATTTACTCACCCATGGTAATTTTTATAGTTGTGGGGCTAACCTTGTAGTCATGAACTTGACCCATACCTTTTTAAAATTAAAATTTAAAATCTAGCTAATTGTGTCCATTATTTTTCCACCCTAAGCTAACAAAGCATATGTTTTACAAATTCTTGTGATATGTGCTAATATTTAAAAACATTCAATGCATTCCTTTTCATAGATCAAAGAGTCGAGATAATCATTACATTATAACACTTCAATTGATGCACTAAAAATAGCCTAAATTTGATCAAGCATTTTAGAAGCATATGCATGTCTAAAGAGGGGTATTTTTGAGCTTTCATACACATTTTCCTTAGTTGACTTAGGAGAATGTATTGCCTACCAAATCAATGACAACCCTACCAAGATATTTATAAACATTATTAGTCCTCGACTATTAAGAAAGAATATCATTTAGATGATTCATAGAGTGGAATTTTATATTATTATACTGAAGGTGTTCCTTATATGAAGTGAACGACCTGCTTTTGAAAATCAACGATTGACAATTGTAGAGAAGGATGCAAGATTGTTAAAATAATCTCAACCATCGAATTTTCTAAAATATTAAAAATATAAAATAATTAAAGAAAAAACAATTGTATTCTTATCTAGTCTTAGCTTTAAATTAAGAAAAGATAGGATAAGAATTGTTTTTTTCTTTTAAACTTTTTAAACTTAGACTTTTAGATAAATAATAATAAGTTTTTAATAAATAGATATTATTTTCAAATAATAATAATAATAATAAATCAATAAGTTGGGATGGTGTCTAGTGGTGTGTGAGATTTCTACTACAATTTTACGGCCTTGTAAGGGTCACGACCTGCATACTTCCTTCTTGTTGGTGCATGCTCGAGTACAGGGGGTGTCTGGTGTTGTCGAGTTCATTGTTTGTTAGGGGTGGGTTTTTTTTTATTATCATTTTTTGGGTTGTGTTTGTCTTTTTTTTGTTGCTCTTTCTTGCTGTGTGGTGTGGATTGGTGCTCTTTCTATTGTTGGGGTTTTGGGGCTTGGAAATTGAGATCGAGGTTGCTCCTTCGAGATCAACCTTCGTATCTTTTTCTTATGTTGTAAGGGGAGCAGATTTATCCCCATCCAGGCATGTCATGGTTGTTGGCTTTTTGAATACTGCAACAAAGAGTGTGGTTTCTTTGTATGGAGGCTTATCTCGCATACCGAAAATGAATGGGTGCTTGGAAAAGAGCGAGACTTGCCCGATTCTGGTGATTCAACCAAAATCTATTGCATAAGATGTTGAGTATTGGAGTAACCATGCATTAATCTGTAAGTTCATGGGAATTAGAGTTTCTCTCTCATTTCTTGAATCATGAGCTCATTAGACTTGGAACCTACAGGGAGATATGAATGTGTTGCAAGCTACAAACAACTATTTCATGGTGGTCTTTACATGTATTGTAGATCACAATAAAGATTTTGAGGGAGGCCCTTATTTTTACAATCAGGTGGGGTTGTTCTTAAAACCTTGGCATGCTAGTTTTAATTTGGCTAAAGAGCTTCCATCATGGGTTCCTATTTGGGTGTGCCTTCCTTGGCTGCTGGTTGAGTTATGGAGAAAAGATATTTTGCACTTGATTGCCCTTTTGTTCGATAAACTAGTGGGCCTGTCACAATAAACATTAGAGAGGAGGGTCCTTTCTTTGGCTTGTATCTGTGTGGAGATTGATTTTAAAAAATCGCTACCTGATTATTTAGGACTTCAAGTAGGAGCTACTTCATGGATCCAACAGCTAGACTATGATACTTTTCCTTTCTGGTATCGGATTTGTCATGAGTATGGTCACCTACATCGTAAGTGTCATAAATTCATGGCTTTTGGTTCTTCTACTGGTGGGGCTTCTGTTAGGATGCCTTCTCACTCTGACCCATTGAAAGAGAAAGGGAAGGCCCCTATGTCTAAAGGGGAAACTGATAAGGAGGGTTTTGTAATAGTGAAGTCTTGTAATAAGGGAAGGAAAAAAAAGAACCCTTAAGGACACATATGATGATGTTAACTTTAATCAGTTCAAAGCTTTAGAGGATTTGGATCAACAAGTGGTCATCCTTGATAAGGATGTCTCTTTTGGTACTATCTTGGAAATGGAGCAGCCGACCTCTCAAAAGGACAAAAATGGGGATATTTGTGTGGAGTCAAGTTCCAAGACTAATATTGGTCAAGCCTTGGGTCCTATTATTTTACCCGTTACTCCAGTGGAGGTAGAGGTGGGAGGTGATTCATCTATGGAGCACCTAGATTCACATGCTTTGGATATGACTCGGGATATGGGTAAGGGCCCTTTGATCTCTTCATCTCTAGAGCTGCACCAAAAAAACCTTCAAAAAGGGGACTTTTGAGAAGCCATCTAAGGCTGGAAGGAAGAAAGATCAAGATAAAATCAAGTTAATGGGGGATAATTTGGTGGAGTTGGGCTCAGTAAAGCCTCTTGACTCCCATTTTTCTAAGCCCCACAAATGATAGTTCTCTCTTGGAATGTGAGGGGTTTGAACAACATCCCTTGACAAAAGGCTGTTCAGGAAATGATAAAGGCTCACTCCCTTGATGTGGTTTCTATTCAAGAATCTAAGTTGTCTATGGAGGGTATGGTTAAGGTTTCCTCCAAGCTTTTGTGGCATGGTCAATGTCAGTGCATTAGGGCTCGAGGTAGTGCTGGTGGGATTGCATGCCTCTAGGACAAGTAGAACATCTCTCCTATGTGGTGGATTGCAGACATATTTTCCTTATCCATGATTGCTTCGAGTTTTGACTTTGGAGAAATTTTGTTGTTCTCTAATGTTTACGCTTTGACTGACTTACCTGGAAAGTCTCGTTTGTGGGACCATATAAGGTATGTGAGGTATTTAGCTCCTTTGTTTTTGATATGATAAGTAGCATTTACAGGGTGTTGTACCCTTTACACAATGAGCCACAAGGGCCAAAAAATATCATGTCCAAAAAAACAAAAAAACCAAAAAACCAAGACACAACAAACTAACAACCGACATAAACACCACGCAACAACAATAGACTAATTGGCATTCTCCTAATTCTGTGAGAGGAGATTGACAACATCATCCCCGACCCATTCGAGGCCTTCTTTAGCAATCTTCTTATCCATCTCATCCTTCATCACAACAGAGAGGGTGCTAGTAACACAATGGACCAACTTGAAAATGAACCAGGTCAAGCCTCTAAACTTCTTCTCCATCTTCCCCATCCTCTCCTGCAACACACTAAGATCCTCCCCTTTATCCATAGTCTTCACAATATTAGCGTGCTCCACATCCAGAGGGTTAGAAGACTGGGAAGTCGAGTTCTCATTATGCATTTTTTTGAATTCTGGAAGGCTATGAGGCCCTTCAACAAACTCCTCAACATCCTTTGACTCATCCACATCTCTAATACCTTTGTTGTCAGACCGCTCCTCATCAGAATCCAACTCATTAATCTGCATTTTCTTGTTATTTTTTTCCAGTGTGCCAGATCTCTTGATGTTGGTCATTTCAACTCCAGTCTCCACCATTGCAACAACCATAGTATCCCCTTGGAATCCTTTCCCACCACATTCTTGCCTCTATTGTTTGTGGCCGACAACTTCGTCAAACCCTTCCCCTCATCCTTCACTTTTTTCTTAGTGGTAGGTTTGTTGACTGTCCTGGCAGGGGCAGACTTAAGCTCATAGAGACCAGTCACAACACTAGATTGGGAAATCCCCACACACCCCTTATTCTTCTTGGAAGCCAATTTAGGCTTAGGGGTTTCAACAGTAACTAGAGGGGTTTTTCTTTTGGGACCCTTAGACTCGGTCGAAGAGATATTAGTCTGAACAGGGGGTTCAATTTCCTCTATACAGATAGCGGAGATGGGTTTGGGTGGGTAGAGCGTGATATGAAAATGGTAAATTCTCAAAATGAGGCCTTGGTGGAGAGGTAGGGGAGGAGGATCCTTTGGGTTTTGGGAAACAAATTCAATACACTTCTCAATAGAGCTTTCCAAATCCGTAAGTAAGAAAAATGAGAAGCTTAACATAATTTTATGGCGGAGGTGATTCAAAAGAGGAAAATAATAGAAATAGTAGGTTTTATATCTACCATCTAAGGTGACATACTTCATGAGGGTGAGGCAGATCTGATCTCAAGCCCGTGAGAGAGCTTCTCTTTCAAACCCAGACTAGTTGCGAACAGGTTTTTCATTACACACAAAGAAAGCATTAAGGCTTTCATTGTCTTGCGCCTTAGTGTGCTTTGGGTACTTCTTTCCAGTACACAATAGCCCCATCGCTTGAGCAATCACCTCCTCGTTCACTTCAAATTAGATACCACCCATAGTTACCCTTCGCTCTTTCCAGGAATTCATAAACTGCGCAGATAACTTGGATCGTGACCCTCCAAATTTTCCATTAAAGGTGCTAGCCCACCTTCCACGCATATTTGCAAAACCAAAGGGTCCTTGTGAAACTTCCCACAACTAAGGGTGGTTTTAGCTCCTTTGTTTCCTTGGATTGTTGCTAGAGATTTTAATTCTACTATCAGTCTTGATGAGAAGAAGGGTGGTTTGAATCATCTGGAGCCCTCTTAGTCCTTGTTTAGAAATAATATTTCTCAGTTGAACTTGATTGTTATTAAGCCTCTCAATGACTTTTTCACTTGGAGTAATAGAAGATGTTGTGTGGACTCTATCTCTAAGATGTTGGATAGATATTTAGTCTCCAACTTTTGGTTAGGTAATCAGTGGGTATCTTGTTATGAAATCCTCGATTGGAGAGGATTAGACCATTGACCTATCATTTTTTTTGTGCATGGTTGGGAAAGTACTATGAATCCTTCCTTTAAATTTCAGTTAATGTGGTTGTGTGAGCCTTCTTTGCGAGACCTTATAAAAATTTGGTTGTTTGTGTGATTGCCTCAGTATGGGATAGCCATGTACACCTTCGTCAAAAGGCTTCATTTTGTGAAATTTCAGCTAAAGAAGTGGAACGGGGAATGTTTTGGGAATGTATTTAACGAGAAGTTTGCAACTCAAAACCAGTTGGATATCATTTCTAGGCATAACAGAGACCAAGGGATTATTCGGGAATCTCTTAAACCTGAAGCAGAAGATTTTGAGAAGCTATCTGAATGGGAACTATGGGAGGAGATATTTTGGAAACAAAAGTCAAGGATAGACTGGCTTCAAGAGGGAGACATGAATACCGCCTTATTTAATTCTATCAAAGCCAGGGGACATGGGAATTTAATTTCCTGTATTGTGTCATCTCAAGGTGCTCAACTATCTTCTTTTCGAGATATTTCTCAAGGGGCCACTCGGTATTTTTCTTCTTTATTCTTGGAGGATTCTTCAGAGCATTTGGAGGAGGTGAATCAAGTGTTGGATTGTATCCCTTTTGTGGTTCCCCATAGAGCTAATGCTGATCTTACTCAACCTATTTCCATCAATGAGTTGGAGGAGGTTGTTTTTAGTATGAAAAAAGGTAAGGCACCTGGCCCAAACGACTTCCCTATTGAGTTTTTTCAGGAATATTGGGAGATTTCAAATGGGATATTCTAGAGGTGGTTCAGGAATCACAAGATAGCAAAAAAAGTTGAAAGCTATGAATTCCACATTCCTGGCTTTGATCCCTAAGTGTGAGGGTGCCAATTATTTTGATCTCTTTCGGCCAATTGCCTTGTGTAATGTGGTTTATAAGATCATTTCTAAGTTGATTGCTGAGAGATTGAAGCCCTAACTGGTCTATGTTATCTTGGAGTAGCAAGGGGGTTTTGTGGCTGGCAGACATATCCAGGATGGTGTTGTGATTGCGGTTGAGGCTATCCATTCCATGGAGATTTATAAAGAGAAGGCCATGTTTGTCAAACTGGGCATGGCTAAGGCTTATGATCAGGTTAAATGGTCCTTTCTTTACAAGGTTTTTTATGCTTTCGAGTTTGATGAGGATTGGATTAATTGGGTGTTGAGTTGTGTGAGTTCAGTGTTGCACTCTATGCTCATTAATGGTGTGCCCTCCTCTTTGTTTGGTGCTTCCAAGGGCCTAATACAAGGAGATCCTTTGTCTCCTTATCTTTTCATTATTATGGTTGAAGGTGTGGGAAGACTTCTTAAAGCCCATCTGAGTCAGGGGTTTATACATGGGTGGTCTTGGGGTGAAGGTTTGCCTCCTTAAACCCATCTCTAGTTTGTGGATGACACTGCGCTCTTGGGTGTTGCAAGGATCAGGGAAGCGAATAACATCAGGCATGCTTTTGACATCTATCTTGTTGCTTCAGGAAAAAGGATTAATGAAGGGAAATCCTCTTATCTTTTTCTTCAACACTCCCCTACTTATTCAATCTAGGTTTGCTTGCATTCTTAGATTTCAAATTGGTAAGCTTCCTTTTGTGTATTTGTGTATTTGGGTGTTCCTCTCTCTGTCTCCCCTTTACTAAGAGGAACCTGGGAAAATATTCTAGATAAATTTAGAGTTATGTTAATCACTGGACTTGTTAATGGTTGTCCTTTGCTAGGAGGATTATGCTCTTGAAGGTTGTGGTTCATGCCCTTCCTATCTATATATGTATGGTTCAAGTTGCTCCTACTGGCTTCATTAGAGAGCTTGATGCTCTCTCTAGGCACTTCTTATGGTCTAGCATTTTGGATACCAAGAAATGGAATTTGGTTAAGTGGAATCTATCTATAGGCCTATTCAACAGGGTGGATTGGGTCTTCGTCAAGCTGTTATTAATGGCCAGGCGTTGGCTGCCAAGCTTTACTGGCATTGGTGTACTAATCGGGATCAGAGCTGGGCCAAAATTCTCAAGGCTAAATACTTGAGAGGTGTTGCTGACAAAGATATTCCTAGATATTCTTTGGATGATAAGGGGTCTATGATTTGGGATACACTCAAAAGAGGAAGCTTGATCAATTAAAGATTATTATGTATTTTTCATAAGAGTGAGGATGCTCTTTTTTGGCTTGATTCCTGGGTTGGGCATCCCCCTATCTTGACCACCCATCCTCATTTACAGTAGTTGGGCTTACGATTTCAGGAGGCTGGATGGTCTAAGGTGGGAGACTTCAAAGTTGAGGAATGTTTGGGTCAGTTGGTGGTGTTTAAGTGGAAGGGGTGTCACTTGTGGCCTCCTGGGGGATCAGATGAGGATCATGATGATCTAACTAAGATTTTATCAGAGAGAGTTTGTAGCTTGTTATAGTAGAATGATGTCTTGGCTTGGGCTCTAGATTCTAAAGGGGTGTATTTGGTGGTTGCTGGGTATCATGAGTTGGATAGAAGGAAGTATGGGGAGGATGAGGTCTCTTGGTGGAAAAATATGTGGAATAAATTTGTGTGGCCCAAATGCAACTTCTTCCTCTGGTTAGTGGCTCACAACATGTGTCTTACTTGGGACAATCTTCTGAAGAGAGGCTTTCAAGGACCCTCCTTATGTTTCCTATGTGGTGCTAGTGAGGAGTCCTCTTCACATCTTTTCTTTCAATGCACTTTTTATAGAACTATTTGGCATTTATGGTGGGCTGTGTGGTGACACTCTTGTGTTCATGACCTTTCCCTTATTGAGTTCTGGAGGACGTTGGGGAGATTCCCTACTCGCTCTTTCCCTCTCTAGATGGCATGGACTATTGGGCCTTCATATATTCTTTGGTAGCTTTGGCTAGAGCGAAATCATAGGATTTTTTAGGATAAAGAGCTAAAGGTTGCACAAGTTTGGAAACAAATTCGTGGTATGCTTCAAGAGACTATTTCAGCTAATTGTGAGGTTGGAGATCCTCTGAATGCTGAGGAGGCTAGAGTTTTTTTAGGTTTGGGTCTGAATGGTCCTTGGTTAAGGCAAGCTTGTTCCAAAGGGAGGAGACTTCCTAGCAAGAAAATTTAGAGAGATGGTAGGTGGCTCCTGCCTCTTGATGGGATTTTGAAAATTAATACTGATGGTTCTTCCAGGGGAAACCTAGGTTATGCGGGCGTGGGAGGTGTGGGGAGAGATAGTTCTAGGAATGCCCTTTTCTTTTTCTCCATTTATCAAGGCATCCATACTGATAATCTCATGGAGGCTTTGGTTATTCTGGTTGCTCTGGAAAAGGCATGTACTCTTGGTTGGCATAAGGTTATTTGTGAATCGGATTCATAGATAGTAATTAATTTGTTAAATAAGCAGTATATTGATGGGGTGAATTGACAACTATCCTTGATTGTGCAATAGATTCATTAGTTTTGTGGGTCGCTTGAGATGGTGTCCTTTGTTCATATCCCCATGGAATGGAATAATGGGGAAGATTGTCTCTCTAAATGGGCTTCTAAGTTCAGGGGAGATTGGATGGTGAATGATTGGGAGCAGCTTCCCAATGACTATGTTGACAAACTGAAAAGGTTGATTCATGAGGACCTTCGAGCTCCTTAAGCGGGGTTTGGTTTTCTTTCCCAGGTGGTTTGGTGGTCATTGGCTCTTGGTGGCTGACTATGCCTTTGGGTTTCTTGCTATTTTATTTCTTGCTACTTGTATTCTGTGACTTTTTCTAGTTGAATAAATTTGTACCCCTTTTATTATTAATAATAAATCGATAAATTACAAATTGACTTTTTATCTTTTATATAGGGTTTCATTTTATTTGTTACTTTTAATTTTTGAGATAAAAGTTAGAATTTTACTTTTAACAATTTTAATATAATTTATATTTATTTTTAATATTTTATTTGAAATGGAGTTTTAGTCTTTAAAATTTAATTTATTTAATAATATTTAATAATATTTTTTATTTGTTTTTTGTTAACGTAAAACAGGTTTTGAGGGGGACATGAAACCCCTTACAAACAAAAAAAGGGACTTTAAACCCCACCAAAAGAGAACTAGAAATAGATAGAATCACAAAACATCAACAACTAAACAATAACAACCAACCATAAGATATTCCTGACTGTCCAAGCTGTAAAATATGGTTTTGAAGGAAACCGACAACCCTTTAAACCCAAGTTTTTACAAGTACCTTTAATCCAAATATATATTTTTATTTGTTAATATTGAGTTAATATTAATACTGTTTGTGTGATATATTAATTATATTTTTTAGGTACATATTTTATTAATATTTCAATTCTAATAAATTAAAAAAAAATTTTACTTTTTTATTTAATCATTTATTAACTTAATAAGTTTATTATATGTTACTAATTTTTTAAAATTATTATGTTTATTAATATTTAGATTTTGATATATTTTGACTTTACATTTAGGTTATTTTATTTTAGTTTTTAATTTAGATTTAAGTTTGAAATTTATTTTTATTATTTATGTCTTTTTATGAAATTAAAAATAATAATTAAAAAAAATAGAATTTATTTAATTTATAATTATTTATCTTATTAAAACTTTAATTATTGTAGAATAATTCTATTTTGGATTTTTTTATAATTTATATAATAAAATGAATTTCAAACTTAAAATATAAATTAAAATTTATAGAGTGAGAGAGAGAATGTAACTTTTGATTAGTCATTTCATGTCAACAATCCAAGGATAGCATGTCCTAGGGATTTATGCTTAGGGTTGCATGCCATTTGGTTAGGGATATGATAATTCACCTTTAAACCTCTTCAGTGTACCCATTGCACACTTAGGAGGAAAATAGATAGAGAGAGAAAGAGATAAAATAAAGAGAGATAGAGAAATAGAGAGGTAGACAAAGAGATACAAAAATAGAGGTATAGATATAAAGGAATAAATATGGAGAGAGGAAGAGGAGGAAGAGAGATAAAGAAAGAGAGAAGAGGAGAGACATAGATAGATAGTCACATAAAGAGAGATGGAGAGATAGAGAGATATATAGATATAGAGAAACAGGAGACAAAGATATATATATATATATATATATATATATAGAGAGAGAGAGAGAGAGAGAGAGAGAGAGAGAGAGTAGGGGGATAAATAGGGATAGAAAAAAATAGTAAGGGGATAAAGATAGGGAGAGGGAAATAGATAGAGAGAAGAAATGAGAGAAAGATAGATAGAGGAAAAGAGAAGGGAAGACAAATATGGGGAGAAATAGGGGAGAGAGAGGAAGAAAGAGATTGAGAGATAATAAAAAATATAAAGATAAAGAGGGAGACAAAGATATAAAGAGATCTTTCTCATTCTCTTCCCATATCTCTATAATATCTCCCCATATGTACTTCTCCCTACCTCTCTCTCTATATACCTCCCTCTCTCTACCTCTCTCTATATAACTTCCTATCTCTTTTATCCCTCCATCTCTCCCTCTCTCATTCTCTCCCTCTCTCCTTGTATCCCCCTCTTTGTATCTCTTTTTCTCTCTCTTCCTCTCTCCATTTCCATCTCCATCTCTATCTTCCTCTCTATATCTATTCACGTATCTATATCTTCTTACCTCTCCTTACATCTCTTTCTCTCTTTCCCCTATCTCTTTCCCACTATATATATCTCTTTATCTCCCCTCTTTCTATCCATATCTCTCCCTCTCTCCCCATCACTCTCTCTTTCTATATCTCTCAACTTCTCTATCCCCTCTCCTTCCCTCCCTCCCTCTCTCTCTCTCTCTCTATATATATATATATCTATCTCTCCCCCTCTCTCTATATCTCTCTATTAATTTTCTATATCACCTCCTTTATCTCTCACTCTTGCCCCCTCCATTTCCATCTTCCAATCTCTCCCTCTTCCTCTCTCTCTCTCTCTCTCTCTCTCTCTTATTTACTCCATCTCTCCTACTCTCTCTTTATATATATCCCTTTCTACCTCTATCTATATATCACTTCCTATATCTTTATATTTTTCTCTCCATCTCCTCCTCTTTCATTGTCTCCCTATTTCTATATCTATCACTCCCTCTCTCTCTCCCTCTCTCCTTTCATCTCTCCCTTTATATTTATCTTTCTCTATCTTTTCCTTTGTCTCTCTCTCTCACCTTCTCTATCTTTCCCAAGTTATGTTTATCTCTCTATCTCTCCTTTATATCCCTATTTTCCCTCCCCCTCTCCCTATCACTCCCTCTTTCTATATCTCTCAAATTATTTCTCCTATCTCTATTTTTCTCCCTCCATCTACCTTTCTTTCTATCTATTTATACATATCTCCCTCTCTATCTCTCTCCATATCTCTCTTATTCATACACACACTCCTTGTTTCTCTCTCCTTATCTCTATCTCTATCTCTCTCTATTTCTATATTTAAATTGTTACATATATACCTCTATCTCTATCTCATTATCTATCCATCTCTCTTTACCCCTATATCTTTCCCCCTCTCTACCCCTCTCTCTATATCACTTCCTATCTCTATCTTTATATTTCTATCTCTCCCTCTCTCTCTATATTTATCTCTTCCATCTCTATCTATATCTTTGTCCTCTTTGTTTATCTCTCCCTCTCCTTGTCTCGATATCCCTTTGCATCTCCATCTCCATCTCCATTTCCATCTCCATCTCTATCTCCTCTTTACCTCTCTCTCCCTCTCTCTCTCTCTCCCTCTCTATCCACATATCTCCCTCTCTCTCTCTCTCTCCCTCTCTTCCTATTTTAAACATATCATGAACCTATTGGTAATGGAGCTTTATTATCTTTCCGATTCAAAGGTTTTGTTTTAGTTGTGTTCGAATCCTTATAAGTAGATTCATATTTGACTTGAAGCTATCACTTCTCCATTGAAACCTTCGTTTCACATACAAAATCATTTTTAAAATAGCCTACCAATTGACCTCATGTATACTACACAAATGTATGTACAGAATAAACCAAAAAATACCTAATTGACCATCCACACTTCTTCGGTGTACGCATTGCACACCAAAGTGAGAGTGCTAGTGTAGGATTGATTATAAATATAGAGGATGAATCTACAAATGAAAGATTAACAAAAATATCATATTTTTAATCTTTATCTAAAAAATATCATATTTTAATTACAATCTCTAATAAATTGTGAAAATATCATATTTTACGCTGAAGGCGTATCCAATTTGAAAGGCCCCAACCTGAGTTTTGCATTCAATGGTACAAATTTTCTAAGAAGCCTTCGTTGATGAACAAACTGATCCTTCCCGTTGGCTTGTTTGGTGAGATTAAAACTTAAATGCAGTTTGTTGTGGTTGGGGGATGTATGCAGGCCAGTTGCCATAATGAATCTTTATGTTCTGACTGTCTGGTCATAATGGTGCCGCATTGAAGATCAACAGGATTTAGAGATAGTAGATATTTGAGTTGGAGACATTAATTTTCTAGCCTTTTAAACATAACCGGTTTGTGACGTTTAATTTATACGGTGAGTAAGCGTAAATTAAAGCTGAGGCGTATGATGTTTGCAACTGAGGTTAATCTGACAAGTTTATCTGGAAATGTGTTTTTAATCAATGGTATCTAGAAGTGATCAAGAGAGGGAAAATGGTTGAGCAAAATGGAGGAACTGGATGACATATTAGAAGCGGCTTGAGAGACATTCAAGATTGTGGAAGATTGGCCTACTACAGATTAGCATTCAAATCAAATCTAGAGTGCATATCAATGGTTTGCATTGGCCGGTAAACTTTTCCCCCTTTTTTTGTGTATAAATTTCGACGGAAAAAAAACTACCAGAATTAGCGGTGAGGATCATATCTATCATCTTGCATCTTTTTTAGAACATGCTGAGTCTTCAATCTCCAAAGTTAGCCAAGCTAACTTAAAATAAAAGTGGCGGGTTGAAGTTTAGACGCATCGTGAAGCTTCTCTATGTCAAATCAATCAATAAAATTAAGTAGTCAGATCATGAATCTACGAGTGGCACGAGCTATATGAAATAATTACTCGCTTAGGTGGGGGAAATATCTTTTCATTTTCCTTTATTAGATTTGACTGTCGCAAATGATATTCTTTTATTTGTGAAAATACATTAGTAGTTAAATATTATAACTATTATTATCATAAAATATAAAGAAGATTAAATCTAAAATAATGAGCACGGTTACTCCCGATGAACAGATGTTCTTCCAATCCACTCTTAATTATTTCTCCATGGATTGCCATACCAGCGTCCAGCTGTGCCGCAAACACTCTCCACTACTTATCTTGTTTGAATAGATTTGACATCGGAATGTAAGATGGCTTCATTTGCATTTACTAGAGATAAATGCTCCCTGCCACCTTTGTACGTGTATCTGTAAATATCAGTGTTGCCTTTGCCGCCTCTACATTGATATTTCATGTATAGTCATCGACCCAGTAGACTTATAAATATTTAATTATCCCTTCCTTCTTTTCCTTGTGATTCTTTCCTCTTGTCTTGAGCTTCCAATCATTATTTTCCATCTGTTATGTTTCATCTGCCTTTTGTTTGGAGCTTCTGATCATCGTTTTCCAGCTTCTTGTTTGAAGTTTTGTTGTGCTTTGTCATCCAACAGGTACCTTACTATCCACACTGTTCATCTACATATGCTCCAGAAAATGAATTTTTTTTTTTTCCTTATTGATTTTAAAGTCTTTTATAATCAATGTGATGGCAATTCTAAAAAAAATTATAGATGCTTATTTTTCTTCTATTTGTACGTGTCACTTAAATTACTCCTTTGCACTATTTTTTTTAAAAGAAAACATAATATTTTTTACGTTTCTGTCAATTAAGGGTTTGCAATCTTGTCACATATCATCTAGAGCAAAAAGTATCTTATGAATAGAACTGAGTTTGTGCTTTATATATAACAAGGAAATGCCATTGATAGGTAATAGAATGAGTTTGTATAAATATCTACCTAAGAGTATATGGTAGTTCAGACTTTTGATTTTTGAGCATGAACTGTACACCTGGCTCTATTAAGGATGCAAAGGTGTGCAACCTGTATCTTTTGGAGTTGAACTTATGCCTCCAAGATAGAAGCATAGTTTTTTTTTTCCCTTGAGGACCAGTTCAAGATAATAATTTGCAATTAGTGCATTTATGTTTTATTATCTCATCGTCTGACTGACGTAATGATAATTACCCAGCATACAATCTGGCCATTTGACCAGATTTTTTAATTAATTAAAAATAAAGAGAACACTGCATCTTTATTTTTAATTAATTAAAAAATCTGATCAAATGACCAGATTGTATGCTGGGTAGCTTTTTCCATGATAATTGAGGTAACATTTTGCAATCATATTGATTTCAAGTAGGTTGTTAGATGTTCATTCTATCAACGAGTTTGGTTCGTTGGATGCATCATGAATTATACGATAATAATTTGCTCACAGCTAACTGCTTTATTGCATAAATTTTAGAGAAAATTTCCCATTGAAGTCATTTGTGTTATATATACCTCTGTTACGAGAGAGATAAAATTAATAGCAAATGGTGCAAATTTAAAAAAAGATAAGGTACTTTAGTTGTTAGAAATGCTAAGCTGCCAAGTCACTACTTTAATAATCTGAACTCTTTCTGGTTGTTACTGAACATAGCAGTAAATTGCCATTTGAACATAATATATTTGGAGATTGTGTAAGGCAAACACTGTCCCATCTTTGTACAAGATAACATAGGATGATAGTTGGGCGATGCTCAGCCATAATGAGGGGTAAATTCAACAAGCAAAAACTAGGTTATGATTAGAAATTTGTGCCCAACCTTCTTTGGAAATATTCGCATCCTTCCTTACATGTTTCTCATACAGCCTCCATCTGTGCCAAAAACAGTCTCCACTACTTATCTTGTTTGGATAGATTAGGCACCCTCCTCTCTCCCTTCTACACTTTCACTTTAGCGTGGGCTTCACTTTGGATCGACCCCCTCTGTAGAGTCTTTTTGTCTTCTTCAAATTATGTGCAATCCCTGTTTCATCTCATATTTGCATCTGCAGTTTTTTACTATCTCCACAGTCTATTTGGTAGAGTTCTATTTCAATAAAATTGATATCACAAAAAGCTATTGACATCTACTTATCACTAGAAAGTTGTCATTATAGGCAAGCAAAACTATTAGTATTATAATCAGTACAGATTTTAATATCATAATTAGTATATATTTCCATTTCTAAATTGTCGAATAATTTAGTTATTATGAATTTTTTAAGTTCATATAGAATTCACAAGATTGTTTCAATTACTTGATGATTTCATTAAAAGTTCCAAAATAAGCCGATCCCAGTGTCCCACCTAAGCTTTGTCTCCCTCTGGTTTAACAGTAACAAATTTTTGATTCATCCCAATATACTCAGCTATAGTGAAGGTAAAGGACAACCCCTGTTATAATTGCATGCCTCTAACTACAGGCAAAGGAAGTAAAAAGGTAATTAACTCCAATTAAGCATGTAACACTCAATACAAATAATGTTTCTGAAAGCACAAATTGCTGCAGCAGCTTGTGTATGTCTTCCCTTTTTATCTAAAGGCAATGGCCACACGCTTCATTTTGAAGATTATTCCAAATGTAATTGATTTTCTTAGCACTATTGATTCTTGACCTCTAATCACTCAGTTTTTTAATCTATAGAATCAAATATTATGTTAGTTTTATCAGCAATAACAACTAAGGAGTAGCTTCATAAAATGGGAGGAAACAAAAGAGCAATGCATATTAAGAAAATACCTGAAGCAATGCATTCATATGCACGATATATTAGAGGAACATATTTCTGTCCTTTATGCTAAAACTGCATCTTTTTCTTAGTTAGGATTTTCCTTATTTTAGAAGCAGGAGAAATTTTGCGATTAACTATAATTTTCGTTAGTTTTACATGTTTCAACTACTTGCCATGCATTCAAATGTCTAAAATAATAGTGTTATTTTATCTTTTGTATTTATTCAATTAATAAAATGAAAATGAAATCACTTATAAAAATAAACATTGTCATTATTTTTTAAAATATTTTTCAAATTGTTTATTCTTAGCATATGTTCTCCTTCCATGTCTAAATGAATGTGGTATTTCACATATACAATTGAAATCACTTATAAAAATAAACATTGTCCTTATTTTTTTAACAATATTATGTACATTGTCCATTTCTTTATATGTTTTTGTTTCATCTTGTGTTCCAATTGATTGTACCGCACCATTTTATGTCATGTCATTCTATAATATATATACATACATATATAGTATGTACAGTTTGTATATTTTATTCTTAGCATATGTTCTCCTTTTATGTCAAAATGAACGTGGTATTTCACATATACAATTGAAATCACTTATACAAATGAAAACCATCCCTATTTATTTTACATATTTATGTACATTAACTATCCTTTTCTTTATATGTTTTGGTTTTTATATGTATATACTCTTTATATTCTTGTAATTTTCTCTCACAAAAAAATTCATTACTTTTATCCTCAACATTCCTTATTATGGAAGTAGAAAATGCAAGATTGTATGAAAAACGCTCACGAGTAAATCAAATGCAACGTACAAGATACCATGCAAGGAAAGACCAAATTAACAAACATACACGTGAAACCTATCAAATTCTTGTTGATGGAGCCTCTACATCTACACTCTCTTCTCCTAATAACATGCCCCACCAACAAACAACTGCACCTCAAATGCTAAATATAGCTCAGCTTGGCCCATCTATCGAAACACACCCTTCACCATCTTTTTCACAAGAATTATTCACTGCTAGAAATGCCCTCTGTTCCAAGTTAGATATCTTATCAAAAATGTCTACATGTATGGTCTACATGGAAAGATATCCAAGAATCAAAACTAGATAACCAAATGGAATCACTACTTGTTATAGGTGCACATATGAAAAGAATGGCCATCGTTTCTCAAAGTGGAACAACATGGACCCTGGCGAGCAACCCCTATGTTTAAAATCCCTATCCCAAGTTGAGGAGATGTTAATAGCAAGGGTTGGCCCAATCCTTCAAGCTGCTTATTCAAGGGGGGTAGATAAAATACAGTGGCCACACTATTTGCTTTCCTTGAGATATATCTGCAATTGCATCCTACTTTCCCAGGCATATTAGTGATATTGATATACTAATTGTTAATAGGGAAAAAATAAGCCAACAACCATATAGTTTCCACGTTAGTAGAAGACGTGTCCACGAAGCACTTAAATATAAGATGTCCAACGACCCATTCTACAAAGATGTCAAAGTAGATGAGCTTTCATTGTCCACTTTGCCAGAGTCTTCCACTAAAATCTCAAACCTTATTTATGTAACAACTTCAAATCATCATACCACGTATCCAAGCTACATGGAAACAAGTGACACAAAATACGACCCCATAGAAGAGAACATGTTCACAACAACTTCCTTTGTGTTACATCTCTCACATGCATATACTGAGGTCAAAGAAGTGCACTCTCTGCTACAACTAGGGGTGGGACGACCGACACCAATCATTGCATGGCCACCCATTTCTCCATCTCCTATAAATGAATACACCACTGAAGGACTATTTTCTATGGCATTCCCCATTTTATTTCCAAAAAGAAAAGCTACATTCAAACAAAAATGTATCGAAGATATTAAATTGCATGAATATGCTCTCCATCTTCTAAGGTACCATGATAGTAGGTTTGGCCAGCACCCTCGATTTAGGTACTTCATACTAAATATTCTTATGCGTTACCATAGCCAGAAAACCTCCTCTGTATTTGTCAACAAACATCTAGATAACAACCTACCCTCGACCATCTCTGATCTTCACCAAAGATTGAAGGACATGCTAGACGACAAACTTGCAGATCAACTCATGCGATTTAGTTCGTCAATTTGTGAAACTCGTTCATTTTGTACCTAGTGACGGGGTGAGCTTTTTGACATGGTCATTCAAATTGGTTTCCCAACACTCTTCTTCACCCTTAGTGCAATAGATACAAAATGGTCATACTTGCATACCATCATGCCTACCAAGTCACCTACAAATCAATCAATGTCTGCTAGATGGAGGATCCAAAATATTGTTCAAAATCCACACCTTACTGCAATATACATGCACCACAGGTTCACCACATTTCAGAAAGAGGTGTTGGAAAAACTCCTTGGTGCATCAGAATATTGGTATAGGTAAAATCTCTCTTCTATCCATTTCTTACAATATAGTATTACTTTGTTTGTTTGCTATGAATTATCATCTTTCTTAAATTACACTCTTACTTTGATTGTTTACTAAAAAGTTATCAATTTGTTGGTATGAATGGAAACACAAAGGATTTGCACACATCCATGGTTTCTTATGGCTCAAACAAGCACCAAACACTAGCAAATTACAATGGACTAATGATCTATCCATACAAAGAACACTTGATTACATAGATAGATATGTCTCTGCTTGGAACCCACGTAGCCTCCAATTGAGAAACCAAATGTTTCCCCGCTCTTTTGTTGATAATCCTTGCTTGTTGGATACAATAAGGATCATGTCAACCAACCCTTCATTTGACTATTATGAACTACTAAATCTTGTTCAACGCCACACAAAATGTACATTGTTAACATGCCTTAGGAGAAAAGGGGCATCTACAGTATGTCGCTATAAAGCACCATGGTCCATGCAAGATAAGTCAAGTCTCTCAAATGACGAGATTGGCCAACCAAAGCACACTCCAGCTCACAATGACGATCGCTTGAACCTTCACAACCCATCTACCCTCTCTATCTGGAGGGCTAATGTAGATTTCCAACATGTACTCTCAATTGATGTTGTTCTCAAATATATTACAAAATATGCAGTAAAAGTTGAGCACAAATCCGAAACATATCATGCCATGTTATCTTGCATTTTAACCACTTTAGAATAAGAAATGCCTGCCCCAAATGGATTTAGAAAATTGCTTACTAATAGCCTTGTGGATCGTGATATTAGTGCCTGAGAGACTTGCCACCTTTTATTGCAATTACCCCTCTCCATATCAAGTAGGGCATTTGTTTCTTTATATGTTAACCACCACAAATTTCAACATGTATCAATCTCGCCCATGTCAGTTACCACATCGCCTACCTACATTGATGCCTATGTGGCTCGACCCATACATCTAGAGGTAATGCCTCTCATTGAAGTGATCCAAAAATGGACCTACAAAACATCTCGCAAAAAAGAACAATGGAAGTCGCGCCCCAAAAATATAATTGTTCACGTCTCCCCTCGATTCACAAGCATACCTGCAAGAGATGACAAAAGCTTTCATGAATTTTGTTGGAGTGAACTAATTTTATACCACCCATTCCAGAACATTGACACTGAATTTGGCTCCTTCAAACATCAAATTATATCACAATGGGAAAGGTTCTATATTTTACATATAGGCCATGCCATGTACATCACACACATCCAAGTCTAGCTGAATCATCAAATGCTAGCAACAAATCAAGTGTTGGTCATGCATTGCAAGGACACAACCTTGCAGAATGGCAAGCTCTCTCAAGTTTGCACCCAAACCTTCCTTTAAAGCTTGACGTAATAGACATGCTTGGTCGACATGACATTGACATGCACCATGAATGGAAACATACCAACCTCACCCTTTTGCAAATGCATTTTGCTACTACTTTCATAGACTCCAATTGACCAACCTTTGAAGTGCACCATGTTCTCAATGAACACACCCATACTACTTTCTCCACTCAATAGTAGAAAGCGTTTGATATAATTTGGTCTCATCTAATAGCTCTTCCATTGCAACCACCACTAAAAATTATTGTTCAAGGAACTGTAGGAATTGGAAAGTCACACCTCATAAAAAAAATATAGTTTGCCCTTAGTAGCTCAACTTTGGTTCACCAGTCACCATTACTACTTCTTGCACCTACAAGTGTTGTTGCATTCAACATTCAAACATCAACAATTCATTTTCCCCTTCACATTCCAATAAAATAAATGGCCCCCCTACAAGGGCAAACTCTTGCAAACTTCCAAGAAAGCATGTACTTTATTAGGTATATTTTAATAGATGAGATGAGCTTCGTTGGTCCAAAGTTTCTAGAACATATAGACATGAGACTACGGGAAGCATTCTCCGTCCACAACCACCTACCCTTTGGAGGGCGTTCAATTATTCTCTTTGGTGACTTGGGCCAATTGCCACCAGTAAAAGATATCCCCATGTATGCTTCTACCTCCTATGGTGGGACTCTATGGCGTAGCTTCACAACAGTGGTAACCTTGACCAAAATATTTTCACAAATTGGTGATGATCCTTCCCAAATTGCTTTTCGTGCAATTCTCTCCAATCTGCAGAATGTAGAGCCTACACAAGAAGACTGGGAAGTTCTTATGTCACTCTCAAGTTCCTCGCTCAATTCTATAGAAAACTTTGTTTTTTTATCTGCCATCCATCTTTTTGCAACAAATGAATTGGTATTACTACACAACAAACGTATGCTGTTGTCTTTGGCTACGCTTGTTGCCCTTTCCACTACAGAGCAACTTATAAGGTCGACATACACAAATCTAGATGAAGAACAACTTCAAGCTTAGATTTTTTTTATCTATTGGCCAAGAGGTCATGTTATGTTCAAATATATGGGTTGAAATAGGGCTCGTGAATGGTGCACTTGGTCAAGTAAAAGCAATTGTATACAATGAAGGTGAAAAACCACCTCAACTACCCTTATTTGTTGTTGTTCATTTCAAGCATTACATTGGACCACATTGGGACCATAACAATCCAAATAATGTCTCAATAACCCCGCTAAGCCGAGGGCTTTGCCGTCAAATTCCACTTAAAATGACATGGGCATTGACAATACACAAGTCACAAGGACTAACACTTCAGAGGGCCACAATTGACATTGGCAACATAGACCGACAAGGACTAACATTCACAACAATTTCAAGAGTTCATGATCTACAAAGTCTTCGCATACACCCATCCTTCACATTCCAATGATATGCACACATGCAACAAAGCCCATATGTTGCTTGTCAGAAGAACGAAGAGAATTGCTTGAAAGCAATGCCAAATTCAAACTCCTTAGACACTTAAAGTGCATTTCAACTACTACAGGTTTGTCACTTTCTTATTTACTTCACTACCAATGTTTATACAATTTATTTGCTATAAATTATATCTTTTTTTTCCTTTAGTGCAGGCTCCTCTCATTGCTCATTTACACTATGCTCTCATTGTCTAAGACCTACAAACTACTCTATAGATCTTTTGTTTATTACAGATAAATTGGAGTTCCATGTGACTGTGTTACAATTTTGCTATACCATTGTATACAATTGCATACATTCTTGTAATGTGAATTAAACATTCCATAAAAACATTTCATTTTCATCATTGTATATATATCCTTATTCTACATTTTTATATCACATAATTTTAAGTTCATTTCTTTTTCTACACTATTTCCATTTCAAAATTTTAATGTGTTGTTTTAATAAGGTAAATACACAATTTTTTTTTCCCCTTATTCTACATTTTTATCACACAATTTTAAGTTCAGGCAAACAAATATATAGTTGGTATAAATTTAATTTTAAACTTCTTTCTTATTTCTAAAGACCCTGAGTGAATTGGTTAATTTAGAATGTATGAAATTATAAAAGTTAACTTAACTTTTTTATTACTAATTGATATAGTTTAGTTTAATATATATTTAATTTTTAAAAAAAATATTTTTATAAAAATTCCTAACTTTTCTTAATTAAATAGGTGTTAAATGATGAAAAAATAAATTGTTTTTCATATTTATAATTTGTAGTAGATATATTTTTTTACCTTATAAAAAATTATTTATAAAAATAAAAGAATTAAAAAGTGAAAAAATTAATTTATTTTTAAAATTTATATTTTATAAACTTCAGTTCATACATTGAATGATTTTACTTATTTTTTTTTCTTCTAAAAATGACACAATTATTTAGCATACCCAATTGCACGAAAAGCTAGCAGCATACAATCTGACTATTTAACCAGATTTATTAATTAATTAAAAATAAAATAACACTATATCTTTATTTTTAATTAATTAATAAATCTGACCAAATGACCAGATTTATGCTTCCATAGCTTTTTTCCCCATTTGCACACCTAAACTTCAATAGCTAGTTTTAATCTTTATCTACATCAAAAATCAATTATAAATATGATGATCCGTTAGGGAAGGGTAGGTGTGGGGTTTCATTACGAACAGCTTGGAATGAATAAGCCCCGTCTCTCTGAATGCAAGGCGAGAAGAGGAGGATCCAGTGTGGGGTGTGACAGGGATTCTTTGCAGTAAGAGGGGCGTTAGACCTGGGAGGGCAGGTAAAATTAGATTGGATGACGATCGCTTTAATTTTACCGGTCCCTCCAAAGCCTATACTCCCTCCTGCACTACCCTGTCCTTCCTTCACAGTGCTGTGTTTTTCTTCAAAATCTGCTAATACACGGTAAGATCCACCTTTTAAATTCAGTACTGTTTTCTGCAATGGGATCGGCTTCTTCTCTTGAGGGGGCTTCATTTGGGTATTGTTTTTAGGGTTTCTTGCCAGGAGAGACAGATTTTTTTTCCGTGAGCATTTCGGTTCGTGCTTCCTGCAATGGCTTTGTCTTCTTATCTTGAAGGCGCTTTGTTTGACCAACTTCATAATTTAATAAATGCTTTCATACAAGGGTTTTGGGTATTGTTTTTAGGGTTTTTGTTTTGGCAGGAGAAACAGGTTCTTCCCAGTGAGAATCGCAGGTAGTGTTTGGAGTTTTGGTCTATTATGTCTGAGCTTGGTCTATTAATGTCTGATGCTTGGTAGTGTTTGTTTTCTTTTCTTCAAATGCTTTCATACAAGGGTTTTGGGTAATTGTTTTTAGGGTTTTTGTTTTGCCAGGAGAAACAGGATCTTCCCTGAGAATCGCAGGTAGTGTTTGGAGTTTTGGTCTATTAATGTCTGATGTTTGGTAGTATTTGTTTTCTTTTCTTCAAATGCTTTCATACAAGGGTTTTGGGTATTGTTTTTAGGGTTTTTGTTTTGCCAGGAGAAACAGGTTCTTACCAGTGAGAATTGCTGGTAGTGTTTGGAGTTTTGGTCTATTATGTCTGAGCTTGGTAGTGTTTGTTTTCTTTTCTTCGGGGGCTTCGTTTGACCAACTTCATAATGTAATAAATGCTTTCATGTAAGGGATTTGGGAATTATTTTTAGTGATCTTTGAATTTTTCAGGAGAAACAACATTTACCAAGTGAGAATCACAGGTAGTGTTTGGAGTTTAGTCTATTAATGCCTGACCATTGTATTCTTTTTGTTAAAAATAATATAAACTTAGATCTCTGGTGATGAGTTGCCTTGTTGCTGCGGGAGGGTTTGAAGCTTTTGATATTGTTATAGGGATTCAACTGTATAATTTCTCAAATCAAACTTATTGATCAATATTTCATGAGTAGTGGTTCACAAGAACCCATCTTTCATGATATTGAATGGTTCATTTAACACTCGTTGCATATAGGTGATGCTCATAGAGGTGAAGCATTGAGCCTTCCTAGAGGTCACCCATCTCAGTAATACTCCAACTCAAGTGTGTTTAACCATAGAATTTTCCCCAAGGTTAAGCCCATTTAGCTAGCAACCTCATTTGTAAAACCTTCAGCAAGTTCTGAGCCTTATTAACCATTCATTATAGAGAGCCTTTTTAGCTCATCAATTGATAAGTAGTAGGTATTTTTTCATAGTGTGTCAAAATATGATATTGCTATCAAGATTCAAGCGAGTAGTTTCTCAAATCAAACTTATTGACCCATGTTTCATGAGTAGTGGTTCACAAGAACCCATCTTTCATGATATTGAGTGGTCCACTTAACATTCATTGCATCTAGGTGATGTTCACAAAGGTGAAGCATTGAGCCTTCCCAAAAGATCACCCATCCCAATACTACTCCGACTCAAGTGCCTTTAGCCATGTAGTTTTCACCAAGATTAAGCCCATTTAGCTTGCAAACCCATTTGCAAAACCTTCAGCATGTGTTGTGGTTTATGAACCATTCATTGTAAAGCCCTTTTTACTTATCAATTGATAAGTAGGAGGTATTTTTCCACAATGTGTCAAATTATGATATAAGGATTCAACTGTGCATTTTTTACAAGTCAAACCCCCCCATGGTTGTTAAGCACGCTTGAATTGGGGTAGTATTGGGATGGGTGACCTCTTGGGAAGGCACTTCTTTAATGAGCTGAACCTCTTTAACCACACCTTGTGAACTTGATTCAATGACATACATTTTTTGAAGTCAAAACAAAACTTTCTGCACGATCGTTGTGGGTAGAGTCTTCATTGTGTGACCTCTTGGGAAGGCACTTCTTTAGTGAGCTGAACCTTTTTAACTGCATCTTGTGAACTTGATTCAATGAGACAATGACCTCTTGGGAAGGCACTTCTTTAGCGAGCTGAACCTTTTTAACCGCACCTTGCGCACTTAATTCAATGACATATTTTTTTTGAAGACAGAAATTTTTTTATGCATGATTCTTGTGGATAGAGTCTTAATTATAGTATTGAGATGAATAACCTCTCGGAAAAGCACTTCTTTAGTGAGCTGAACCTCTTTAACGACACCTTGCAAACTTGATTCAATAACACACATTTTGTTTTTTTTTTTGTTTAAAGTCTTAACAAAATTTTCTGCACGACCCTTGTAGGTAGAGTCTTCGTTGTGTGCAATGAAATCAACCTTTGCCCTCACTATCATGTCAGAAGAGCCTTCTATTTATTCAGTTTGCTGTGAATCGAGTCTCTTGCTATTTGAATATAATCCATTATAAGATGTTGACCTTGCGTGTTGTAGAAACATACACACCCTTTGTTTATTTGTTTTGCACTTGAGGATGAAACATGCTAGGCTTGTTTTTCATAACCTTTGAATTTGTCAGTTCGCTCAGCTCAAATGTTCTCATCAATTGAGAAAAAGATTATGTTTTCTGGTTTGGATCAATCTTTCTTAATGTAAAGATGGTACAAGAGTTGCTAGCCAGCATGCCATTCAACAAAATTTGCCTTTACAATCTCTTTTTTCTTAGGATTTCAGCTAATTGATATTGCAGGGAACAAAACTTATGTGTTATACACTCCGCTATTGCCTTTATCTTTAGCTTTCCAAAACTTAATTATATCAGCGAACTGATTTTTTATATCTCTTTCTTTGTACTCGTCACTTGAGAACCAATCAGATTGCGTAGTCCATCCCAAATCACCATGGAGGTTTCTGTGAGATCTACATGATGCAAGCATGCATAAAATAAGTCCCCCCTAAGCCAATTTATATCCATAGTCTGTTGATCTTCGACAGTCCATTTTATTGGCTCATCAATGGGTTTGGCTGCTTCTCTCGAGGGGTCTTCATTTGATAACTTCATAATGTAATATGTACTTTCATTTAAGTTTTTTGGGTAATGTGTTTAGGGTTTCTTTGATTTTGCTAGGAGAAATAGGGTTTTCCCGTGAGAATCTTGGGAGTCCTGATTTCTGGTCGTATTCTTTTAGTAAAAAATATATACGAACTTAGATCTTTGTAGTGGGCTGCCTTATTGCTGTAGGAGGGTTTTGAATTTTTGATAGAAAATAAAAGTGCACCGTAGCCATAGCTTCTTGCTTGTCTCGCCATATTCTCACTAGCTTTTTTTAATAAGAGGGGACTTTATCTAGTGTTCCCATGGAAGGGTGCTCTGTTCTAGATGCAAAGAAAACTTCGGGGTATTCTATCTGATTACAAAACTTGGAAGCTGCAGCAACATGGCTAAATAGGTAGTAGGTGGGGCTTAAAGGGTCAGCCCTCCATCCAAAAATAGAAATAAATTTTTAAAAAATTGTTTCCCGCGAATAAATGTTGCTTTCGCTATATGGTAGAAAACATTTTGCTTTACAACAAATTCAATAAAAATTTAATTTCAACTTTATATTTTTTAACTAAGAGTATAAACATAAGAATACTATTTCATAAAGTTCACAAAGTTGAGGGTTTATAGTCTAAAAATGTTTTTCCTTTTGATATTTGGATTACATTTTATTATGAATTTTAAATTTCTTTACAAATATGTTATTATAATCAAGCATTAAGTTGATTTGAAATTAAAAAAAATATTATTATTTTTTTTCATTTTTTAAAAAGATATGATACTAGAAGATAGAATCCTCTTCAACACAAGATAATGTTTTCTTAATTATAAAATTAATGTTTCATTAAAACTTTGACATTAAATGAGCAAATTTGATTTTTAAAATTTAAAAAAAAAAAAGTTTATTAATTTATTTCTTCCATGTATTAAATTTTCAAGTTATTTAAGTGAAAAAAATCAAAGAAAATAAAAATTGTGTTAATTTTTGAGACATTTTATCTACCTCATTTTTTTAATATTTTAATTAATCATTATTTTTTAATTAAGCACTAAATAAATTAAGAGTTCTATATTTCTTTAATTTATATCATTTTTAAATTCAAAACAGACATGTCTTTTTTAAAGTTATATTTGTGTTGGTAATTTCTTTTTATTCATAAGTATTTCCAATTATGTATGATTACGGTTTGAACTTTAGGGTTTTTAAGTTCAAAAGTTACTTTGGCATACATGATAGTTTGACAATGATCTAGTTTAGCTCATGTCTTAGATGGCATAAATCTCTCTTTTCTTTCTAACTTTGATGGAAGTGTTTGCTTTGACCTTTTGGACCCTCCTAGTAAAGGGGTAAATCTTGATGTTTTAGGTTGCCTTGCGAAAACTATTAATTCTAATAATGTGTCCATTTTTGT
Organism: Sequoiadendron giganteum; assembly: GCA_007115665.2. Classification (NCBI taxonomy): domain Eukaryota; kingdom Viridiplantae; phylum Streptophyta; class Pinopsida; order Cupressales; family Cupressaceae; genus Sequoiadendron; species Sequoiadendron giganteum. Next base: position 305,536,261 of record CM021103.1, read on the forward strand.
ACCTAATCTCAAGGTTAATTGAGTATAAATCCACCTACTTCTATTTTCTTGAGTTTCCCGTTAATTGTGAAACTGATTTAGTTTTCATGTGTGTTTTAGCACTCCAAATGGTCTTTGATGCTTTCATTGAATGCCTTTTGTGGGAATTGTGATTTTATTTCCTTCCTTTTGTAGTTGTTTGAGTAGGCTAGAGAGAAAATTCTAAGGTATCCAAGCCAAATTCTAAGATTTCTTTGTAGCTCTTGTGCTCCATAATAGATAGGTCTTGTTGATGGCCAAATTGACACAACAACATTTAAACAAAATATTTCTATCTTATTTCTCTTGAAAAATAAAGATAACATATAGTAATCTAACTCCCAAGGTTTTGGTAGTTGGTTCTCAACTATGCTATTTTGTTGAGCGGTCAATGAGGCTGTAATGTTTAAGGGGCTTGTTGGTTATTGAGCTTTTGTTTTGATTGCTGTAAGATCGAATTTCTATCTAAACCTACTCTAACAAGGGGGTTATAAAAAAGGAAAAAAGATAGATCAGGGACACAAGAAATAAAAGAATGTTGATTCATTCAACTAATCAGATTTGTTACCTTCCATGGAATTCCTAGATTAAAACTACAAAACAAATCAACCTGTAATCAATACACAACTATTCATTCACAGTGCAAATTTCATCAATAGATTTAAGATTACCATTCAAACAAAAGAAAAAGATAGAACTCCATTCTTTGAAAGATTCCAAATCAAAATGATTAATAGAATGAACATCATCCCATAATATAACTTATAGCAGTTTTAAATTTGGTTGCTTTTATTGTTGCAAAATAGATAAGCAACATTTACAAGTCTAGCAAGATTCACCAGTGCACAGAAACCAATATCCTCAAATTGATTTAGCTAAACTAAGAATTGCAGAAAATTGTATCATCTATTCTACTGCTAACTCTAAACCAGCTAATCTATAAAAACTCCTAAGTAATTTTCTAAGTGTCTCACTCTTTTCCTAAGTGTCTAACTCCTAAGTCTCTAACTTTTACAAATGAGCAGATTTGACAATTAATAGCTCAAAATTCCATAATCTCCTCCAGACCTGAAACATCAAAAGTTGTAGCTTTTGTGTGTAAACAATTAAATTAGAAAGACAACTTTTTGTTTCAACTCTCCGTTTGATCTGGGTTGACTTCAATTAGTTTCAGTTGAAACTCCATCCTCCAGTTTAAATTTAGTTTAAAATTGCAATCTTTCCAATTTGATGTTAAGTTGCCACTTTGAGTTGACTTCTTGTTGTGATGTAAGTTAGCATCCTTCTCCAAAAATTACTCCAAGAAGTGTTTTGTTCACCTTTAGTTTAAAGATATTTTTAGAAAATCTTCCCTCTTTGTAGGTCGTTTTGTAAATCATCTTCTTTGTGATTTCCTCTTTTCAAGAAAGCACCTGTAAACATAAGGCATTAATTAATTCATAAATTCAATTGATAACTTAGTTCAAAAAAATTAATTTCAAATTATCTCAACTGAGCATAAATATAATAAACTCTTAATGAACTTAATTGAAATAATAGTAATAAATCCCTTTTCAATACTAATGCTATTTTAAAATAAAATAACATTAATCTAGAATAATGTCCTATTTGCATTTGCCCCAACGCTATTTGCACTTCAAACCTAGAATGACCTGCAATTCATAGAAGGGTATAATCAATTCATTGAATTAATAAATCCCACACCAAATGCACACTCATATAACCCCTGATGCCACAATTACAAATTCACTAACTGATTACCGAATAAGAACAAATCTTGCAAAATGTACAAGAGAACGTTTCTTGCAGAGAAAATACAAGTAGCCAAATTTATTGTGTAGTTTGAAGATAAAACATATTTTCATGACAAGTCTTGCGACATCCCAACAATATCAATCCTCTCAAAATTGTCTTGATTGAAGAAACACTATAAGATATATTTTGCAAACTTTTGTTACTACCCTTGGAGTGCCCTATTTATGCCTTTGCATTTCGTAGGTATGTCTACTGTGGCATTTGCAATTACTACGTTTTATAAAAATCTCCATTATTTTTGTGTTCTAATGCACGTTTATAATCTGTTTCTAGGTCCCCCCATTTGTATACACACCGAGTAGATCATTAGTAGAGGGTAGCGACATTTTGATTTTTTTGCATCAGACGATTACATTTGCTTTGAAAGTTTTTGAAGCCCTGGAAACCAATAAATCTTGTTTGTTCCCCACCACCTGTGTTTACTTAGACCTTTGCATCGATCAAAGCTTTATTCTCATTCATTCGAGGCTGTGTTCCATTTGGAAACCCGCACTATCATCCTTTGCATGCATTTTACAAGGGGATTTATAGCCGCAGTTAACGTCACAGACTTGGGGAATTAAGATTCATTCGAGATTTCTTTTGAAGTTATATCAACCGCAAACATAAACTGTAATCATTGTATCCCACAAGATGGCATCCTTTTGGAGGCATTCTGTCAAATAGCTAATGTTTTCATCGCCACTTCTGTGCTTCCACATCTTGCGCATATGTCAATCAAGGCATTCCCTTGAAATTTCCTTTTCCACAAGCATTGGATTCTATTTGATGGCCTTCCATCAACAGTCGCGTGACCTCTCCTTGTTCATGCCTTCATGAATACTTACTAGAGTAGCTGCAACTATTACGTCCGACAAAAACTTCCCTCACTTACACTTCGATGGCCATCGAAGACCACGTTTTCTAAGAAACTTGCATTTAATTATATGTTGCCTCCCTGAGGCATCAATATTCTTGGCACATTTTGTTAAATGGTTCATGTATCTTGCCTATGTTTCCATATCTTTCAAACATGCAGATTTAGAACCATTCCGCACCTTGAACCTTCTACTAATGGTCTGTCGGGCTCGGGATCGAGTCTGGCCGGGAAGCGGAAGTGGAGCGGGATTAGGAATTGAGCGGAGCGGGAGATGGTCGGAGCATTATTCTTTACATGGCGGGATCAAAGTAGGAGTTGAATAGTAAGTGGAAGCAGAATTAGATCAGGACGTGAACCTTCATTTGTGCTCGGTTCAATGTTCGCCCTGGGTTTGAGTTCGACTAGCTAAATTTGATGCCTTTTATGGTGTATTAGAGAGGATGCATGTATTTGCTGATTTGTATTGGTTTGTAAGTTTCTAAAGCCTTCAACAAACATTTCATTTTGTGAGCAGCAGTTGGCATTTCATGGGGCGTTTCTCTTTGAGATATTCTATCAAATAGTTCACATTCGGTGCCTATGCTTCACGGTTTATACGCACATTGGCACATGGATGGAGGAATTCCATTTCACACCTGTGATTGAATCTTCTTGAAGATTTAAATGCCTAGTCAACAAATCCATTTTGTGCTTGGTGTTTCGATGGATTCTCAAACCTAGTTCCACAACTCCCATTTTGGCGCGAGTAGGGAGGATTTGGCAAAGGTTGTGGGGATTCGGCTTTAGAGTGGCCGATTGCATTTTGCTTGAAGGTTTTAAAAGCCTCTTCAACATATCATTTTCGTGCATCATCCACAATCAAATCTCCCTTGTGAATTTTATAAAACTTTAGAGATCTTTCTTTTAAATCCACTTTGCGCATCCCTCCTTTGGTCAAATGGTTGGTGCATGGCTTACGCAGCAGGATCAAAATTTTGTTGTCTTCCTTCGCGTGCGGGATCAGAGTAAGAGCTAGCACCAAGCGAGAGCGGAGCGAAAACCAGAACATTTCATTTTTGTGCCTGGATCAATATTCGTTCTGGTTCTGCTGATGATACGGGCATGAGACAAAAACCAGAACTGAACTTGAAATTCTTTTGCCTAAAGTTTTGTTCAGGTCCGGGTCTGGGTCCAAGTCCGACATAACCCTTTTTCATTTTCAATTTTTTTCTTTTTTTCTTTTTATGTAATTTTTGAATTTTTTACATTTTTACCTTAAACCTTTTAAATATTTCAAAAAGACTTATTTTTATTTCAAATTTAAGAGATCAATCCATTTAAAATCTTTAAAATTAAAAATCTTTTTTAAACTAAAAGATTTACTTTACTATTTATCAAACTTTTAAACTTACTTAAATTTTTTTATTCTATAATCTTTTTAAGACAAGAATATCTTATTTATTTAACTTTTAAATGTTTCAAAAAAACTTATTATTATTATTATTATTTTTATTTTAAATGTTTTTTTTTTTGTATTTTTCAAAGATTTGAAGAGCAGACACCAAGAAAAAGACAAAAATGAAGAAACGACAAAGACAAAAACGAACAAATGACATGACGATGAAAAGACGACAAATGAGACGAAACAAAAATGGGACGGGGAACAAGACGGGGATGAGACGAGACGAGATGGGAGGAGAACCCAAACAACACCCGAAGGCGAAGTGGGGGGAACCGGGATCGGGATGGGACCAGGAACAGGAACCTTGGATCGGGATGGGAACAGGATTGGAATAGACTCTACCCAAGCTATGTAGTTTTGAGTTACATTTCTAACGTGCGATGATATCCTGGGCATGGCTCAGCTGCCAGACAGGCGTCTATAGCCCCAACAGAGATACCTCTGGTTCTATTTGAGCATCGCTTTACTGCCAACCAGACATTTATAGCCTTAGTAGAGATACTCAAATCACCCTTGCTGATTGAGTTTATTTTCAATTCTCTTTTTTTTCCTCTTTTTCTTAGGTGTTAATTCTTTTGAAGTATAATTTCTTATTTCTCTCAATTCTTTTGCAGTGAAGCCTAAGTAGCAGGGTGAGAACCACAGTGGACATCGTGAAAGAAATGTAACCTTTTAGATTTTTCACTTGGCATAGAGCTACCCCACCCGATGTAAACTAACTGATGGATTTCTTAAGATGTATAGATTGTGATAGACTTTTTAAAACAACCCAAAACTGCATAGTGTACCAAGTCTTAATCCATGCTAAAATTCCCCAGTTTGAAATGGATGAAGGTAAATCAAAGTTTTCAAAGTAGCTAACTTGTTAAGTGTTTGAAAATATGGATAGCAAACTCTCAATAGATTCACCCTTGGCATAACTTGCATACAATAACTCAACTTTTACTATCAACGAGAGGAACCCCAACAGAAAGAAAAGAAACAAACAAAAAGAGAAGAGAAGAAGAAAAGAACACACAGACGGACACGACGAACCAACAAAGACAAAACAAAAAACAAGAACAAAAACAACAAACAAACAACAAAAAACCAAAAAAAACAAACAAACAGACAAACCCAGAAACAAAACAAAAACAAGAAGACACAAAAAAAGATAAACAACAGAACAAAAGAAAACAAATCAAAACAAACAACAGAAAACAAAACCAAAAAGAAAATTAACTAAACCAAAAACTAACACTAATTAATCTTAATCCTAAACTAACTCTAAAACTGAGCTTTACAAACACAAAACTATGAAAATTTGTACATCCACTTGACTGATTTTTCATTATGTGCAGAAGCATTAACTTACTAGGTACAGTTCTAAACCTAGAAAATTTATCTTTATACTCATAAATGTAAAGTTTATGTGCATTAAATTCATTCTGAGAATATAAAGTTTGAAATATTAACAACTGTGAGTTCTCAGTCTTGTCATGATTTACCCACAAACATATTTTACTGACCCCAACGTCATAATCAAACTGAAAATCATCAAAATACAGAGGGTAATGAAAAGACACAACCTGATTTAGAAGACCTCCAGTTGCTGTAGCGTGCTCATGTTGTCTGACTTCCTTCTCTCGAGGTCTCAACTCATGAAACAACGTTCTATTTCGCTCCATTATATGCATGTCAACATAAAGGACATCCATTAACAATGCATCATTAGCATTCAAGATATGCAAACCTGGTTTAAAATTTTTAGGCCTATTCTTATCCAAATCAAGACTAGTCTCAAACAAAAAATAAGTGTATTTAATTTGATCATGACTATCAACTTCAATCATGTTTTCTAACGTATATGCATCACTTATTAAATGGTTAGCCTCCTCAACCTTTAAGACAATTTGTTCAAAATTTTCCTAACCTGACTCAACAATCTTTTTGGACAGCAAGAAATCAGAACAACTTACCTCAAGATGTGAACCAAAAAGAAGAATCCCACATGGATCACCTTAAGTGAGATTCATTTTGCAGATTGAATATTCGTTTACCAAAATTTCTGTATTCATCTCGGGCACAGAGTCACTAATTTTCTTGGTCTCCCCAGAAGATCTAAGCAACAAATCACCCATGTCGTCAACTTGCAAGGTCTGCAAACCCACATCTAAAGATGGAGCATCGTTGTCAACATTCTCTTCAAACATGTCACCCAAAAAAGTTTGAAAATCAGCATCCAATTCATCATCATTAATGTTAGAGATACTAATACAGGGTGAACAATGATTTTCTTCAAACTCATTTGAATGAACAAAATCAAAACCAGGAAAACACTTCTTGTGTTCATGTTTTTGCATATCCTCAACTAGAATGTGCAAATCAACGTCAAACTCATCACTGTTAAGATCAAATTTATTAGTGGATGGTAAGCAAAGACTTTCTTCAAAAATCATATTTGAATAAAAAAAATCAAAACCAAGAAAATACTCCCTCATTTCATTCTCTTCATCATGTTGAAGGGATTCAATCTTCGGAGCAACCTCTTGACAGTCCTCTTGATATTCTTTTGATATTCTTTGGAGTTGCCATTGGTTCACTCCTTGCTGTAACCAACCATTAATTTCATCAATGTCAATATTTTGATTAGCATTGAGATCCACTTTATTTTCTTGACAAGGGTAAGTCTGATCTAAATGATTATCAGGCAACCTTTGAATAACTTGAACATTCATTTGATCTTTCTCTTTTGAAGAATCAACTTGGCATTCAACTTTGTGTCTTTCACCACGAGATCCATTTGCAGCCTCATTCGTAGTAATGTTGTTCTCAGTTTCTATATGTTCATTATTCAAATCAGTAGAGTCATTTTCTTGTGTTAACTCATCAATGGATGTTTCTCCCTTACTCATCATCATGAAAGAATCTGTGAATGCATCGATAAACTCATCTTCTATATTGAGCAGATTTGCACAAGGTAGAGAGACTTTATCAGTCATGGAATCCATCTTGCTGCAAAGATCAAGTTCATCAGATGATGGGGAAGAGCTCAACATGTTCTCACAGTTACCCTCATTATTTCAAATGGAGTCATTATCATTTTCATGTATGCTAGTTGTTTCATCTTCCTCATCGAGGGAGTAGGCACTCCAAGGATCTTCCATAAGTATTCCTTCAACAATAATCAGTTGTTTGAAGTATAATTCCATCTTACCAAGGAAAACATGACAATCCATCTAAGAATGTTGATTTGTTCGATGTATCCTACATCCATTTGGCCTAACAAGTTCTAATAACTTCAGATCTCCTAATTCTTCCAATTTCTCCCTTACTCGATTTTGCATACGTGGGATATCTATCCAACATGAACCATGCTCCTTTGTCCATCCCTCATCTTGTTGTTCATCTTGCTCAGAAGAAATATTCAAAGCGTGAGAAGGAGATTCTTTAGTCACTAATTTTCCATGACAACAATTTTCTGTTAATACCTGACCTCTTTCAATATTGTCATTAGTATTAACTTTTCCAACAAAATCAGATTCTAATATGAGATTTCCATCATGCTCTGACTTTATATCTGTTCCGTATTCTTTATCAGATAAAACATCAAAATGATACACTTGCTCATCACGTCTTTCGCTGACAACTTCATTATGATGTAATGGTCTGTGATTTGGAATATGACTGAAAATAGATGATATAGTCACAACTTCATCAGTAGGTGGAATACTTACTTCTGTCATTGGATTTTACAAACCTTGACTTTTCATGTGGGTAGGTGTTGTGGGTAAACCAATGCAAAGATGTGAAGGGTGGCAGTTTTCAAGTACAAGATCATTATAGTTCTTACTTTGATTATGCATGTTTCTCACGTCTCGTCTAGATTGTGCCAGCAAGAGAGCTTTGCTAAATGCATCCCATATAGTGGTAACCTTACCACAACATTTAATTCTTGCTGCAAATAAAGTATTCAAACCCCAATAATAATGCTCTTTTACCACATAATCATTAATAACCAAATCTAAATCTGCAACTCGTTTAAACATGAGAAGGAACCTATGATTAAACTGCATAATTGATTCATGTGGTGCTCTTTTCACAGTTGCAAATTGAAGTGATGGGTTTTGCATACATGCACAAGGATCAAATCGATCTAAGAATAAGACTTCCAATTCCATCCATGAACAAATAGTATTTGGGGAGAGATTATCATACCACTGTTTTCCTATACTTTGAAGTGTTTTGACGAACAATTGACAAGCGATATCTTCTTATCGAACACCGAGAAAAGTTAATAAATCCCTGCAAATCTTAATATGATTTGAACATTTTTATCCATTGTTAGAAAATAAGGAAGCCTGTTATACATGTGAGGTAGAATTTCATGAATAATCCCGGGGATATACAAAGTTTTGTCCATCGGAGTTGGGTTTTCCAAGATCTAACCCACTCCCAAATGAGAAACCAAAATTGCTCAAGTGGCTCTACTTCTAGCGCCAGTTCTGTTAATAGCCAAATTGACACAACAACATCTAAACATAATATCTCTATCCTATTTCTCTTGAAAAAGAAAGATAACATATAATAATCTAACTCCCAAGGTCCTGATAGTTGGTTCTCAACTGTGTTGTTTTGCTGAGCGGTCAATGAGGTTGTAATGTTCAAGGGGCCTGCTGGTTATTGAGCTTTTGTTTTGATTGTTGTAAGATCAAACTTCTATCTAAACCTACTCTAACAAGGGGGTGTAAAAAAGGAAAAAAAAGATAGATCAAGGACACACAAGATAAAAGAATGTTGATTCATTCAACTAATCAGATCTGTTACCTTCCAAGGAATTCTTAGATTAAAATTGCAAAACAAATCAACTTGTAATCAATACACAACCATTCATTCATAGTGCAAATTTCATCAGCAGATTTCAGATTACCATTGGAACAAAAGAAAAATATAGAACTCCATTCCTTGAAATATTCCAAATCAGAATGATTAACATAATAAACATCATCCCAGAATACAACTTAAAACAGGTTTAAATTTGGTTGCTCCTACTGTTGCAAAATAGATAAACAACATTTACAAGTCCGACAAGATTCACCAATGCACATAAACCAATATCCCCAAATTGACTCAGCTAAACTAAGAATTGCAGAAAATTGTATCATTTATTCTACTGCTAACTCTAAATCAGCTAATTTGTAAGAACTCCTAAGTAATTTTTGAAGTGTCTAACTCTTAAGTCTCTAACCTTTACAAATGAGTAGATTTGACAATTAATAGCTCAAAAATCCATAATCTCCTCCAGAACTGAAACATCAAAAGCTGTAGCTTTTGTGTGTAAGCAATTAAATCAGAAAGACAAATTTTTGTTTCAGCTCTCCGTTTGATCTGGGTTGACTTCAGTTAGTTTCAGTTGAAACTCCATCCTCCAGTTTAACTTCAGTTTAAAATTGCAATCTTTCCAATTTGACGTTAAGTTGCCACTTTGAGTTGACTTCTTGTTGTGATGTAAATCAACATCCTTCTCCAAAAATTACTCTAGGAAGTGTTCAATTCACCTTTAGTTTAAAGATCTTTTTAGAAAATCTTCCCTCTTTGTACGTCAGTTTTGTAAATCATATTCTTTGTGATTTCCTCTTTTCAAGAAAGCACCTATAAACATAATGCATTAATTAATTCATAAAATCAATTAATAACTTAGTTCAAAAGAAATAAATTTCAAATTATCTCAACTGAGCATAAATATAATAAACTCTTAATGAGCTTAATTGAAATAATAGTAATAAATCCCTTTTTAATACTCATGCTATTTTAAAATAAAATAACATTAATCTAGAATAATGCCCTGTTTGCATTTCCCCCAACGCTATTTGCACTTCAACCCTAGAATGACCTACAATTCACAGAAGGGTATAATCAATTCACTGAATTAATAAATCCCACACCAAATGCACACTCATATAACCCCTGATACCACAATTGCAAATTCACTAACTGATTACCCAATAAGAACAAATCCTGCAAAATGTACAAGAGAACATTTCTTGCAGATCAAACCAAAATTTAGCCAAAACTTGCAGAGAAAATACAAGTAGCCAAATTTATTGTGTAGTTTGAAGATAAAGCATATTTTCATGACAAGTCTTGCGACATCCCAACAATATCAATCCTCTCAAAATTGTCTTGATTGAAGAAACATTATAAGATATATTTTGCAAACTTTTGTTACTACCCTTAGAGTGCCCTATTTATGCCTCTGCATTTCATAGGTATGTCTATTGTGGCATTTGCAATTACTACGTTTGATAAAAATATCCATTATTTTTGCGTTCTAATGCACGTTTATAATCTGTTTCCAGGTCCCCCCATTTGTATACGAATCAAGTAGATCATTAGCAGAGGGTTGCGACATTTTGATTTTTTTGCATCGGGCGATTACATTTGCTTTGAAAGTTTTTGAAGCCCTGGAAACCAATAAATCTTGTTTGTTCCCCACCGCTTGTGTTTACTTCGACCTTGCATCGATCGAAGCTTTATTCTCATTCATCCGAGGCTACGTTCCATTTGGAAACCCGCGCTTTCATCCTTTGCATGCATTTTACAAGGGGATTTATAGCCGCGGTTAATGTCACAGACTTGGGGAATTAAGATTCATTCGAGATTTCTTTTGAAGTTATATCAACCGTGAACATAAACTGTAATCATTGTATCCCACGGGATGGCATCCTTTTGGAGGCATTCTGTTGAATAGCTAACATTGTCATCACCACTTTTGTGCTTCCACATCTTGCACATATGTCAATCAACGCATTCCCTTAAAATTTCCTTTTTCGCAAGCATTGGATTCTACTTGACGACCTTCCATCAACAGTCGCGCGAACTCTCCCTGTTCATGCCTTCATGAATACTTACCAAATCAACTGCAACTATTACGTTTGACAAAAACTTCCCTCACTTACACTTCGATGGCCATCAAAGACCACGTTTTCTAAGAAACTTGCATTTAATTATATGTTGCCTCCCTGAGGCACCAATATTCTTGGCGCATTTTTTCAAATGGTTCGTGTATCTTGCCTATGTTTCCATATCTTGCAAACATGTGGATTCAAAACCATTCCGCATCTTGAACCTTCCACTAATGGTTTGTCGGGCTTGAGATTGAGTCTGGCCGGGAAGCGGAAGTGAAGCGGGATCGGGAATTGAGCAGAGCGGGAGATGGTCGCGGCATTATTCTTTACATGGCGGGATTGGAGCGAGAGCTGAATAGTAAGCGGAAGCAGAACTAGATCAGGACGTGAACCTTCATTTGTGCCCAGTTCAATGTTCACCCTGGGTCCAAGTCCGACTAGCTAAATTTGATGCCTTTTATGGCGTATTAGATAGGATGCATGCATTTGCCGATCTGTATTGGTCTGTAAGTTTCTAAAGCCTTCATCAAGCATTTCATTTTATGAGCAGCAGTTGGCATTCCATGGGGCGTTTCTCTTTGAGATATTCTGTCAAACAGTTCACATTCCGCGCCTATGCTTCACGGTTTACACGCACATTGGCACATGGATGGAGGAATTCCATTTCACACCCGTGATTGAATCTTCTTGAAGATTTTAATGCCTAGTCAACAAATCCATTTTGTGCTTGGTGTTTCGATGGATTCTCAAACTTGGTTCCACAACTCCCATTTTGGCACGGGTAGAGAGGATTTGGCAAAGGTTGTGGGGATTCGGCTTTAGATTGGCCGATTGTATTTTGATTGAAGGTTTTAAAAGCCTCTTCAATAGATCATTTTCGTGCATCATCCACAATCAAATCTCCCCTGTGCATTTTATAAAACTTCAGAGTTCTTTCTTTTAAATCCACTTTGTGTATCCCTCCTTTGGTCAAATGGTTGGTGCATGGCTTACATGGTGGGATGAAAATTTTTCTTTCTTCCTTTGTGTTCGGGATGAGAGTAAGAGCCAACACCAAGCGGGAGCGGGAGCGTAGCGAAAACGAGAACATTTCATTTTTGTGCTTGGATCAATATTCGTTCCAGTTCCGCTGATGATACGGGGGCAGGATGAAAACCAGAACTGAACCTGAAATTCTTTTGCGTAAAGTTCTGTTCGGGTCCGAGTCCGAGTCCGACATAACCCTTTTTCATTTTCAATTTTTTTCTTTTTTACTTTTTATGTAATTTTTGAATTTTTTACATTTTTACCTTAAACCTTTTAAATATTTCAAAAAGACTTATTTTTATTTCAAATTTAAAAGACTAATCCATTTAAAATCTTTAAAATTAAAAATATTTTTTAAACTAAAAGATTTACTTTACTATTTATTAAACTTTTAAACTTATTTAAATTTTTAATTTATTTAAAAAAACTTATTCTATAATCTTTTTAAGACAAGAATATCTTATTTATTTATCTTTTAAATGTTTCAAAAAAACTTATTATTATTATTTTTATTTTAAATGCTTTTTTGTATTTTTCAAAGATTTGAAGAGCAGACACTAAGAAAAAGACAAAAACAAAAATGAACAAACGACACGACGAGATGATGACGAAAAGATGACAAACGAGACGGAACAAAAACAAGACGGGGAACAAGATGGGGACGAGATGAGACGAGAACCCGAACAACACCCGAAGGCAAAGCGTGGGTAACCGGGATCGGGACGGGACCAAGAACAAGAACCTTGGAAAAGTTTTTGTTCCGGTTCCGATATCCGAATCCGACAAAGACAAAGAAAATGAAAAGAAGAAAAAAAACAAAAGGGGTCCCCAACTTTGCTAAGAAAAAGTTGGGGCGTGTATGCAAGGCATAACAGGTCTGTGTCCCCATGTCGAAAGAAATCTTTGATTCAACCCTCTGCAGAGGTTGTGACGGTGGTCTCGAAGGGGCAGGTTGGTTGTGTCGGGGGCTTTGATGGTTGTCGGACTGTGATTCTTGGTGCTGCACGAGAGGATGTCTCTGCTTAGGGCCCTTTAGGCCAGGTGAATACCTTCTTTGAGGATGCTAAAGTGGGTGCTTGACCTCTGCCTTGTGCTCGTGATTCCCCTGTGGTGGTCTGCAAACCCGAGGTTTTTGAGAATGAGGAATTTTATTTATTGCAGGGAGTGGTCTATAGGTTTAATGACTTGTGGCCCTCCCTTCTTGACCTTCATGACTGGGTGTCCACCTCCTGGAAGCTGGTGGTCTCTAGGGAGATAGAGCTCTATCCATACGCTAGGGGTTTCTTTATAGCAATGTTTGCCTCCTCCGGGGAGCGTGATTGTGTGCTGGATAGGGGGTGGATGTGGGGGATTCATTCACTATCCATCAAGCCTTGGTCTCGCTCTTTCAATCCCCTTACAAAGCCACTAAATACTAGACTTGTCTGGGTCCGTCTGCCGAATCTCTCTCCAATTTTGGGAGGATTCATGCTATGAAGCTATTGGAAACACCATTGGACGCTTTTTGATGGTGGATTCTACGACTCGAGATCTTGGGCACACTACGGTAGCTCGTATTTTAGTTGATTTTGACATCTCTGAACCCCTTCATGGTGATGTAGTCTTGTTGGTGAAGGAAAAACCTTGGAAGCAACTCTTGGACTATGAGGGTCTCCCTTTTTAGTGTAGTAGATGCTTCTCTGTGGGTCATTTGGCCTCTAGTTTCCCACTTGCTCGTCGCAAAGGCGCTGCTACTTGGTGGAAGGATGCTCTCCCAGATCATCTCACGGTGGGTTCTCCTTCTTTGGAGGTTTCTTCTGCGGAGGTTGACCCTCTCATGTCTTCTCATGAGCCTATGTCTTGCTTGACTCCTCTTTCGGCTATCCCTTCAGTGGAGCCTATGTTGGCTCGTTCTGCTGACGTTGTTCTGTCAGAGCCTGCTCGAACCTTGTTGGATGCTCTGTTGGTCCTTCGATTGATCTTGTCTCATGTCCTATGCTGTTGTCTCCCTGGAGTGATGGCTCTTCGCCCTTGGTGGCTATTGTGGATCCGCTTCTCTCTCCTCGCTTAGTGGACGCTTCTGAGCTTTCTTGGTCGATTGTGTTGTGAAAATAGAAGGGACTCCCTCATTCTGTTGCTGCTTCGTGGCCTCGGGTTTTGGGAGTCAATTTGGTCCCCCCTGGGAATGGGGTTGTTTTGTCCTAGCCTATTGCTCAACAGCTGTCTGTCAGCTGTTTCTAAGTGAGGTCTGGCCTCTTTCCTAGTTCATTCTTGGTTTGAACTTAGTTTTCTTTTTGGCCCTTTGGGCTCTCTGTGTAAAAGGGTCCAACACCCTGAAAATGTTGCTTAACTTATAAAAAACAACCATTAAGAGGCAACACTTGGGTTTGAAGGGATATGTCCCTTAAAAAAAAAAGTGAAAGAAGGTGGCTCTTCCCCAATAAGATATAAAAGGAGAAACATGTCAAATGGGGAAGGGCACCAGAAAGGAAGAAAAATAAATTAGAAATTTGAATAAATCAATAGATTTATTTATTCAAGAAGAATGTATGAGCAGATTTAAAGAGAAATATGCAAATCTAAAACAAATATAAGCATATTTAAAAGAAATATAAAAGAACATTAAAATGGAGGAAAGAATAAATAAGAAATGTATGAAGGCAATGAAAAATCTACAATAAGGGGAGTAAGTCCAATATAATTACATATATATAAATATATAAGTACATATAAGAATATACATTCATATAGAGTGATTATGAGAAGATTGAAATCAATTAGAAATACACACACACACACACAATTATGCAATAATGATGCTTGTAGAAATTATTGATCCTTATTATGAGTATGAATAATAGAATCAATAATTGTGGTGTGATAATGCGAAATGCATATTCTAAATCATTGATCTATCTATAACTCGACAAGCAATCAACTATGGGAGAAGAGGGAATACAAGGAAGGGGAGTACATACGAGATCACCATCTAAGTAGACCACCACATGGTGGTTGTGTAATGTGCCTGCCACTTGTGGCCAAGAGGGTGAGTGTCTGCTCTTGGGCTTAGATAGGAGGATTTCCAGGCACCCTATTATGGTTTATTTTCCAACCTCTATGATGGCTGATTGTTGGAGAAATCACAAGTCATAAGAGGATGAATAAGAATATATGAATAGGGAGGGCATATACAAGTACCCCACTAGGTAGACTACCCCATGTTGGATGTCCAACGTGTCTGCCACTTGGGTCCAGGAGGTGAGTGTCCGCTATTTTTCTTAGTGTGGGGTTTGCTTTGGGCCAACCTATCATTCTCCCTCATTCAAACCTATTGTGATTAAATATTGAAAATAAGTATAGATGTAACATGGCTTATCTAATGAGTTATGATGATTTTACCTATTTGTACTGCTTTTTATGAATTATATATACATATGCATTATGATTTATCTTGTTAAAAGGCTTAGTTGGTAACTTATATCTCTAGCTATATTACAATTCTCATTTTAATGAAATTTGTGATTTTAGGACACGATTTAGGGTAATTCTCAAATAAGGGACATTACAAGTGGTATTCAAGCATCGTTCTTGCCAGCCTAAGGGATGAAAGATAATGGATGCAACTTAATCAAAGAGCTCAAAGGGACTTGAAGAGAGAAAATAAGAAACTTGCAACCATCCCTCGCTATAAAGTTTCAATTCCTAATTATACCAAAGTGTCACCGCAAAAACTAATATCTAAAAAAAAAGACGACAATGTTTGAGAATTACAAATCTACAAGGTTGATGCAGGATCTTGGTAATTTCTTAGTTGGCGATTACTTGAGGACAAGCAATCTTGAGCTGAGTGGACTATCATGTCCTTGAAATAGTAACACTAAAAACCTAAACATTGAAATGCAAATAAATAAATAACGATATAAATATTAAAAATATGAATATAAATATTAACAATTGTATTATCATTATAATCATTATAATACGATGCTATAAACATATATAAAACTAATATAAAAATAGATATATTTACAATAAATTCCACATCAATATATTAATATAAACATAAAATAATATGTGATATCCTATTTTATTTAATACAATAATTATGTCATGCCCCCAACACTCAAATCATTGAAATAATACATGATCATTTATAAAGGAAATCTTGAATTAAATAATACCTAAAACCTTGCTAGGGGTTGAGGATGGGTTGACTCCTTTTATATAATACAATCACTATCCAAGGAACTTAAGAATGGATTGATGCAAGTTTCTAAAGGAAATCATAAATGTAGATTGCAACGATTACCTATAATATAATGCAAAATTTAATTTAATTTAGTAAAAACATAATCATGGTGTTAACAACCATTAAGAGGCAACACTTGGGTTTGAAGGGATATGTCCCTTAAAAAAGATAAAAAGTGAAAGAAGGTGACTCTTCCCCAATAAGATATAAAAGGAGAAACATGTCAAATGGGGAAGGGGATTGGAAAGGGAGAAAAATAAATTAGAAATCTGAATAAATAAGTAGATTGAGGAAGAATATATGAGCAGATCTAAGAAGAAATATGCAAATCTAAAACAGATATAAGCAAATTTAAAAGAAGTATATTCAGATTTAAAATAAATGTAAAAGAACATTAAAATGGAGGAAAGAAAAAATAATAAATATGGCAATAAGAAATATATGAAGGCAATAATAAATCTACAATAACTTTATTCCAAGGTACCCGCGCTTGAGTGAGCACCTGCGCCTGCATTGACCGGCGCTGGTTGTTCCTGGGTGCCCGTGGCCTGTAACAGGTCGGGGCCTTTGTTTTTTTTCCTACTGCGTGGGGGTTTGGGGGGCGAAAGGTGTGGTGGGGAGGTGGATATGCGGTGAGAGGGGAGTGGGTGGTGGAAGTGGTGTGGGTTTGGAGGAGCTGGGGTAGGAGCTTGGTGTGGGGGTATGGCTGAGGCTTCCAAAAGCTTGCTGATTGCGGGGCCAAAGCCATCTCATACTTTTTCGGTAGCCATGCATGAACAAAAGACAAATTCATCTTTCATGGGTGAGATCTCTAAGCTCAATAAAGTGAATGGGTGCTTGCCGCAGAGTCAAGATCGCCTTGTCTTGGTTATTTATCCCGAATCGGTTCAAGAGGACATAGCTTATTGGAGCCAACATGTTCTGATTTGCAAGTTCTTGGGTATTCGTGTCCCTCTCTCAGTGTTAGATTCTTGGATGTGTCAGACCTGGCAGGTTGAAGGTGATTTCGATCTTTCGGTGGCTGTGAATGGCTATTTCATGGTTGATGTTTCTTGCATCTTAGATCACAATTGTGTTTTTGAGGGAGGGCCATATTTTTACAATCATGTTGGCTTGTTCATTAAGCCCTGACATGGAGGTTTTAATGCAGCAGGGGATCTACCTACACGGGTTCCTGTTTGGGTCCGTCTACCATGGTTGTCGTTGGAGTTTTGGAGGGAGGATATTCTGCACCAGATTGCTGCTTTGTTGGGGAAGCCGAATGCCATTGCTTAGAATACTTTGGATAAAAAAGTATTCTATTATGCTCACATTTGTGTTGAAATTGATTTAAATAACCTTTTGCTGGATTCTTTGGAAATTTGTATTGGCTCTGCCTCATGGATTCAACCATTAGATTATGAGTCCCTTCCTTTTCGTTGTTGCTTTTGTCACGAGTATGGACACCTTCAGCGCCAATGTCCTCGGGCACCCAAAGTGGCGAGGGCTTCTTCTTCTCCTTCTTCTGGGCCTTCGGTAGAGAAGGGGGATAAAGGCAAGGCGCCTGTGGTTGAGGGTGGGCTTGATAAGGATGGCTTTATTCCTGTTAAGCAGAGAGCTAAAGGGAGGGGTCAGAAGCAGGCCTATAACGACAAATAGAGTGATCAGGGTTTCAATTGGTTTGAGGTCTTGGATAATCAAGCTTTGGAGGAAGCTATTCCTGTTGAGATTTCTTCTGGGGTCACTGGTATGGATGTTGGGCTAGATACAGGGCTAGAGTAGACAATTGTTGTTCAGAATATTTCTCCGATTTTGGAGCAGGGGATTTCTGAGCCTCTTGGGGCCTCTGTAGATGTGCAGGATGATATTGTTTTAGCGGATTTAGCTAAGGTGGTGTTCTCTTCAGGTAAAGGTTGGGGATCGTCTCCTGCTTTGGGGGTGCAACGCCCTCTCAAGAAGGGGCATTTTGAAAATTCTTTGAAAGCTAGTCGTAAGAAGGATGTAGACAAGCTTAAATCTACTAGGGATTTTTTGGTGGAATCTAGTTCTATTAAGACCCTTGAGGCCCACTTCTCTCAACCTTCCTCATGATTATTCTTTCATGGAATGAAAGGGGGTTGAATAGCACTTCCCGTCAAAAGGCTATTCAAGATTTGATTGTTGTTCATTCTCTAGATATTTTTTGTGTTCAGGAGACTAAGCTTTGGGTGGACCTCATGCTTCAACATGCTCCACATATTTGGTTTTCTGGCCAGTATCAGTGTATTGGTTCTAGGGGAACCTCTGGAAGTTTGGCTCTTTTCTGGGATCCTCGTAAGGTTGTTCCTCATTGGTGGATTTCAAGCCAATTTGATATTTCTATGGTGGCTTCGGTTTTGGAATATGGTGAGACTATTTTGGTTAGTAATGTTTATGCTCTGATTGACATCCGTGGAAAAATCCAACTTTGGGCTCATATCAAGTATGTTAGGTCTTGTACAACTTTTCTGCCTTGGATCTTAGCTGGTGATTTCAATTATGTGTTGAGCTTGGAGGAGAAAAGGGGAGGGTTGTCTAGGCTTGGTCCTGCTTCAGATATGTTTCAGACTAATGTGGACTCTCTTTATTTGGTGGATGCTAAACCCTCTAACAAAATATTCACTTGGAATAATAGACGGAGTGGGCCTAAAGTGATTTCCCAGCGGCTAGATCGATTCCTTGTCTCTAGCTTTTGGGTTAGAGGTAGCTTAGTCATTTGCTCTAAGATTCTTGACTGGCGTGGCTCAGATCATTGGCCAATTAAGTTTTCGGCTTCAACTTTCCCAAATCCAAAGAATCCACCTTTCAAATTCCAGCTTATATGGCTACAAGATTCATCTTTGGGGGATCTTGTTGCTCAGTGGTGGTGGGATGGAGCCCCTACATGGTACAACTATGTATTCTCTGGTTAAGAAGCAACAATATGTCAAGTATCATCTTAAGCGATGGAATAGGTCATGTTTTGGTAATTTTCGGGCCAGGAAAAGAGAAGCACATGATCGTCTTGTTGTTATTACTTTCCATATTCAAAATTTTGGATTCTCAGAGGCTCTTGGGCATGCTGAGGCCCAGGCTCTGAATTTGGTGGAGGAGTGGGAGCTTCGTGAGGATATTTTCTACAAACAAAAGGCTAGGATTGATTGGCTTCAAGAGGGTGACAGGAATACTGTGTTTTTCCATCATTCGGTGCAAGCTCGTCAGAATAAGTGTTTTATCTCTTATCTTGTTAATTTTGAGGGTCTTTCGATCTCTTCACAACAGGCTTTGTCTAGAGAGGCTCATCAGTTCTACTCTAATCTGTTCATTGAGGATTCACTTCCCGTAAAGGCTGATGAGAATATGGTCATTGCTTGCAATCTTTCTTTGATCTCTAATGAGTTGAATGCTTCTCTTATTTTCCCGGTGACTTTGTCGAAAGTGGAGGAGGTTCTGTTTGGGATGAATAAGGGGAAAGCTCCTAGCCCTGATGGTTTCCTAGTTGAATTTTCCAGGAGTTTTGGGATATTGTGAAGTTGGATTTGTTGGAGGTGGTTCGAGAGTCTCTTCAAAGCAAGCAGATGCTTCGTGCCCTGAATGCTAATTTTCTAGTTCTCATTCCTAAGAAGGAAGGTGCTGACAGGCTTGATCTCTTTAGACCTATTGCGCTCTGTAATATGATGTACAAGATTATTACGAAATTGATTGTTGGAAGGCTTAAATCTTGTTTGCCTGTGATCATTTCTGAGGAGCAAGGTGACTTTGTGGTAGGTCGTCAAATTTTGGATGGGGTGGTGGTTGCATTTGAAGTCATTCATTCCATGGCAACCTCTAAGGATAGGTCTATTTTTATCAAGTTGGCTATGGCCAAAGCTTATGACAGAGTTAAATGGAGTTTTCTTCAGAAGATTTTGTTGGCCTTTGGTTTTTCCTCTACTTGGGTGAGCTGGATTTTGAGTTGTGTGACCTCTTCCTTTTTTTTGGTTATTGTGAATGGTGAACCTTCAGAGCTACTAGGGGCCTTCGTTAGAGAGATTCACTCTCTCCTTATTTGTTTATTATAATGGCAGAGGGGTTGGGTCAGCTTCTTAAATCTCGGGTTTCACAAAGCTTAATTCATGGGCGGCAGTGGGGGATAGGCTTGCTAATGCTTTCTCATCTCCAATTTGTGGATGACAACTCTCTTATGGGTTTGGCTCGTATTCGTGAGGCTGAATCCTTCAGACAAGCTTTGGACATCTACCTGGCAGCTTCGGGCCAGAAAGTCAATGAGCAAAAGTCTTCTATCTTCTTCTTTAATACTCCTCAGGCTATCCAGTGTCGGATTGCAGCTATTCTACAGTTTCAAATAGGGTCTCTTCCCTTTGTCTATTTGGGTATTCCTCTTGTTGTTGGTCGTCAGCCCAAGTCCTCCTGATAGCTGTTGCTTGATAAGATAAGGCGAAAGGTTACTCATTGGACTCATTGATGGTTGTCTAATGTTGCTAGAGTGACTCTTCTCAAGTCTATTATCCAGACCCTTCCCATCTACAGGTGCTTTGTCCAAGCAACTCCACTGTATTTCCTTAAGGAATTTGATGCTCTTTCGTGTCAATTTATTTGGAGAGATAATTTGTTGTTTTCAAAGTGGAGCCTTGTTAAGTGGGATTTTGTGTGTAGTCCAAAGTAGGAGGGTGGTCTTGGTTTATGTTCTGCTATTTTTAATGGGAAAGCTCTTGCTGCCAAAATTTACTGGCGATGGTGTAACAATTGGCATCAATTATGGGCTCATATTCTCAACCATAAATATTTTCAAGGTGTTGCTTCTTTTGAGGTTCCTCACTATCCTCTCTAGAAGGGAGTGGCTCTATGATTTGGCATACTTTGAAAGTGGGGGCGTAGTTGATTAAGTGTGCGCTTTTTTGGATCTATCATTCGGGGTCAGGCTTTTTTTTTTGTCAGATTCTTTGGATGGTCACCCTCCTATTCTCTCTTTTTTCCTCACCTCCAGTCCCTTTGTGATGTTTTTATTGCAACTAGTTGAGATACTGTGGAGCAATATAAGGTGGCGCATCATGGTGGATCGGCTGTAAGTTTTTCGCTGGAAGCATCCTTCTGAGTGGCCACCTGGAGGGTCTGAGGGGGATAGGTGTGAGCTTTCCTAGCTTCTAGCTGCCTATGCTTGTAATTCTTTGAGGGGACTTGATGTATTGGCTTGGGATGGTTCAGATTTGTCTAGAAAGTACTCTGTGTTGCCTGGTTATAAGCAGTTGAGTAGGCAGTTGTTTGGGGACATTGAGGTCCCTTGGTGGAAGCAATTTTGGCACAAGTTGTCATGGCCCAAGTGCAACTTCTTCATGTGATTAGTGGCTCAAAACCAGTGTCTTACTTGGGATAATTTATGTAAGTGTGGTTTCCAAGGCCCTTCTATGTGTGTTCTATGTCATTGTTGTGAAGAGTGTCTCCCATCTCTTCTTCCAATGTTCCTATGCTAGGGAGATTTGGCATTTCTGGTGGGGGGTGTGGAATACGGCCGGCTGGCATGCTTCCTCATTGGCGGAGTTTGGGGAATGGTGGGGCATGGCCCCTATTTCTACCTCCTTTCTTCAGGCTGCTTGGGCTCTTGGTTCATCCTTTATTATCTGGAACCTATGGTTGGAGAGGAATAGGCGAATTTTTTAGGATTTTTTGTTGATGGCCCCTCACCTGTGGTGGAAAATTCTACATTCTTTAGGGGAAACTATTGCGGCTAAGTGTGATATGATTGTGCTGGTGGACCCTGGTGATGTTGGTTGTTGTAATTGTCTTCATCTTCCTCCTCTGCAATGGAAGCTCATGCGCAATAGATGTAGACATCCTACCCCAAAGGTGAATAGGGAGGGAAGATGGACCCCTCATCATGGAGTCCTAAAAATCAACTCGGATGGCTCCTCTCGTGGAAATTGGGTCATGCTGGCATTGGGGGTGTTGGTCGGGATAGCTCTAAAGATGTTCAATTTATCTTCTCTATTTATAAGGGTCTTCATACTAATAATCTTATGGAGGCTCAGACCATTTTATTGGTTGTGGAGCGAGGCAGTCAATTGGGATGGTGAAGGATCATATGTGAGTCTGACTCCCAGGTTGTGGTGAACTTATTGATGATGTGAGCTGACAGTTGGCTTTGATTGTTGAACAAATTCTCACTCTCTGTGATTCTCTGGAGTATATTAATTTCAATCATATTCCTAAAAAATGGAATGGTGTTGCTGATTGCTTGGCTAAATAGGCTTCTGATCATATTTATGATTGAAATTTGGTGGAGTGGGGTCAATTACCCCCATATTTGTCTCATCAGTTGGATCACTTGGTGGAACTTGATAGGGCTATTTAATGCCCTTGCTTTGAAATGTTTACTTGTTTTAATAAAAAATTTACCCCTCCTTGATGTTATACAATAAGGGAGTAAGTTATATATATATATATGTACGATTATGCAATAATGATGCTTGTATCAATTATTGAGCCTTTTTTGAGTATGAATAATAGAATCAATAATTGTGGTGTGATAATGTGAAATGCATATTCTAAATCATTGATCTATCTATAACTCGACAAGAAATCAACTCTAGGAGAAGAAGGAATGCAAGGAAGGGGAGTAGATATGAGATCACCATCTAAGTACATGTTGGATGTCCAATGTGCCTGCTACTTGTGGCCAAGAGGGTGAGTGTCCGCTCTTGGGCTTAAATAGGAAGATTTTCGGGCACCCTATTGTGATTTCCTTTCCAACCTCTATGATTGTTGATTATTGGAGAAATCACAAGTCATAAGAGGATGAATAAGAAGATGTGAATAGTGAGGGAAAATACAAGCACCCCACTAGGTAGACTACCCCATGTTGGATATCCAACATACCTGCCAGTTGGGGCCAATAGGGTGAGTGTCTTCTCTTGGGCTTAGTGTGGGGTTTGCTTTGGGCCAACCTATCATTCTCCCTCATTCAAATATATTGTGATTGAACACTAAAAATAAGTATAGATGTAACATGGCTTATCTAATGAGTTATGATGATTTTACCTATTTGTACTCTTTTTTATGAATTATATATGCATATGCATCAGGATTTATCTTGTTAAAAGGCATTTAGTTGGTAATTTATATCTCTACCTATATTACAATTCTTATTTTAATGAAATTTGTGATTCTAGGAAAAAATTTAGGGTAATTCTCAAATAGGGGCCATTACAAGCTCTTCCTTAGGATGGCTTCATTGCAAGATTTTTCTCAAAAGCCTAGGGAAGGATAGCTTTATAAACTCTTAAAGGCATCAATTCATTCTTTTATATCTCACTAGTAAGTTTACCATTTCTTTTGACATAACAAGCTAGTGAAAATATGAAATTGAGAGTTCTCAAGTATCAAACAATATTCCAATGATGTAGAAATAGAACATAACTTAACAATACAAGTATGTTGAAATTTATGCATCCAAATTCATAAAAAATGATAGATCATTAATAAAAATATAAATAATTGCAAAGAGAATACAAACTATAACATTAGATACACATGGAGAACCTTTGTTAGAAAAAAATCCACACTTAAAAAGTCCAAATCTTTTATTAATCCTTCAAATGAGTTACACCAATACAACCTCTCTTTGAATTCCTATAACACTTCATTATTACAACTTGCAAAACAACTTGTCCAAGCTCTTATCTGAGCTCCAATTTATAGAAGAATTACAAATAGAAACCATGGGATAGTTTTGGAAACCATTTACAAGCCCAAGAGAGGCATTCCACTCAAATTGGTTTGAATCAAATCCCAACACTTCCCTTGGTATAGGATGGCCTGAACTATTAATAACTTATTCTTTACATTTAGCCATGGTATCATAACCAAGAAATTTGACTACCCAAACTTGGGCATCCAATTTATCTTTATTATACTCCACATTAGATTTTGATGTTACATCCCTCTTACATGATCTTACACATCATAATAAATTGTGTATGTAACCCTTGTGAAGACTAGTAAAGATTCTCTTATATGCCTCTTAAGATATTGAAACATGTCCAAAGAAGTAAAACAAAGTGGGATGCCTACATCCTCATGTGATGATAAAATCTACTATAAGATGAAATGTATTATACTTTAAAATACAACGTCAAGTGTCCCAAGTGGAGATAAAAGGAACACAAGGTAAAATAACAATACATACAAAATGTTTAAGACATGATTAGGATTGTAACGTTGAGAGACCTTATCCCACCAAACAAAACAATCAAACATTGCATAACACAATGGAGACAAGTTCTCTACTTGTGAACAAGTACACCAAACATGGATTATATGGAACTTTGTGACCTTTTATTACATGCCCTTAACTCAGATACATATGAGGAGGTTCAAAAGGTCCCTTGTAGATTATAGGAAGAGGCTCTTAAGAGTACTCTTAGGATTGATCAAGTTGTGATCAATAATAGGAGGAAAGAATATGATGCCAATGGGAGATTGATCACTCAAAATAACAACAATAACCCTTTGATACCCAAATTTTTGAAGAATAATTAATATGACAACTAATTAAGTTATAGTTGCCCCAAAACCTATGAATGACAACACCAAGCACAACTATAATAGAAATAGCTATGGTGGAGGCTAAAATTACTCAAATAATGGGGAACCAAAAAATATAACATTATTGACTATCCCCCCAAATTAATTATGATAAACAAAAAATCTAGTAAAAGGAGCATACATATGATAACAATTGATATTATTCATACCAAAGCCCTAAGGATTTCTATCTTGTTAAATTTTGCTTATCCCATAAGACTAAGGGGCATGACATCAAAACATGGTGGGAGTAATTGATTTATATCAAAGCTCTTAATTGATTTATATCAAAGCTCTTAAAAGACCAATAATGCATATTTATACATATGTTGCTCCTCCCTCCTGGTAATCCAAACCATAATTACTAAAGGATAGTTTCCTTTGATAATTCAAACCTATCGATCTACCAAGATCCTTTTCTATGACAACAATGTAGCAATAACTAACCAACCTAATTCTTCTAGCCAAGTTACATCAAGTCAATTGTTGCTACCCTACTAGAAGAGTCAAACACCTACCAATTAGTTGAGCATAAAAGGAAAACAAAAATGCTTGGACTAGTCAAATTCATTGAGAATGGGGACGTTTGAGAGAATTATGGAATCCCGAAAATAGAATACCACAAACATGTCTCAATAGTAGACCACATGCTAAGTCCCATAAATCCATATGACCTGAGTGAGTACCCCAAGGAGACATTTGTGAATATCTCTTTCACTGTTGTTGAGGAAAGAAATAAATAAAATATAAACCCCAAGGAGGAAAAGAGAAAAGAAACAAGTTAGTAGAAGCAACGATGCTCAAAAGCCAGGTAAGAAAGGAAAAGGTGAGTTTACCATCTTGCTTTGATAGACTATATAGGAACCATAAACCTAACCCTGCTCCCCCAAAATGAATTTTAAATGTCTAAGTTGGAACATTGGGGGTCTAGAATCTCCTCGTAGGAAATTTGTTTTTAAGAGCTTTATGTAATAATAAGAAGGATTTGGATTGTTTAACGATCCAAGAAGTTAAAGCCGTAGGATTCTGGTTAAGTGATTCCCTCAGATTTGTTTGGAAGGGATCTAAGGCTTTCCAAACCAATCATACTAAAGGTAAGGGTGGAGTTGCTATTCTAGTAGGTCAAAAATAGGTTAACTATATTGTTAGTTTGGGATGCTCCCCATGCAATAGATGCATATGGGTAAATTTTGAAAGGAATATTGTTAAATTCAGAGTATGTGCTATTTATGCTCCTAATGAATATAAAGGACTGAAATGTGGAAGTGGCTTGCTTCTGAATTGCTTAGAGTAACTTAGATCCTTGGGGGTGATTTCAATGTGGTGGAGCACAGGGAAGATAAAGTTAGGGGTACTGCTTGGTATTAGAAGGGTAATGAGCATTTCTACTAGCACAAAATGAAAAAACTCCTAATATTATTTGATCCACTTGAGGGGAAAAAAAGTAAAAGCATTTGGTATACATGGTGTAATAATCAAATTGGCAATAAAAGGATATATTGCAAATTGGATAGGTTCTATGCAAATGATAATTTATTCGGTTTTGACAACAATAGGGATTCCAATTGTGTTTGGGTGGAACCCAACCTTTTGTTTGATCATCTTCCTATTATGGCTAAGATTATAGTTAAAGAGGATGGGAAAATGGTATAAATTAGAAAAAATAATATGTTTAAGCTTAATACTTTTCTTTTGAAGAACCCTAATTGTATTGATGGCATTGTAACTATGATAAGTATTAAAAAAAATATCCATAATGAGTCTGAAATTGATTTTTGGGATGATCTGGTAGGGAATTTCAAATAATTATTGAAAATTATTGGTAAAAAATATACTATAGATGGAAGGAAGCATGAACTAGAACTTTAGAACAAACTCTGAACATTGAGAATGTTGGGAAAAGGTGCCTCAACTTCTGGCTTGAATCTTTAAAAAGACTTGGTGAATTTATCACCATTCTGAGCCTTTACCGCTTTACCGCTGAGAGTCTTTCATAGAGGCACAGTCCGGTGGTTTACTGCCTTATCGCGGGCCTCTGTTGGTCTGTCCGCGGTTGGGCGGTGTTACCGCCATACCGCGGGGTCTCCATCTTAGGCTGGCAATAGCGCGGTTGACAGGTGCAGTCAGTGTGAAGCCTTACCTCCCTACCACAGAGGTTGTTCGTTGGTGGCGCGGTGGCAACGATGGTCAGCGACAGTTAAGCGAAGTTCACTTACCGCCACACCGCGACGGCCTTTCAGCCATGTCGCGGTGGTGTGGTAAGCTGTGGTGGTCAGAGATAACAATTACCTCCTTACCTCATAAATCTTGCAGTCAGGACGTGGTAGCATGGTGGAGCTCGACGGTCAGCACAAGCGGTTACCACCATACCACGGGAGGATTTTCTTAGCCTCGTGGTTGGGCGGTGGCACCACCATACCATGGAAGATCGTTCTGAGCTCGGTGGCGATGCAGTGTTATGCGACAGGTTGGCAGACAAGCCACTACCTCGGTACCGCGACAGTGTTAGAAGGGACCTGCAGTTGGGCGGTGGCACCGCCATACTGCGGGAGGTCTCGTGGGGCTCGACGGTGGTGCGATGAAGGTAGCTGACGGATTGACAAGGGCTTACCTCCATACCGCGGTGGCTACTTTGACTCGGTGAGGTAGCGTGGTAAGAAATGTTTGTCACTTGGGTTGACCGGTCTAATTTGATTGGAAGTGGTGAACAAGTAGAGAGGTGATGCATGACAAGTAATCAACATCTGATTAGTCAAAGTCTAGAGCGGTGAAAGCAGTAATTGCAAGACGTGTTTCAGCTGATGACAAAATTCGATTAAGGCAAGGAGAGTTAATGCCTGGGCGACCCGATGCGTGATTGCAGGGTAGATCGGTTAGAAGATAGAATTTCTTGATTGGGTGAATGGTGTATAATTAAAGCCTGCGATTGGTTGGCATGACTAATGCGATGTATGACTTGTATAGTTGATTGCATTGATATAAGTCACGAAGGGTGACAGTGAAGTAAAAAAAATAAAGACATAGAAGTTAGTTGTATTCATTGTATAGTGAAAGAAGTATTGTAACAGTGAGTGCATGAAAACTTAAGTCTGTTGTTGTGAGCTAACTATCAGAGAGTGAAGATTGTGAGCTTTGTATGTAATTTATTTTACTATAATACAAAGTGTCTTCTCTTGGTGTGGTGCGTTTTTTCCCGAAAGGGTTTTCCCACATAAATCTGGTGTTATTTGTGATTGCTTATTTATGTTTCTCTTATTATCCTGTATGTGTTCATCTTAGTAGTTTTAAGAAGCTTTAAAACTGGTCTTTTGCACTTCTCCTCCATTGTATTAGCGTTAGTAAAGCAATTCCGCACCTCTGTTTTCCTTTCAAGTGGTATAAGAGCTTGGTCAGTTGTGTTATCCTTGTTAGTAAGGCTGGTTTTTTGTGCTAATACTGTTCTAGTGGGAGTCTTGAAAAGTTAGAACCTAGTTCTGTTTAAGATGGTGAGTACATCAGGTAGAGTAGAGATTGAAAAATTCAATGGTGGCAACTTTGAGTTATGTAAACTCAAAATGAAATACTTGCTTGTGGATAGAGACCTCTGGGTTGCTGTGTCTGGAACTATGCCACAAAATATGAAGCAAGAAGATTGAGACCTTGCAAATAGAAAAACGAGAGGTCTGATAAGATTGAGCCTGGCCGATTATGTACTCTTGAACGTCCATGAGGAGAAGTCAGCAACTTCATTATGGAAGAAGCTTGGTGATATTTATTAGGGAAAGTCTCTGGTAAATAAGTTATTCCTAAAGAAGAAGTTGTAGTCCTTGAAGATGGAAGAAGGTGCATTTGTTGCAGACCAGCTGAACTCATTTAATATGAGTGTTGCTCAATTGGCGTTTGTGGGTGTAAAGTTTGAGGAGGATCGTTGCATGCTCCTGTTATGTTCGTTACCTGACACTTGGGATCATCTTGTAATGGCTATTGGAAGTATGACCACTACTTTCAAGATGGAAGACGTTGTTGCCTCACTGTTGTCTGAAGAGATGCAGAGAAAGTATTCATAGATGGCGAAAGAGGCCCTTGCTTTTCGAGGTAGATTGAAGGAGAAAGGAAAGAAGAAGGACAAGAAGTCCAAATCTAAATCTATAGGGAGATCCAAGTCTCTTGGTAAAAAGTCCAAGGTAAAATGTTGGAACTATGGGCAGCTTGGTCATATCCGAAAGGATTGTAAGGAGAAGAAGAAGAACAAGAAGAGTAATGCTTTAGACAATGACTTCTCAGAGTGATGCAGATGCCTTCATTGTAGCTTTGGCAACTCAAGCATCAGATGATGTCTGGCTGGTTGACTTGAGCACATCCTTTCACATGACGTCTCATAGAGAATGGTTCACTAAGTTCGAGAAGTATGATGGTGGAAAGGTGTACTTGGCAAGTGATTCAACATTGGAGATTGTTGGCCATGGAAGAGTCAAAATACAATTCCCTAACGGTAGAATCAAAGGGATTGGTGGCATACTGCACATACCAGGTTTGGCTCGTAACTTACTTTTTGTCAGTAAGCTGAATGATGCTGGTGTAGAAGTTTCTTTCTCAAGTAAAAGATGTAAGATGGCTAGAGGTGCAATGGTGCTAACTAAGGGTGTACGTGCTGACACTCTGTACAAGCTAGATGCACGTCCTGTTCAATGCAACAACGCCTTTGTAAAGTTAAGCAAAGTTCCTGTAGAGGAAGATGAAAATGCTTCTTTGGCTGCAAATTCTTTGGAGGTGAAACTCCCAGCAGAGAAGACCATGATGTGGCATCATAGACTCGGTCACAGGTGAGAAAGGTTTAAAAACCTTAGAAAATAAAAATCTTGTTGAAAGGCTTGATGATTGTAACCTTGAGTTCAATTTTTGCGAACATTGTATTTATGGAAAGCAACACCATGTTTCATTTTATTCGAGTACTCATAAATCTTCTGCTATATTGGATTATGTTTATTCTGATGTGTTTGGTCTAGTTAATGTTCCTTTATTATCGAAGTCTAGATATTATGTTTCTTTTATTGATGACTATTCGAGAAGACATTTATATACTTTCTTAAGAGCAAATCAAAAGTGTTCAGTCAGTTTAAAGAATTTAAAACTTTGGTAGAGAATCAAACTTGAAAGAAAATCAAATGTTTGAGGACGGATAATGACAATGAGTTTTGTTTTGCAGAATTCGAAAGGTACTGCATAGACCATTGGATTAAAAGGTATAAAACTACACCTTATACTCCACAGCAAAATGGAGTTGCTAAAAGGTTGAACAAAACATTAATGGAAAGACCAAGAAGTATGTTGAGCAATGCTGGTTTGGAGCAGAAGTTTCGGGTTGAGGCTGTGGCTACGACATGTTACCTGGTAAATTGTTCACCTTGTTCTACTCTTGTTGAGAAGACACCTTTGGAAGGGTGGTCTAGTAAGAAGCCCTCTTTGAGACATATTTGTGTCTTTGGCTGTGAGGCATATGTATATGTGCCTAATGAGAAAATATCAAAGCTAGAGAACAAAGCTGTTAAATGTATCTTCATCGGCTATGGCGTTGGTGTGAAGGGATACAAGCTTTGGAATCCTGATACTGAGAAGGTTATGTATAGCAGAAGTGTAATATTTTGTGAGCTAAAAATTTCAGTAGTTGATCCATAGCTAGAGACAAATAAAAGAGAAAAGAAGAATGATGTAGTTCAGATTCCTCAAACTCCAGAAAAAGAGGAACTACATGGTGTACCTGAAACTGAGGAGAGTTCAAGCAGCTCTGAGAGTTCTGAATATGAAGAACCACAACCTCAGCCAATAAGAAGGTCTACACGTGAAAAATGACAACCTGATAGATATGGTTTCTTTATGTTAGATTCGAACTATGCCTATGCTTTGATTACTGACATTGATGAGCCTAGGATTGTAAAAAAAGCTATTAATATGTCTGATTCAAATTCTTGGTTGGAAGCCATGAATAAAGAAATAGAATCATTAAAGAAAAATGAAACCTGGGATTTGGTACCTTTGATTGAAGGGTGAAACCCTGTTGGCTGTAAATGGGTATTCAAGAAGAAGACTGGTTTAGATGGCAGTGTAGAAAAGTATAAGGCAAAGTTGATTGCAAAAGGATTTTCCCAGATAGAGGGAATTGATTATAGAGAAATATTCCCCCCTGTAGCAAAGCTGACATCTATCAGATTTTTATTGTCATTGGCAGCAACATATGACTTAGAGATTGAGCAGATGGACGTGAAGACATCGTTTCTCCATGGAGAGCTCGAAGAAGAAATTTACTTGTCCCAGCCTGAGCACTTCATTGAAAAAGGTAAACAAAGTTTGGTCTACAAATTAAAGAAATCTCTGTATGGTTTGAAGCAATCTCCTAGAATGTAGTACCATAAATTTGACACTTTTGTGTTGTCTATGGGATTTGTGAGATCAAAATCTGATCATTGTGTTTATTATAAATCTAAAAATGATCGTGTGCTTATTATTACCCTGTATGTGGATGATATGTTGTTCATAGGAAATAGTAAGTCTATGATTTCTGATCTTAAATCTCAATTGTCTGCAAAATTCGAAATGAAAGATCTGGGTGCAGAAAGGTATATTCTTGGGATGGAGATAACCAGAGATAAAATGAGCAGAAAACTCTGGGTAAGTCAGAGTAAGTATGTCAATACAGTTCTGGAGAGATTTGATATGGATGATTGCAAGCAGCTAGTTGTTCCAATTATGCAGGGAATGAAACTATCTATTGAAGACTATCCTAAATCTGCTACTTAGATGGAGGACATGACTAGGATGCCTTATGCAAGTGTTTTTGGCAGTCTAATGTACGCAATGGTTTGTACAAGACCAGACACTGCCCAAGCATTGGGAGTTCTCAGTCGTTTTATGGAAAATCCAGGAAGATCACATTGGGATGCTGTGAAGAGAGTGTTCAGATATTGGAAGGGGAATTCATAATATGCTCTATGTTACCATGGCAGTTCAGTTGCATCATAGAGAACACTCAACATTCGTGGTGTAGCACCCCTCCATTTTGCTCTTTTGATTAGATAATGTTCTACTTCGTTATGCTTTGTTTTCTGTTGGTACTTTGATATTGATATTCAGTTACTATTTGATCGCTAATTATAAAGCGATGTGATGTTACATTTTGATGTGATGGTATTTTATTATGATGTTATCATTATGACATGCTTTAGATTAACATAGAGAATATTTGAATTAATGTTGTTTTATGTTTTTGATTAAATTATTGATGTTAGATTCGTCAATTTTGTAATATTGTATTGGTGAAGGGGACATAATTGCACCACTCACTTGCGAGGGCCCTACAATTTCGCGATTCCCTCTTGGTGCCGGAGCATCTACACCTCATCCTCCCTTTTAGATAATTTGATGGAAATAGATGGTGAATAGGTTAGAATGAGTCTTTTGAGTGTTTAAATTTTTTAATAAGGCTATTTTGAAGCCATTAGAGTGGTTTTAGGAGTCGTAAGATTTTAGGATTAAAATTTGCTTCACAAAATACAAAGTTGTCATGTTGACACTATGATGTAATCTCATTTTAATGTTGTAAACACCCTAACAACGGTTCTTTTATTCAAAAATTAGTTAAAGGATGTTGGGGAGGATGGTAACAGGTTTATAAACCCTCCATTCGATCGGGGCAAGGTTGTTAAACAAGTTGGGGAGAAGTTTCAAAGAAGAAGTTGTTGTTTTGTGAGTTTTTCATAAAGAAATTGCTAATCCCATACACAGTACAGCCTGTATGTGTTTTTCCACACTCCAAGCATATAATGGTCGGATAGATAATGGAATAAATTTTTTTTTGGCGTTTGAATGGTGTGATTTCATTAAGAATTGAGTGAGATATCCCCATTTTACTACCGGGTGGTCTCAAACCCCATGTTTTTTCCGGTTTCCTGAACTTTGCAGGCTTGGTACGGATCTGTACGATAGAGTTTGGCTCTAAAATCATTGTGAATGTGTAGATATATGAGTTATCTTTCAAATGCATTTGATTTGAGGGTTTGAACGTTCATATTGAGGGAGAAATCATTGTTTTTTTTGAAACTGCTTGTTTACCCTGGTTTTGGGGTTTTGAGAGGAGTCAAAATGTCATTCTAAGCCTTCCAGCCACTGTGAAGACCTGTAACTCGGTGGATAGGCTTAGCTAGGAATAATAAACATTTCAATACTTTTTTTTGTGCAGGGTAAGTGATTTTCATAACTTTGTGAGAGTCTCTGGAGTGGATTCCATTGGAAAGGTGCATGGTTTGATGGGTACAGTCTTGAATTTGAAAATGAGAAGTTAGGGATGGCTGTTTTATGAACTTTTAAGCATATTGGGGATAAAATATGAGTGTCTGAGTGGGTGGCATGGTCTGAGAGGCTTTAGAAGTGTCATTTTCAATAAACCCTCATGAATTGTGCCTAAAACAAGGTTTTTTAGGTTTGACATGTGTTTGTCCGTACCAGTGGAATCTTTTTGTGATTTTGGAGGTTTGAAGGCATATTAATTTCTACCCCAAGGTTTCATGGTCCTGTGATAGGTTTAAAGGAATTTTGTTTTGTAAAATAGGCCTAATCAGCATAATTGAGCCTCCTGGGTCTGCATCATAGTGGTATCAGAGCATCAGGAAGTAGATCTATTTTCATTTTGCAGGGTTGAAGAAGAGGCGAGGTTGACAAGATGCCTCCAAAGAAGAATGATATAGCTAAAGAGATGAAGGAGATGAAAGATAGGCATGCAAGAGAACTCAGAGAGTTGGAAGAGAGAGTCATAGCCTTGGAGACAAACAAAAGAAGGGAAATGGAAGAGACTGAGACTGAAGAAGAGAAAGATGAGGAGTTTGAAGATGTGGAAGAAGAGCTTACACTAGAGGATCAAAGAATTGCAAGGTTGCTGAAGGCAGTGAAGACTGACAAGCCTAAGGTAAAACTTGATGTTCCTAAGTATGGTGGTAGTTTAAATGATGAAGAATTATTGGATTGGATTGCTGCAATTGATAACCATTTTGAATGTGATGAGGTTCTTGAAGAACAAAGGGTCAAGATTGTAAAAACTAAGTTGCAGGGTCATGCTTTGGTATGGTGGGATTACTTCCAATTTGAGAGGAGGAAGCAAAGAAAGTCTAAGATCACATCATGGGATAAGATGATATCAAAAATCAAAGGTAAATTCTTACCCAAGGATCACCAAGTTCAATTGTTTAAGAGATTGCAAAACTTAAGACAAAGGGAAATGGATATTAAGTCTTATACTGAGGAGTTTTATAAATTGTTTAAGATCTGGTCACCATGAGAATGAAGATGAAAAGATTGCTAGATATGTTGGTGGTTTAAGGCTTAATATACAAGATGAATTGGCTTTGGCTAACCCTAGGAGTGTAGAGGATTGTTATCAAATGGCTATCAGGGTGGAGGATAAAATTAAGAGAAGGCAAGACAAAGCAGCAAGAGGAAGAGGCAACACTTCTAGAGGAAGAGGATTCAATCCTAATTTCAAGGCAAACAATGAAAGTCAAGGAGATGATAAGAAGGACCAAGATCAATCTGATTCCAGAGGTGGATGGAGAGGCACAAGAGATAGATTTGGAGGAGGTAGGAATCCTAACAATGCTTTTTCAGGGAGATGCTACACTTGTAACCAGCCTGGACATCCATCCTTCAAGTGTCCTGAAAGACAAGGCTCAAGCTCTCATGGTGGAGAAAGGAGGAATCAATTAGTGCATGAAGATGAAGAGAGTGTGACTTCACCTATTAATAATCTCACATTAGAAGTTGGAGAGAGTTTGATGATTAGGAGAACATTGCTCAAGGCCCCAATCTCTGAAGAATCCCCACAAAGGAAATCACTTTTTAGAATCAATTGCAAGGTACAAGGTAAGGTATGTAGAATGGTAGTGGATTCAGGTTCAACTGAAAATATGGTTTCTTGTGAAATGGTGAATAAACTGAATTTGAAAAGAGTTCCTCATGAATTACCTTATAAAGTATCTTGGTTAAGTAATGATCAATCTTTGGTGGTAAATGAGCAAGCTATTGTAGATTTCCAGATTGGTGGGTACAGGGATAGTATCATTTGTGACATTCTTCCAATGGACTGTTGTCACATACTCCTTGGAAGACCATGGCAATATGATAGATGTGCTTTGCATGATGGGAGAGTAAACAAATATACAATCATGAAAGGTGGTCAAAGGTTTGTTTTAACTCCTTGGGTAGAAGATGAAAAGGGTAAGGAAAAGGTTATTATGTGTGGAAGGAAAGAACCTATTAATGTTGTGAAAGAGATCCAAAATTTTGATGTTGTGAATAAGTATAGGTCTGATAATGCAACAGGTCTAAAGGAAAGTACAGGGGTAAAGTCTGATTTGACAATGAGTTTGCATGATAGTGTGATGGTAGGAAGCATTGAGTGCCCTGTAGTCAAGAGAAGGGTTGATACACAAACAAAGTTTACAGGTGCAAAGGTATATAAGCTTGATTTGACAGTGGTAAAGCAAGGTAAAGGGGTAGTGAATGAAAGACAAGCAAAACGGGGTAGACAAGACAGTTGCAAACATGAGGAGAACAAAGACGAGAATACATCACAAAGTTACTAATCCATATTTGTTTGCAAGTGTAGAACATTATAAACAATCAAATCTTGGACAAGGAAAAGATAAAGGACTATTTGCAGGTCTGAGGATAGAGGAAGAGGTAAATAAACATGTGAATACATTCCAAAATGCTAGAAGTGTAGGACAGTTTGCAGTTCCAATCTACATGAACCATTGGAATGGCTTTGTGAACCAGTGGAGCATGCATGAAGCATGGAGACAATGGTATCAGCAACAACTCATGAGGCATGAGCTTTTTCTAGGGGGGGTGTATGGTGCAGGAGCAGCTACACCTCATCCTCCCTTTTTGATAATTTGATGGAAATAGATGGTGAATAGGTTAGAATGAGTCTTTTGAGTGTTTAAATGTTGTAATAAGGCTATTTTGAAGCCATTAGAGTGGTTTTAGGAGTCATAGGAGTTTAGGATTAAAATTTGCTTCACAAAATACAAAGTTGTCATGTTGACACTATGATGTAATCTCATTTTAATGTTGTAAACACCCTAACAATAGTTTCCTTTATTCAAAAATTAGTTAAAGGACGTTGGGGAGGATGGTAACATGTTTATAAACCCTCCATTGGGTCGAGGCAAGGTTGTTAAACAAGTTGGGGAGAAGTTTCAAAGAAGAAGTTGTTGTTTTGTGAGTTTTTCATAAAGAAATTGTTGATCCCGTACACAGTACAGTCTGTACGTGTTTTTCCACACTCCAAGAATATAATGGTTGGATAGGTAATGGAATAACCTTTCTTTTGGCATTTGAATGGTGTGATTTCATTAAGAATTGAGTGAGATATCCCCATTTTACTACGGGTGGTCTCAAACCCCATTTTTTTCCTATTTTCCTGAACTTTGCAGGCTTGGTACGGATCCATACGGTAGAGTTTGGCTCTAAAATCATTGTGAATGTGTAAATATATGAATTATCTTTCAAATGCATTTGATTTGAGGGTTTGAACATTCATATTGAGGGAGAAATCATTGTTTTTTTCTGAAACTGCTTGTTTACCCTGGTTTTGGGGTTTTGAGAGGAGTCAAAATGTCATTCTAAGACTTCCAGCCACTGTGAAGACCTATAATTCGGTGGATAGGCTTAGCTAGGAATAATAAACATTTCAATACTTTTTTTTGTGCAGGGTAAGTGATTTTCATAACTTTGTGAGAGTCTCCGGGGTGGATTCCATTGGAAAGGTGCATGGTTTGATGGGTACAGTCTTGAATTTGACAATGGGAAGTTAGGGATGGCTATTTTATGAACTTTTAAGCATATTGGGGATAAAATATGAGTGTCTAAGTGGGCGGCATGGTCTGGGAGGCTTTGGAAGTGTCATTTTCAATAAACCCTCATGAATTGTGCCTAAAACAAGGTTTTTCAGATTTGGCATGTGTTTGTTCGTACCAGTGGAATCCTTTTGTGATTTTGGAGGTTTGAAGACATATTAATTTATGCCCCAAGGTTTCATGGTCTTGTGATAGGTTTAAAAGAATTTTGCTTTGTAAAATAGGCCTAATCAACATAATTGAGCCTCCCGAGTCTGCATCACTTCTTCACTGTGTGTTTTATTATGATATATACATGCATGTTCGATATATGTTTTGTTTGCAAGTTTACAGGTACATGACATTGACTCCGCCTGGTTTCGTAGGTTTGAGCGTGTCCATTGCCCAACGGGATTTTGATTGGAAGATAGTAGCTAGGTTTTCCGTGTCAAGTCATTACCCTGGTCATAGTGTGTCATTGGTTTTAAGTTGGGTTTGTTTGTTTGTTTTAATGTTCAATTTTGCCTTGATATTATTTAAATTGCAAGTTGAAAAAAGTAAATTAATGGAATTAAATATTTAAGTTGATTATTAAATTAATCTGGTTTATTAAGTTGGAAGATGTTAATTAATTAATTAATTAATTTAATTTAATCTTTGGATTATATTTATTTTATTAAATTAATTAAATTAATTGAATTAATTGAATTATGTTATTTTATAAATGCTAGATATTTTATTTGAAATTAGTAAAATATTTTATTTTGAATTTATTTGGAGGATTTGATGCAAAAGGATTTTGAAAAGATATTTTTGTTTTTGTTTCAAAATATTAATGATGGTGGTTGAAAGAGATATTTTCATGGAGTTTAATGGCTATAACCATGAAGTCTAAGGAAGAAAAAAAAATGAGAGAAAGAAAAGGAAGGAAGAAGAAATTCTGATTTTTTTTGGCTTTGGAATTTGATTGTGGAGAAGCTCTATTTGTTTGCTTGGAAGGAGCTTGAATCTGTGGAAGAGTCTTTACACCATTTCACATCCTCTTTGTTGGGAATTATGCCTCAACTTTCTGGATCCTTTTTGGACTTGGGTGTTTTCTCCTCATTTCTGACCTTCACCGTTGCAAGCTTTCTTTGGTGGCATAGTTGAGCGGTTTACTACTTTACTATGGGCCACTCTGTTTGGTCCAGCAGTGTTATTGCCTTACCGCGGTGGTCTCTTACCTGCTTGGCGGTGGTGCAGTGAAGGGTCGACGCTCGATGTGGCGCTTACCTCCTTATAGCAGAGGTTGTTTGTCGGTGGCGCGGTGGCAACGGTGGTTAAGATTGGCGGTTACCGCCCTACCGCAAAAGCTTATTCTCTAAGCCGCGGTAAGCCGCTAGCGGTTGAAGGGCAGTGATCTGGATGATGATCACCGCCTTACTGTGGGTGGTGCTCGGTAAAGCCGCGGTGACCGCAGTAAGACCGCTGGCGGTCTGCCAAAGCGGTCACCGCCCTACCGCGGGGTGGCCTGGCGTCCTCAGTGGTAGCGCGGTAAACTGAGGCAGTTTGCCAAGCGGTTACGACCATACTGCGGATGGTCAACCTGAGCTTGACGGTAACACGGTTGAAGGAGCTCAAGGGTTTGACCGATCAGACTTTGACCAAAAGCGGCAAACGAATGAGAATACAACACGTGGCAAGATCTTTAAGATTTGTTTGGCCGAAAGATTATTTTCTGATTGCGATAGACTACATTTTTTGAATAAAGGTTGACAGACATGTATCTGCAACCGATTTAATGCTACACAATTCGATGTATGCTGAATAAGCGGTGCACGTTATCAAAGAGTGATGGAAGCTTGCAAGTGGGATAATGAATATCCTAATGACCGTTGGTTGGATGAACGGGCAGAACAGGTAGGCACACAGTGAGAGATTATATAGTAATCTCGTGTGCAAGATAATGTGTGTGCGAATAGAGAGAGAGAAGCTGAGAGTGTTCGAACAGTTTTGCATATTGCAGAATAACCGTGAACACTTCGTCTCTCAGATTTGAGAAGATGTGAACCTGATATGCCTAGAGACTGAACTAGCCGTGAGGCTGGCTGAGAGAGTCAACTGAGGAGCTGAAGTGAATATGCACAGTATGTCATGTTAGGACATTGTAATTGTGTGAAGATTTTGTATATTGTGTTGTCTGTATTTCTCCAGATGGACAAGATGTAATCTTCTGAAAAATATAGCTCTGAAACTGTATTGTATCTGTTGTTGCTGAATAATACAAATTGAGCCGAGTGTTTTGAAGAGTGGGGTTTTTTACCTGAAAAGGTTTTCCCCACGTAAATCTATGTGTCCACATGTTTGTCTTTCATGGTTGTTTGATTCTGCATTCTTGAATCTATGCTTGTGTTGAATCTGTTATTTTGATGTATGTACTTTTCTCAGAAGGATTAATGGGGGATCCACTGTGCCTGTTTCCGCTTTATGACATAGTTTGTGTCTTTGATGTGATTTGAAGAAAAGAAAATCACTAAGGCACTGCTGTCTTAGACGTCCGTTCTATGATGATAGACGCTCCGTATCCCCAACACTCTCAAGCTATTGGAAATCAGGTTCTTTGTTTATTAAATAAATTTTATTTTGAAAAGATTCATAGATTAAATATGTTGTTTGCAAAATGATTGATTGTGCAAACTCAGAATTTGATTAAGATGAAAATAATCCCATGTGAAATCTTTGTAGTAAATTCTGGGAAAAATCTTTGTTGGGGAGAAATTAAACCCTCTGTAAATTCATTGTTCTCCTCCTTGTTTTGATTTGTTACTTGTAAATGAAATCTGGAAACCTCTGTGTTCAAATGGTTTTCTAAAAAAAATTTGGATATTTTGTTGTACATGGCCATATTTGAAAATTATTTGTTCTACCGAATCTTTAGTTTTAATAAATTTGTATATATATATATATATATATATATATATTTAAAAATATATATATACATATACATACATTTTAAAATATATATATACATATACATACATTTATATTTTTTATTTTTAGTGAAATGGTTGTATAGAAAAAGGAGCCCCTGTCAAAATTTTATTTGACGGATTTCGAAATCCGCAAGGGACTATTAATTTTTTTTATAAAGTAATTTTTTTTTTTTTAATTTTGGGATGATCGTGCTCTCCCCACAACCGCCCCCATGGGAGGCATTGTGGAGGAGGTAGCGCCCAACCCGCTCCCCCCTCAACACAACCGCACCCACTTATATGGGGGTTCGACTGTGTTTAAACACAGTCACCCCATATGAATGAGGTTCGACTGTGTGTAAACACAGTCGCCCCCACGAAACTTCGACGTGCCTCCTCCCACCCCCATAAAAAACCCCATGCATGCCCTTGTGGATTCGCCTTGGTTTCTATAAAAAGCGATTTTATTTTATATTTTTATAATATTAAAATATATATATATATATATGTATATTGGTGTATATATATTTATATATTTGTATATATATGTTTACACATTATTATATTTATTATTTTGGAGTTTTTTTTGTAAATATTGATTAATATATATTTAGTTGATATTTTAAATTAGTGCATACTTTAAATGCACAAATAGATGATTTTTTTAAGAATATGTTTTAATAGAACAAATATTTGATTTTAAAATAATATGTTTTAACAAATGAACTATTTGATTTTAAATGATTTATTTTGAAAAGAAGAATAGATGATTTAAAAGTAATATGTTTTGAATAGAAGAAATAAATGTCTTTTATTTAAAAATAATTAAATAATTGAAATGTATAGTTTATATTTCCTTCTTTGTTTGAAAGATATTTTATTAAATTAGTTTATTGAGACAATAATTTACTGTATTTTATTGAATGAAGTGGATTTAGGAAATCCGAAAACAGATTTAATTTGTGTTTAAATTGCTCTTTTAAATATAATTTCTTCTGTTTTTCGTTTTGGGGGATTGTTTAGAAGCGTTAATAAGTCTTCTAGATGGGGTATTTAAATCTTTGGGGTTGTTGTATCTTATTGTCAACCCTTGAATTTCCTTGGGTATTGCGTATAGTTGCATTCAGTTAATCACCCGGTTACCACGAAGGGGGATGTGTTGCCTTTATGTTTTGAATAGGGATTTAATATCCTTAAGTGTGCACTAGTTTACCCTTGGGTTGTGGAGTTGTTCCACATGTTGTCTTAGAGAAGTGGTTTTCAATGAGGGCCGACACACAAAGTGGTGCCAGGGTAACTCATTGTGAGTTAGTTAATCCAATGATAATGTAAATAAACTTATTAGAAGAATAGATAGTATTTAACACTTAATCAAAGTAATTGTGCATTGCTCATGGACTCAAGGGCTTGTACAGACTTGGGATGGGCTGAAAAGACCTGGAATGGCAAGATCGTTATCTTGTCTCTACGAGAGATAATTGATTCCGCATTGGTTTGCATGAAGGGCCGAGAGTCGTTAGAGG
Source organism: Sequoiadendron giganteum (assembly GCA_007115665.2). Classification (NCBI taxonomy): domain Eukaryota; kingdom Viridiplantae; phylum Streptophyta; class Pinopsida; order Cupressales; family Cupressaceae; genus Sequoiadendron; species Sequoiadendron giganteum. Next base: position 305,577,429 of record CM021103.1, read on the forward strand.
CTTCCAGGAGATCCTAGGATGGAGGTCGGGGCCTAAAAAGATTTACCAGGATATCCCATGTAGCATTGTGATCACACTTCTCCTAAGTCAGCAGTATGTTTGTTTCAGTGATACAATTGATTAGTTAACTCTAGAAGCAATGTAACCATTGTGATAGTGTTTTAATTGTATTTGATTAGTTTAGTTTTGGGTTAGCCTGTATCTAGAGGTAGATGGACTTGTCTAGGAATTCTTGTTACTATCTCCTAGCACGAGGGGTGGGCCTTCGGGTACTACTTGGTTGGGTGGAACGTGCACCTTACTCCGTTGGGTTCCCTTTTTTTATCGTGATGGCGAGATTTTCAGTTGAAGAGCTCATGGTATCCAGTTACATTTCATGCTTTATATTCATTCCAGTTGGTTCTTGTAATTATTACCCCTCATTTGTAATCAAGGTGGAATATTGCATTTTGTAATCATACTCATTGGTTCTACCTCATTCGGGGAATGAGAGATGTAATCTTCTTTGTTAAATTATTGTTATATGAAATCTTATTGTATCTCTTATTGTTATGATGTAATTTATCATGTATGGAATGTATGTGTACTTAATTTCTTAAAAAGATTAATGTTATGGATGAATTATGTTGTATGTATGGGTTTAAAAGTAATCTCAGTCTCGTAACCTTAGAGGTTGTTGGCATTGGGTAGTGAACTTGCATGTTAATTGTACTTTAATTATAAAAAAAATTGTGCGTTTGAGTAGTTAATTGCAACTTCCTCTACGGCTACATGGCGGGACGTTACACGTGGATATGTAGATTCTGATTGGGCAGGGGACATTGACAGCAGAAGATCCACCAGTGGATACACTTTCATGTTAAATGGTGGTGCAATCAGTTGGATGAGCAAACGATAAGTTGTAGTCGCTTTATCCACTATAGAGGCTGAATACATGGCAACAACACATGCCTGCAAAGAAACAGTTTGGTTGAGTCGATTGTGCTCTGATATTGGTTTTTATGCAAGGCAGATTACAATTTGCCGTGACAGTCAGAGTGCCATTTGTTTGGCAAAGAACTCGACTTTGCATGCCAGGACAAAGCACATTGATGTGCAGTATCACTTTGTTACATGGTGGAAGATGGAAAAATCTGTTTAGAAAAAATGTTGACACTTTGAAGAATGTTGCAGATGTGTTAACGAAGCCAGTGAGCACAAACAAGTTCAGATGGTGCACATACTCGATGGGCCTTAGGGCCTATGATCGTCAATAATTTTTGAAGTCTAGAGGAAGCCAATAAATCTTCGTCAAGTGAGAGCTTGTTGGGAACAGGTGCTTCAACTTCTGGCTTGAACCTCTGAAAAGACTTGGCAAATTTATCACCATTCTTAGCCTTTACCGTTCTACCGTTGAGAGTCTTTCATAGAGGCACGGTCTGGCGGTTTACCGTCTTACTGCGGGCTTCTATCGGTTTGTCCGCGGTTGGGCGGTGTTACCGCCATACCGCGGGGTCTCCATCTTAGGCTGGCGGTAGTGCGGTTGACGGATGCAGTCATTGCAAAGCCTTACCTCCCTACCGCGGAGGGAGGTTGTTCATTGGTGGTGCGGTGGCAATGGTGGTCGGCGACAATTAAGCGAAGTTTGCTTACCACCACACCGCGATGGCCTTTTGACCATGTGGTGGTGGTGTGGTAAGCCATGGTGGTTAGAGATAACAGTTACCTCCTTACCTCAGAAGTCTTGCAGTTGGAACGCGGTAGCACGGTGGAGCTTGACGATCAGTATAGGCGGTTACCACCATACTGCGGGAGGCTTTGCTTAGCCTCGTAGTTGGGCGGTGGCACCGCCATACCGTGGAAGATCGTTCTGAGCTCGGCAGTGACGCGGTGTTATGCGATGGGCTGGCAAACAAGCCACTACCTCGGTACCGTGACAGTGTTAGAAGGGACTTGCAGTTGGGCGGTGGCATCGCCATACCGTGGGAGGTCTCACAGGGCTCGACAGTGGCACGGTGAAGGTAGCTGACGGGTTGACAAGGGCTTACCGCCATAACGTGGTGGTTACTTTGACTCGGCGAGGTAGCGTGGTAAGAGATGTTTGTCACTTGGGTTGATCAGTCTGACTTAATTGGAAGCGGCGAACAAGTAGAGAGGTGACGCGTGACAAGTAATCAACATCTGATTTGTCGAAGTCTAGAGCGGTGAAAGCAGTAATTGCAAGACGTGTTTCGATTGATGACAAAATCCAATTAAGGCAAGGAGAGTTAATGCCTGTGTGGCTCAATGCGTGATTGCAGGGTAGATCGGTCAGAAAATCGGATTGCTTGATTGGGTGAACGATGTATAATTAAAGCCTGAGATTGGTTGGCATGATTAATGCGATGTATGACTTGTATAGTCGATTACATTGATGTAAGTCACGAAGGGTGACGGTGAAGTAAAAAAAAAAGAGACAAAAAAGTTAGTTGTATTCATTGTATACTAAAAGAAGTATTATAATAGTGAGTGCATGAAAACTTAAGTCTGCTACTGTGAGCTAACTATCAAAGAGTGAGGACTGTGAGCTTTGTATGTAATTTATTTTACTGTAATACAAAGTGTCTTCTCTTGGTGTGGTGGGTTTTTTCCCGAAATGGTTTTCCCACGTAAATCTGGTGTTATATGTGATTGCTTATTTATGTTTCTTTTATTACCCTATATGTGTTCATCTCAGTAGTTTTAAGAAGCTTTAAAACTGGTCTTTTGCACTTCTCTTCTATTGTATTAGCGTTAGGAAAGCAATTCCGCGCCTCTGTTTTCCTTTCAGAGAATATGATACAAAATGATAGACAAAATGCACCAGCTCAATGAAATCAAACATAAACCTGGATGCCATCAAGTTAAAAAAGCTCAAGGAGCAAGAGTCAGGGAAAAAATAAATCAGGTAAAATATAGGGACAAAGGTTTGAAGTTCTTTAACATGCTGAGTGTTAAAAATGCAATGAAGATAGTTGGACCAATCAAGGATAATGATAAGTGGTTGTAAAGTATTGATGATATTATAAAAGTCTTTTATGACTTTTATAGGTAGCTATTTACTACAAATGATAAAAATGTAAAGTGTATCTAGGCACAGGAAACTTGCAAGAAAATTATCCCTAAGAATGTTACCCCTAAAATGGCATTTAATCTTGAGAAACCAATTTCCAAAGATGAAATTTCTCATGCTATCTTATCTTTTAAAAATGGAAAGTCTCCCGAAGTAGATGGTTTTCCTATGGTGTTCTATAAAGCCAACATAGACTAGGTAGTAGATGACTTATATAATGTTTATAAGGAAGCAATCAAGAATCATTGGGCAAAAACATTAATAAAGGCATCATCAAACTCCTTCCCAAAATGGAGACAAAAGTAGTATAAAAAATTGGAGACCTATCACTCTCTTGAATGTCTCATATAAGGTATTTGCAAAACATTTGGCTTGGAGACTTACTGAAATTCTTCCGATGGTAGTTAATAAAACCCAAGCTGGGTTTATTAGAGGCTGGTATATTTTGGAGAACCTCATTACAAGCTAGGAAACATTAGACTAGGCAAAAAAGAACAATCAAAATGTGGGTATGCTACTACTAGACTTTGAGAAGGCATATGACAAGGTGGAGTGGTCCTTTGTATTGACAGTCATGAAAGCTTTTGGCTTTCCTGAGGGATTTTACATAATGGTGAGAGTTTATTTCAAAGATGCTACCACACAAGTAGAGATTAATGGGACTCTTCCTAAACCTTTTTGGTTAGAGAGATCTATCGCATAGGGTTGTCCATTAGCCTCTGCATTGTTTGTTACAGCCTCTGAAGCCTCATTCTATGCATTGAGGTCCAAGATATTAGGGCCCAGATTGCTTGGCATAACGTTGTCTGTTAGTAATGAATTGCTTAACATACAATTTGCAGATGACACAACTCTATTTCCTATTTTGGAAGAAGAAAACATTGGAAATATGGTGAGTAGATTAAACATCATCTATCAAACTTTTGGTTCAATTTTTTTTGAAACAAAATCAAATATGTTGAGCCAGGAGAATGATTCCCAGCATGGATGTCAAAATTTAATTGGCAGTAGGAGGGCTCTAATAAAATTTTAAGATTTTTGGGAATCCCATTCTTTGTTTAGCCCTCTCTAAAAGATATGTGGGATTGGATGTTTACCAAAATTGAAAAGAAACTTAAAAAGTGGAATAAAAATTATCTTTCCCTAGCTAACAGGGTTCAAGTTTCCCAGAAGATTCTTTCTTCCTACTCCATTTTCTATATTTCAGTTTGGTTATTTCCAAGCTATCAAATTAATATGCAAAAGATAATCAAAGATTTCCTATGACCTGATGGTAAGGGTATGAAGAAAAAACATGTGAATTGGGATTGGTGCTGTATGGGTAAAACCAGAGGTGGCTTGGGCTTAAAATATCTGAAAATCCATTGAGTTGCTATGGCTATTAAATGAATTTTAGAAGCTCTAAAAGACAATGAACCATGGAAAGTTTTGATCAAGAGAACTATTCAAGAAGCAATCCCCAAATCTACAAAACAGTGGAAAAATTTGCATCCACATGATATTTTATTTGGGAAATTTTGTGTTAAACCTTCAACATCTGCTGTCTTTGCTAGCATCTAGAAAGCCTGGGAGTTAATAAGGGATCAACTGGTTGGATGTGAGGCTGTTAAATAAAAATAGCAATGAGGTGGTTAACTTCAAATCAATATCATGGAATCTTTCTCATAGAAATAAAACCCTTGCCCTATTGCAAGGGTGCTCTAAAAAAAATGGGAAAACATGGGAATTTCAAAATTCCAAGATATTCTTAATAATATAATGAGATTAAAACTTGGATGTAGCTGAAAAGTGACTTTAATATCCTTATTCTAACAAGAGTACTTACTCTGTTGTTATAAAAGCCCTAAGAATGATGCAATTCCCAATTAGAGGAAAATTCAATCTTGAATACTATGATAATTTGAAATGGAAGGATGGAACCCCATCCTGGAACTGAAATCACTTAGCCTTTATAATATTTTGACTGAATCCTGAGATGTGTTAAAACATGTCAATCAAGTCTGGTACCTAAGTCTTGGAGAAAAAGAGTGGTCTGATACTTTGAAAGCTTGCTAGGCAAAAAATGTTGAGCCTAAGAAATGTGTTTTAGATGGCTATTGTTACTAAAAAAAGTTAGTTATTGGTTTGTTCCAAAACTCTTGTGCAATTTGTAATTGTATTGTGTATGTTGATCATATTTTTTTCAAATGTAAATGTAATATCCCTAAATAGAATTATGGAAAAAACACTATCTCCAAAAGTATGCAGTAGAAAATTTTGAAATTTTATTTGCAAATAGATAACCCTTCAACAAGCTCAAATCTATGCTTAGAATATTTTTCTGTTTTTTCTGCTAATTAATAGAGATTTTTTAATATAAAAAAGTTACAGAAAACACACTAAAAATTGCCCAGAACTTTCAAAAATAGCTTACATTAATTTTTTCATAATTTTTGGAGATGAATATGATTAACAATATACATATTTAGGTACAAATACCTCAGAAATATCTTCAAACCCCATCCGCCCTTGCCAAAACCCCAATAAACCAACGTTGTGTTTGTCCCACTTGTTCTTTCTTTTATTAGTTTCAATGATGCTCATAAACGGGAGGATACATGGCTGTAGATAATCCAAATCTGATCTTGATATTCTAAAACTCAACTTCCAAAATGGCCTCCAAACTTGTTAACAAAATGCAGCTCTAAAAATGATGTGCTAGGGCATCACAAACCAAAGCGTTTCCACCGAAACACACCCTTTTGACTAGGGGGAGCTCGTAAGTCTCTTTGAAATCAGGGATACTCAAGGGTTTTCAGACCTTAAGCCAAAGATTGCAGCAACAATAGAAAAAAACTGATAACATAATTGTTGGCTTTGTCGTTGCACCAAAAGGTTGACCTATCAATGCCCGATACAAGTGTCAAATAAGATCCATGAAAGGCAGTTAAACCATGTCGCAAATCACGTAGTCAACATTGACTGAGGGGTGGAAGCATTGAGCTTCCAACAATCCCCCCCCTAGCGCAACCACAGGATTCAAACCCGCAACCTAGCTCTAATACCAATTGTTGGCCTTGCTATTGCACTAAAAAGTCGACCTATCAATGCTTGATACAAGCGTCAAATAAGATCTACGAGAGGCGGTTAAACCATGTCACGAATCACGCGGTCAACGCCGACCAAGGGGTGGAAACGCTAAACTTCCAACAATAATGAGCTCCAAAGGAACCCTAAAATGTTATATAATAAATCCCAAAAGAATGATCTAATCTCAGCCATAGATTCATTGCAAACCCAATCCAATGCTCCAAATAAAATCCTAAAAAATGAGCCAATAGGCTCCTTATTTTCCAATAATGCTCTACATCCTCTTCCTCTTAGGTAATCCAAGGAAAGGACAACCCATGCATCGTTAAGCCACATGGCTTGAGTTAGGGACATCACAGTAAATTTGTCTGTGCTATTTGGTATGTTTTCATGGGTGATGTTATGGGATGAGACTGTAGAAATAATGTATCTTGGTATGAGATCTTGTGTGATTATGTTAAGGGATTTAAAGTTGATAAGAATGTGTTTTGGATTATTTTTTATATTGTAATTTTGTGGTCTATCTGGAAAAAGAGAAATGAGGACTTATACCAAGGCAAAAGATCTCTTCCTGAGTCTACTTTAAGTCTCACTGCTTTGAACATTATTGAACAGGTGACAGTGACGTTGAAGATGCCAGCAGACAGGTATATGAAGATTTAGGATGAAGGCTCCACATCTGTGTTTAGGACAGATCTCAAGGATGCTGATTTTTGGCCCCAAGACCTGAGGAAAGTTGACAATAAACTCCAGAAGGAATATATTGATTTTCAGAATCAATATTGTAAGCTACATCAGTATGAATTAAAAAGAGATGCTGAAGTAAGGGACTTGGAAATCACTTGTCAAAATTTTGATAACAATGTGGGAAAGAATTTGACCACCACTATGAACCATTTTTTGTGTGGATTCGTTTAAAGCCAGCAAGATCCAAGCCAACAGGAAGATTTAGGAGCAAGGCAAGGAGATAGAGCCTTAAGAATGCAATGGAGGAATGTGAAGATGGAATATTATGTTTTTTGATATAATTTTGATGTATAACTATAAATCGATTATGAACTGTTTTAGATCTGGTTCTTTTTGAGAAACTTGATATTTAGCTTGATGGGCTCTACCTGTAGCTACTTGTAGCTGCAATATATTGTTACCAGACTTAAACTTTCTTAGTAATCGAATATCAATTTAAAAAAAGAAAAGAGATAAGCTTAAATAAGGTTGCTCTGCTTAAAAGGCCTGATAGTATCATATGACAATGTTGATCTGTGAAAGGCCTCCCTTAGTTTTAAATGCCAAATCAAATACGATGAGACTAGGTGTAGTGTATACATATGATGTCAACTTGACCTCTCCTTACCTATTTCTTTCATGAACCCTCTTTCCTTTTTTATTTGGTCTTCTCGCTACCTCTGTTCTTTTCTGCAGTGCTATCTCTCTAAGCATGACGACCCTGATCAGTATGATTATATGCATAATGATAAATAAACACGAGAACAGCATCATAGGTATGATTTTAGTGATGGGAAATATATAGCCATTTCACCATAGTCTAGATGATAAGCAAGCATAGATAATACGTTTAATTATTAAAACCTGTTTTTGTATGTGTTTTATGGCACTCAACTAAGGATGGGAATAAGTGAGAAATGAGCGAAGAAAATGACAAGCTTTCCTTGAAAAGAGGATCAAGCTATTGTATAAATGCCTCTCATATTTGATGAACAATATATCTTAAGTGTGCAAATATTTGTGTTCTGTGTATGTACGTTTCCAACATGTGATACTATAGAAGCCATGAGAGGGCTCTGAATGAGTGATTATAACGAATGAAGTGTAAATTTTGTGTGCAATTGTTTGTCTTCTTTGAGCTTTGTTGTGAGTGGGTAAAAAGAAAAAATATATCATTTGCTGCCTTAGAGAAGCACAGCTGAAGTTTTTTTTTAAGAGGAAAAAGAACTCCAAAGACATTCTATGGAGGTAGTGTTGAACATAGCATGCTAAATCTGAATAAAACATTTCAGGTCTAACAGTAGCTCTTCAACAATAGGAAGCGCTGAATTTTGTTGTTAATAGCTGCTAAAGAATAGGTTCACGTGGAGCATAGACAGGGCAACCAGTGAAAACATCAGTGGACTAGCACCTGTGGCTTGGGAAAGATTCAGCTTAGCAGTAAATATCCAGGTTGTATTTGTAAAGTTTATAAAGTTTTAAAATTTAATATTTGGAGCTGCATATTTTTAAAAATTCGGATTAATTCGATTTTTTCTTCACCTGGTTAAAATTTTCCATGATCTTTTGCCAGATTGTGTCAAATATCATAGTAAACACTGTCCAGAAGCATTTCACTTAAGCTCTTTAGGTGCTTGTTGTTTAATTGTTTTCTTATGCCAGTCTGGAGGAGCACTTTTAATTGTGTATCTCTTGATCTGATGGTTATTTATTGCCTTAAACTTTGCTCGTATGGGCAAAACCGCACTATAATTTTTTTTGTTAAAGGATCTTGTTCCAACCATCGGAATTTGTGAGATCTAAATATTTTCCCGCTTCAACTTCATTGATGTTCCCTTTGTAAAATCATCGTGTAACAAGATGCATTTTCTGGAGAATCCAACTTCCTACTTTTGATTAAGTGGGGGAGATCTATCCATGGAGAAGCCAAATTTTGTTGAGATGTTTTAAGGCAGAGGCTTCCATACCTGACAAGTTAAAATTCAAACTGTCTTATTGAAAGGCTAAGTTACCAATCCTGTTAATGGTTCACGTTCGAAGGTTTGGTTCATGGATTCAATCAAAAACAAATTAGGGTTGGGTTTGTTATAGGATGTCCATACAAAAACATATAAAAATTATATATATAAAGCTTTTTTTTAATAGATATAAATATCTACAATAAGAAACATGATATTGTGAAATTCAATATCTATTAGTAAAATTTATTAAAAAAAACCCATTTAATATCCATATAAGTAAGAAATATTATATATATATATATATATATATAAAAGAAATATAAATTACATTAATATTAATATGAATATAATTATAACATCACCTTCACAGGTGGTTCGCAGCTGGAGTGGAATATTGTCTACTCGGATAAATTTGGATGTGCATGTTATTATTCTGATACTTCTTTAGGTATATAAGCATATTCTGTAATTCTAAGTCCCCCCATCTGTTATTTATAAATTTATAATTATAACACTTACCTTTATATTTATCATGCCCCAGGTGACTACGCAGCTGAAGTGGAATATCGTCTACTTGGATAAAAGTGGGAGGTGTTTGTTTATTATTTCAGGTACTTCTTTTAGTATACAAACATATTCTGTAATTCTGAGTTCCCCCACCTGTTATTCCTGGAATAATGGGAGTCGCATTCTGATGAATGCTTGGTTGTGCATTGCTACTGACTCTCCCACCCGGGTCAATCTCTGGATCCTGCCCCTGTTCAATCTCAAGGCTCAAGTGCCACCAAACAAGAATATATAATATTTTATATTAAAATCAAAATCAAATGCTGGAAATAATTAACAATGCAGAAAAAATAATAGAAGTCTGCTGGATTTGTTGCGAGAGCAGAAAAACACATGGAAATTCAACACAGGTTCGCCTGGGTTCATACCGAACACAAACCCACGGGGATATTTGCAAACCCTGCTCCCACCCCTGCCAGAACTGAGCCCAGAACTGGATCCAGGACGGATCAGATCCCATCTGGCAGGTCTGCAGGGCCGAGGCCCGAACCAGGAACTTAAAAAGGGGTCAATAAGATATTGTCAAATGGAAAACCACTAAAACCAGCACATACTGTTGAGGCAATAAAATGTATCATCAATGGTTAAAAGGCTATGGCTATAATTGGCTTGGGGTCCTTCAATCACTCAGGGAGAGCTTTCTCAGGGTTGCCTTACTTCACGAGGCTTTATTGGAAAGACTATCTTCAATAAAATGCTTTTCCACACTCCCTCACCGGCAAATCTTGAATATGTGGCCTATATTAGAATGCTCCATATTGTCTGTAAATGTGATCTTTGATCTTGTAGAAGCATTTCCCGATTGGCACAATAGAAACCTATCATAAATCTGCAGTTATTTGATGCACTCTTCCATCATGTAGATGGTTTGGTATAGGATTGGCAATATGTTTAGTTCTTAAGAGACAAGTTGCTATGCCTTTATCTTAAGAGTATACAAAGGGTTATGAGTAATCAGCTTGTGGCTGTCATATTATCATTATTATATTGTTATTTAGTTATTTAGGTTGACCTAGGGCTTTCTCAGGGTTGCCTTACTTCACCAGGTTTTATTGGAAAGACTATCTTCAATAAAATGCTTTTCCACACTCCCTCACCGGCAAATCTTGAATATGTGGCCTATATTATAGAATGCCCCATATTGTCTGTAAATGTGATCTTTGATCTAGTAGAAGCATTTCCTGATTGGCACAATAGAAACCTATCATAAATCTGCAGTTATTTGATGCACTCTAACATCATGTAGATGGTTTGGTATAGGATTGGCAATATGTTTAGTTCTTAAGAGACAAGTTGCTATGCCTTTAATCTTAAGAGTATACAAAGGGTTATGAGTAATCGGCTTGTGGCTGTCATATTATCATTATTATATTGTTATTTAGTTATTTAGGTTGACCTAGGGCTTATATATGGTTATTTAAGTTGGCGATGTCCGAGGCATAAGTAGAGTATATATTTAGAGGTAGTGAGTCTTATTGATCATCTATGAATTATGTTCTCATTGGAGGATATATTTGAAGGTTTGCACCCTCAAAGTGTCTTGTTATTCTCAGCGATTATCAAGTATTTGTAAAATATTTCATATTATCTCATTACAAGTGGTATCAAAGCACAATCTTGGCACCACGAAGGCAAAGCAATTTCTTCAATCTTGAAGGTCATTTTGTGAAACACATATCTTCCAAAATTTTGGAAAAAATTTCCTTGATTTTAAGAGGATTTTTCAAGAGCATATTGAAGCATTTTCAATCCAAATTTCAGAGAAATTGGAGCAGTATTAAGGGATTTATACTGCCAATTTTTTTGGGAAGAACACATGTCTCAGATCTGGGTAAACTTTTTACTTATTTTTAAAGAGTTTTGCAAGAGGACATTGAAGAGTCTACAATAAACATTTTAAAAGAACTGGAGCAAAATTAAGCAATTTATTGCAAAATTAAGGTTTCCAATAAATTCACTCTCAAGGCTGCAAATCAACTGATTTTATGATCTTTTTTTTGGAAAAGTGCAACCTAAGCCCCGATAAATTACATTTAGAATTTCAAAATATTTTGACTTTATTTGTGTGATTTATTGCAAAATTATTTTTGTTCCATCATGACAGGTCCTGCAACAAGAGGCAAAAAGAATGTTGCCACATGAGAAACCCCCAAAAAAGAATGATGTAATAATTGAGGATATTACTCCTAATGATGATATCAACAAGGTTAAGGAAGAAATTTCATCAGTGAAGGAGGTTATGCATCGCATAATAGGAGATATATAAGCACACAAAGCATGTTAAGTGCTTATATGAAAGGATCACAAATGGACATCTCAAGCAACCAAGGTGAATCATTCAGGTCAGTAATCTTGATCCAAATACTAATACTCATATGGGATCTAGGAACTTGATACCAAAGGTGGATATGTGCAAGTTTGATGGCAAGGATCCGCTAACATGGATAGATCAAATGGAGAATTTATTTGATGTGCATCAAATACAAGTGGACAAAAGGTGACAATGGCTCCCCTGTATCTAGAGTCAAAGCAATTCATTTGGCATCGATAGCTATGTACTCAATGACATAAAAAGGGTCTCACTGTCTCATGATCAATTTTTATAGAGGGGCTACAATCACAATATAGCAATGGTGTGACCAACTTCTTCAGCCAGCTAGCTAAACTTCAATAAATAGGATCAGTCAAAGATTACATTCAACAATTCTAAAACATATCCTTGAGAGTGGATACAATTACACAAAACAACTTAAATGACTTATTTTTGGGTGGTTTCAAGGATCACATTCAACATTCAACATTCAACATTCAACATGGAGTACACATGTTTAGTCCTAGCTCTATATTTGAGTCTTTTATCTTAGCACCCAAAGTAGAGAAGTATTTAATTTCTAGAAGGCGAGGGGTTAATGGGATAAGAGAGAAAGGATTCTCAACACCTTCTCTTCCTCAGCCTAATAAATTACCACAACAAATTGAGAAGAGAGCAAAAGGGTTATGTTTCAATTGTGACGGCAAACATAATCAACAACATAAATGTATTGAGAAGAAATTATTCTATATTGAATGTCCTGGTGAGGAAGAAGAGGAGGAGCTTATATTAGAGGGTGACAAGGAGTTAGATGAGGAATCACAAGATCCCTAATCAATCATTTCTTGTCATGCACTCTCAAGCTCTAGCACCCCACAAACTCTCAAGGTAGTGGGCTTCTTAAAGGAGAGAGTAATTGTTGATAGACTTGGAGAGTACTCATAATTTCATCAACAAAAGTTGGCTACTCGTCTAAACTGTTTTATATATCCAGCTCCAGAGTTTCAGGTCTTGATTGCAAACTGTGGTACTATTAGTTGTTCTAGGAAATGCCATAGCATTAAATTATCTATGGAAAATGTCCAATGTTCACTATCTCCATGGGTGCAGCAGATATTGTTTTGGGAGTACAGTGGCTTACTACTTTGGGAACAATTGAGATGAACTTTCAAAAACTATTCATGAGATTTCAATCAGAACGAAAGATAATGAGCTAGGAGGGTTGTGTGCAAAAGCCCACAGATGGTAAGCTCTCATCAAATGCAAAAGTTGCTTAATATTGGAGCTGATGGATTTGTGGCACAATTATTTTCATTAAAAGTCCTATCAATTGAATGCTCCTCCCATCTAGATTTACAAGCAATTATAGATTGTCACTCAATGGTTTTTGGAGATGCCTAAAGGACTTTCTCCTAAGAGGATCATGGTCATGCCCTACAACTAGCATCAAGGAGCCAACCATACAGCATTAGGCCTTACAGGTACCCATATATACAAAAAAATGAGATTGATAATATTGTTTAGGATATGCTAGAAGCAGGAATTATCAGGCATAGCTAGAGTGCTTACTCTTCACCCGTGGTGAAGGTGCATAAGAAGGATCAAACTTGACGCATGTGCCTAGACTACATAGTGCTTAGCCTGTACACCATCAAAGACAAGTTTCCTCTTCCAGTTATTGATGATTTACTAAGTGAATTGAATGGAGCCATGTTTTTTACAAAGTTAGATCTTAGGTCAGGTTATCATCAAATTTGAATTAAGGAAAAAGATATTCCCAAGACAACATTTAGGACTCATGAAGGCAATTATACATTTTTGGTGATGTCATTTGGTCTTACTAATGCACCATCTACATTTTAAAGTTTGATGAACTCAATCTTTAAGAATTTTTTGGGGAAGTTAGTATTAGTGTTTTTTGATAATATATTGATTTATAGAAAGACATGGGAGGAACATTTAGAGCATGTAGATCAAGCATTATAGGTTCTCAAAGATCACCACCTCTATGCTAAGTCTTTCAAGTGTGCTTTTAGTTTCAAAGAGGTGTAGTGCTTGGGACACATAGTTTCACATGAAGGAGAAAAGGTGGATCCTAACAAAATTAAGGCTATCATGGAATGGCCTATTCCCAAGACTGTTAAGAAATTTAGGGGTTTATTAGGATTGATTGGATACTATAAGGATTTGTGAAAAACTATGGCCGTATAGCAGCACCCCTCACAATTCTATTGAAGAAGGATTCTTTTCAATGGAATGAGTTAGCTAATACAGCATTTGAGAGATTGAATGAGTTGGCTTGGGGTCCTTCAATCACTCCAAGAGAGCTTTCTCAAGGTTTCCTTCATGCATAAGCTTTATTGGAAAAACCATCTTCAATAAGCTGCTTGTCCACATTCCCTCAACAGCAAATCTAAAATATGTGGCCTATATTAGAATGCCCCATATTGTCAGTAAATGTGGTCTTTGCTCCAGCAGAAGTGTTCCCACAAACAGGGAAAGAAGAGTGACCAGACGATTGGCACAATAGATACCTGTTATATATCTGCAGTTATTTGATCATGATGCATTCTTCCACCATGTGGATGGTCTGGCATAGATTGGCAGTATGTTTAGTTCTCAAAAGACAAGCGCAAAGATGCCTTTCAAGCGGAGATTGTTTGGCCTAAAGATGGAGGAGCAAAAGTGTAGCACAACACAAGTTCATTCCTTTCCCTGCGAAAACAATTAGCTGGCATAAAGTTCAAGTAGAAGATGATGATGATAAAGAAATTTTGTTGAATAACATGCCCACTAGCTACTCCTGTACAATATTCACACTAAGCAAGATCAATCCAAGCCTGAAAAACAGAATCTCTTTCTTGATTGATGAGGAGAATATTCAAGCTAAGAGAAATGACCGATACAAAGAGAACCACAAATGTTGTGAAAAACAAGCCAAGTGTCTATTCCAAATTTAGCCATAATGTCTCATCCTCAAGTGCAAAACAAAACAAAGAACAGGTATGTATGTTTCTACTGCAAGTAACAAGGACATGCGATAATTGATTTTATTCAAAGAGCAAGAAATTTGATTGACAGCAAACTGAAGAAAGGGAAGGCCCTTCTCATGGGTGATACTGAACACAGGTTGTGGCTTTGTTAAGCACAATGAAGACCCTGCTAATGGGTATTGTGAGGAAGATTTTGCTTACTGACTTTAAAAAACGAACATGGCACTGAATCAAGTTTAAGAGGTATAGTTGTTCAGCGAAATTCGGCTCACTGAAGAGGAGTTATGTTGTTGTTAAGGTGCAGCCATCCACATCGTGCGAGAGATCTAGTATGATCTACTTAAGCTATTGTGTGTTGTGAACAGTTGGGTGTGTGTCGCTGTTCACACAAGAGTAAATATGTGAATTAATGAGTGGGCCTTGATTCATTTGGTCTATCTCAATGGATAATGGGTTTGTCTTCATTCATTGATAGTTTGTAGGTGCAGTGGGGTTTTTCCCACAACTAAGGGAAAATATGGTGAAATGTGTGTTTGTCCTAACTCACATACAAAATACATCCTCTCTTTTGAACTATGTTGTAAACTTGTAATAATGGGAATAATGTTGGGGAAATCTATAGTTATCACTCTATATGTATAATATATATGGTAAATAGGTGTAGATAATATGTTTCTCTATAAAAACCAAATTACATGTGTCCGTTGAGTGGTTATAACACTAAACTAAAATTAGGAATAAGAGAGTGCTGGGAAGAGAAAACGATAAGTCATAACCTTTGATTGCATGAAAATGGGATCAAGCTACCATATAAATGGTACTCATAGTTGATGAATAATATAACTGGAGTGTGCAATTTTTTGTCTTTTGTGTGTGCATGTTTCCAACATTTAGACCTATATTTAGAATGCCCCTTTGATGCAAAATATCTATAGTCATTGCAATAGTCAGGACAGTTCTATGGTAGGGGCATTTGTTTGATAATGGATGTACGAGGAAGATTTTACCAAAATAAGCAGATTTTACCTTCAAAGCAATACTGCTAATTAAGTATGGATGTTGTTTCAGTAGGTCATTGACAAGAAATCTGTAGTTAGGGGCCTCCTCCAATGATGAAACTGTCTCACAAGCAAAGGTAGGCACAAGATTGAGAAGGTACAGAATAAAGCAGAGGGATTTGTGGGTGTCATGGCTGAGCAAAGATTCGTGGAGGGTAAGTTTGATGCAGTCAAAATGCACCACAAAACGATGACAAATAGAACAGCAACCTGAAGGTGAGGATGGATAGCAAGCTATTGAAGGTGTTTATATCCCAGCCATTACCAGTATCAAGGCAAGGACCAACCGTGTAGCCAAAATCCATGACATGGGCAAGGAAGAACTTGAGACAAAGTGTCAAGCATCCTAGAAAAAACCATCCAAGCATAGTGGTGAGACCAGCTTGAGGCGGAGTGTCAAGCACCTTTAAAAAATCCATACAAGCAGAGCAGTTAGGCCATTAAACTATCTGCAATCTTAACATGCCATTTTTACAAAAATTGAATTGCTCACCCATTACTATGTGCGGGAAGATAAAATGAAGATGATTCTTTGAAAGTTCAACGCTTGAAGTAGGAAATGGGACTGTCAGGACAAAGTTGGTCTATCTATGAAACATCAGGTTAAGAAAGCCATGAGACCATGCTCCTGCTTTGGTAGCTGTAAGGTAACGGGGGTAGGGCTCAACCCAACCCTTGGTTAATCTGATTGCTGTGCAGAAGAATCCCTTTTTGCTTGTATTTTACAAGTTTATGTCTTTTTTTTTGTTTGGTGACCTGGCTCAAAAGTCCCCTTTTAACGCCTACTCGGAAATATAGTCCTTGTAGGTAGCTGTAAGATGTGGTTGGCTATATTACTATAACTGTGCAGTTAGCGTCTATTTTGCTCTAAGATTTATTTTTAAGAATTGTTTCAACCATCTCTTTAGATTTTCAGTAGGTGGGAATATAAGTTGGCCTCCCAAAATAGTATTCTTCTGGGCTCGGGAGCAGTACGGGACGGATCCCGTGAAGGTGTCTAACACTCCTACTATTAATACAAACAAGTAACATGAACTTAAAAAACGGAGCGGTCAATTCAGCAGATTTTAGCGATCGAAGGCTGATCCTTTCAAGACCAATGAATACCTATTTAGCCAAGTTGCTGTAACTGTGTTTGTAGATTCCTGCTTTTGTAATTAAATGTAGATACCCGAAAATTCTCGTAGCATCCGGAAAGGAGCCCCTTGCATGGGACAACTAGAGAAAACCCTCTCTTATCAAGAAAAGGGGATGAGAATAGGGTAACAAAGCTAAGTGTATCAAGTCAAAGAAATGTGGCCGTGGTGGATGCTATATTCTTGAAACCTAACAAAGATTCAAACCCTCCCGAAGCGACAAGGCAGCCCACTGCAGAGATATAAGTTCTTACATTTTCTTAACTAAATGAAGATAACAACCTGTTATTAGGTATTAACAGACCAAAACTCAAAACACTACCGCAGATTCTCGCTGGGTAAAACCTGTTCCTCCTGGCGACATCAAAGAAAACCTTACTAAATACTCAAAAACCTTATCTGAAAGCATGTATAGCATCATAAAGTTGATCAAACAAAACCCATCAAGATATGAAGCCAAATACACAGCGTATAAACACAAATAAACTTAAAAGGTAGAACATACCGTGAATTATCAGATTTTAAAAGTGATATAGCACTGTGAAGGAAGGACAGGGCTGTGCAGTAAGGAGTAGAGGCATTGGAGGGACCGGCAAAATTAAAATGATCGTTATCCAATCTAATTTAGCCTACCCTCCCATGTCTGACGCCCCTTATACTGCAAAGTAACCCTGTCATACCCTCACTAGATCATCCTCTTCTTTCCCTGCACTCAGATGGTTCAAGCTTCTATAGGACCGGTGCATGTTTTGGAATGAAACCCCATTCCTTCTCAGCCAAGAAAAGAATATAGATATAGGAGGAGGTGGGTAACGGACTTTGTATTTTAAAAACAAGATTGGACAAAGCTCCGAGATCAATAGGTTCTACCACAAATGGGGACTTCAATGCAAACCCGGCAAACAAAGCCAACCAATGAGAAATAATACGAAAAAGTAACTTGTTATGGCTAGGGAAAGAAGACGATCACTTTCTAGGGAGGACATGGTTAAGATGTAATACATTAGAGAAGAGGGACTTATAATAGGGCGAAGATCAAAAGTAGGGATAGAAGTAGTCTTTAGTGGGCCTCATAGTTGAGCATCTTTTGTCTCATTGGAACACTTTTTTCCATAAAGTACATAATATGACAAATCATGTGATGCCACATCAACGTAACATGTTCACATGACTTGGTGCCCTATTATTGGATTGTATGCGATTTAACAAAAAACATGCTGATGTGGCATCATATTTGATGATGTGACCTTAAAAATATATTTTTTAAGCAAATGAGTTGGCAAATAAACTACTCTACAAAATTGCAACTTTTTTGAAATCATATGCTATGAATTTTAAAAACCTAGAGGTAGGGTGCCGTATTGTGGGCTCCTCTCCCCTGTCACTAGAATTATTGGGGTTTTGTAGTTTGTATGATATGGTTATATGTAATTATTCTACTTGAATTCAAGTACATATCAAATTATGTTATTTGTTTATAAAGTTTTACTTCGATGTTAATGGAGTTAGACGTTAGAGACTATCTTATAGAGTTAAAGTCAAATTATCATAAAATTTGATATACACATAAGCAATCTACAAGGGAAACAAACCCACCACAATAAAAAGAAGGCACCTCTTCAAGTTAAAATATGGATATAGACACTCTTCAAAGTAACCCTTCAACAACACTTTCAAAAAGTAGAGAGTAGTACATCTTTTATGACAAGTGATGAGCCATAAAATTGTCGAGTTTCTTGTTGCTATTTCATACTTTTATCTTTATTTTTTGTTAAACTTTGAGACATTACCAAACCTTTCACATGTAACTTTAAGTAGTTTAAAGTATTTAGAATTGAACATGTTATATTAGTATGTGTATGTATGAGTTATGAATGTTCATGAAGTTTAGTAGGATTTTTATGTTTAAATTATGGTTGTTAACATTGAGAATGCCTTGAAAAATAAGATTAAAACTTGTTGCAAGATATTTGTCAACCTAGAGCAATGAGCTTCTCAATCCATAACATAAAGACTACAGTTCGATGCAAAGAATGAGTCAATCTACTGCAACACAACCACTTTCAGAAGAAGATGGAGGTGATAAGTTAATGATCAAATCGTGAATCATCGAGTATTACTTTTATCTTTCAATAAGACAGCCAAGAGAAGAATTTTGTTCGATAATAGGATTATGAATTATAATAGAGTTGTTCTATTGAGCACATTTTCTATTATAAATGGTTAAACTTGTTGAATATAGAGTCCTTGTTTGATTTTCATACTCTTGTTCTAATAGTTATTACTTTTTGTTTTGAAACTCAATCCTCTTCCTATTCTTAGGGAAGAGTTGACATTTGTTTTCAGTTCATAGATAATTAGACTCCCTCAGAGACCCTATATAGTGGGGTACCCTATCGAGGAGGAGATCTAGATTATATATGTGATATACTGAAAAAGATTTATAGATAGATTTTGTTCAATAATTTTGTGTGTGATTACGATGCAATAAAGAAGAAATACTTTGATAGCAAGTTTTCTTGAGTAAGTGAATAAAGAAGTTTTGTGGAAGTGGCAACTCAAGCAAGCCACTTGAGGTATTGTTGAACCACTTTAATCTAGGTTGATAGATTAGATTATTTATTGTGGATTTAGTTGATTAATTGATAGTTTTTAGTTCATGTGATTATGAATGATGCATTATAGTTTTGAGTTAGAATCTGTAGATTGATATTTTGTTTAGTACTCCATAGGTTAATGAAGTTAAGACATATTGTAGTATAATGGTTAAGTGGTTATAGTCATAAGAATTAGGTACCCATAGCAAAATGTAGTTGTTTGTATTCATTTACTTTGTTTTGAGAGATAGAAGTTTATTCTGATTAAAAGCTTTTATTGCATTTCTATGTATTTCATTCACCTATACTCAATCGATATAGGATGTTTAGAATCCATAAATGCATATATTTTTTCATAACTATATGAAGTTTTATGACTCCCTGATTGATGATTTAATGAGCCCTCTCTTGAGTGATGAACTACCTAGTCTAGTAATAGCACCAATAGTTAATTAGGCATTTGAGAAAGCCCTACATTTTTGGCGCCATTGTCGGGATGGTGCTAAGTTTAGGATTCTTCTTTGTGTTTCAAATTCTTTCTAAGTTTTTATTACATAGCAAACTTTATTTCAACATTAGGATTAATAGGTATTTAGGAATCAACGAAAAATCTATTTACTAAAAATGTGCAGGAATTGTTGATTAAAAGAGCTAGAACCATTCTATGTGAAGGCAGAGAGATGATTTGGGAAGATTTATCCCCTTAGTACATGAAGCATTTTAAGACACTGGTGGAAATAGGAAACAAGTTGAGAGGATTAAAGAGGAAGAACTATCTCTCACACCAGTAGCTACCCCAAACACAAAGGAGACTTCCAAAAGACATTTTGAAATCATGAATGATGTAGCTATGGACAATCTAGCAGAGCATGTAATGCTTGAGTTTACTATAGCCAACCAAGAAAGGGTTGTTGCACTTAAAAATATACCCCCTTTAGCATTACCTATTTTCTATGGACTAGTTACAAAAGATCTAGAAACATTTCTTTTTGATTTTGATGTGTTTTGCCAAAGCTATGACTATACCATAAATGCTCATTGACTCAAACTATTTCCAACCACACTAAAAGATGTTGCTCTATATTGGTTCATGGGATTGGGAAGGAATGTTGCTCCCAACTGGGAGACAATGAAGATAAAACTCCTGGAGAAATATCATGATTACTATAGAGGCACACACAGAAAAAGGGATGACATCTTTAGGATGCCACAAAGAGAAGATGAGCCACTGGAAGATTATGTTGAGAGATTTCAATTTTCTCTCAAAAAATCACCTCAAAATGGACTTTCTTCTGAATCCTTAAAACTAGTATTTTTAAGGGGAGTCCATGAAGATTGTTTGAACGCTCTAAATATCATAGGAGTAGGAGACATATCTCAACTACCTTTTGATGAGATTTGTAAGGTGTGTAAAAACTACTCTAGATCATTCATTAAGAAGACAAAAGGTGACACTCGAGTTTCAAGGGCAGAGCTTAGCTATTGTCTAACATGAAGGAGGACATTATTAGTCTTTTGGATATTAAATTAGATACCCTCCATATAAAAAAGAAGCAAGAAGTAGAGGTAGCCTTAACAAAATTATGTCCACATTGTCACTAGAAGAGAATCAATTAGAAATGTAAAAAGTTGGCAAGCATCTCTAAAGAAAATTAAGGAAAGCTTAAATTTCATACTATGGAGGATGAAGAAGGCCAAGTGTTTTATATCGCTTAGAGAAAACCATGGAAACCAAGACAAGGTATGCCTCAAGACCCCTTGTCCTACAATATGTCATTTCCAGATAGTAATTCAAAATTCTCAAATTGGAACTATCAGCCCTGGAGTAATGAGTAAAATCAACCATGGCCAATACCCCAAGCAACCAATTAGGCTCAAAAAAATAAGGAATATGGAAACCACAACCTTATTGAGCCTCAAATTATAATTCCCAGTGGCTACCCCAACAAAATCAATGGCCATCACAATGGTGCAGAGGTCAATAATGGAAAAACTAAAATATAAGTTACCTGTAGCCACAACAACCCTTGCAACCATAAAAACCTAGGCATAATGTCAAATCCAACTATGGCTACACCATCATAGCCAAGAGCACCTCAGATGCCAGTCTAACCTACACCTAACCCTAACAATAAGCCTATTCAACAGGCTTATGTTAATGACACCATCCAATACCCAACTTATGGGGTTTAGGTGAGTGATGCCCATCTTCATTCAAGGAAAATGTTGGTTGGGCCTTCATCTCCTCACATCACAGAGCTGATTGATGAGGAACCCCCAGTAGAGACTATGAGAAAATAATCAAAAGAACCCAAACAAAATCAAGTTAATCTAACTAACATAAGTCCAAAACCACCATTCCTTGAAAGACTAACTATACAAAAGCATCATTTTGAATTGAATATGACCTATCAGGACAACTCAAAAATGTTTGCATAATAATACCTCAGATACAATTGAGGTCTCAATTTACACAAAGACCGTGAGAGAGTTATACCAAGTGAGAAGCCAAGTAGGAAACGAAAGGACCCTTAGACTATGCATGTGTTTTAGGGCAACTTGATGATATCATGCTACAAAATATAGTTGTTCCTAAATATGCAGACCCTGGGAGCCCTATAGTAGAAGTTCAAATTAATGGAACTCTCATAAAAAATACCTTAATTGACCTAGGAGTATTCATAAATGTGATGACAAAGGAAACCATGAAACAACTTCAATTAAGGAAGCTTTGACCTACACCTACTATTTTACAACTAGCAGATAGGTCAGCTGTTAAGCTATAGGGTATCAGAGAAGACTTGGTATCGCATTGGACTCATGGGAATACCTTGTAGACTTTATGGTGTTACAACCTAAAGCAAACCTTGTAGGATACCCCTCAATCCTAGGGAGATCTTGGTTGGCTATTGAAGATGCATTCATTGGATGTAGGTCTAGAGATATGATCATTTCCAATGGAAATATGACAAAAAAACTAGCCTTTTACCCACTTGCATAACCACATATAGATTTGGACCAAACTGTATGGCCTAACCTAGATAAGGATGATCAATACTCATTGCAAACACTAATGACCATTGAATGTAGTCCTATGTTGGAAACTCAAGATGAAGATGAACTACTTACAAACATTATGCAAAACCCCTTTGGCAAGGACCCACAACAATGCAACTGTCTAACATCCTTGCATGACCCTTTGCAAAAATAATCCTTGTCAATACATCTGAGTCTATTTCTTAGATTTTTCATACATTACTATCACATAATCACAATCCCAATTTAATAGGCCTTGATAGTGCCTTTGTTAAGACATTAGCCTTGACAATAGAGATTACGTTGGGTAGGACATTAAATATCAATAGTCAATTGACAACTACACAACACTCTTCATTATTAACCATGTTGCAAGCATGCGTAGCTACATTCACATTGGACTAGCATGACATGAAATAAATAGATCTTAACACATGCATACACAAAATTTACATTAATGAAGGTTATAAACCAGTGAGGTAGCCTTAGAGAAGAATCAACCGAACCATACATGACATTGTCAAGGCATAATTACAAAAGTTACTAGATGCAAGGTTCATTTATCCAATATCTAACAGCCAATGGGTGTCTTCATTAGTGATTGTGCTCAAAAAGGGAGGAAAATGGAGGGTATGTGTTGATTATAGAGAATTGAATGCAACAACTAGAAGAGACCACTTTCCCCTTCCTTTTATTGATCGTGTTGGATTCATTAGCATGAAAATAATATTTTTCATTCTTGGATGGATTTAGTGGGTATAACTAGATCAAAATAGCTCTAGAGGAACAAGACAATATAATATTTATCTTCCCTTGGGGTACATATGCCTATTTTGTTTTTTCATTTGGGCTATGTAATTCCCTTGCCACATTTCAATGGGCAATCTTAAGTATATACTCAAACTTTGCTCATGATTCCATAGAAGTCTACATGGATGACTTTGCAACCTATGGGAATACTTATGAGGAAGCAATGAAAATATTGGAAAAATTCTTGCAAATATTTCAAGACCACAAACTTTCCTTAAGTCATGAAAAATGTTTTATGATGGTGACTAAAGGAGTGATATTGGGACACTTTGTGTCGAGCAAGGGGATACAACTAGACCCAAACAAGATTGAAGTAATTTACACACTGTTTATTCCTTAGAAACAAAAGGATATCAGAAGCTTTCTTGGTCATGCTGATTACTACAAGAGGTTTATCCAAGACTTCAACAAGATTGCAACACCATTATTTGTTCTCCTATCTAAAGATGTGGAATTCGACTAGACCCTTGCTTGCCAAAATGGCTTTGAAGCCCTTAAAGTAGCACTCAATAAGCCTCCAGCCTTGAGAGGACCAAATTGGACAATACCTTTTCATATACACACTAATGCATCTGATTTTTTAATTGGTGATGTTTTAGGATAGAAAGAAGGAAATCTAGAATATTTCATCTATTATATCAATAAGAATCTTCAAGGTGCAAAACTCAATTACATAGTCACTGAAAAGGAAATGTTGGTAGTAGTCTATATCATCGATAAGTTCACACACTACATCATAGGGTACTATGTATTCATTCACACAAACCATACAACAATCAGATATCTAATGAATAAGCCAGTTGTTGGAGGCAAAATGGTAAGGTGGTTATTTATACTCCAAGAGTTTGATATCATAATTATGGACAAACCAGGAAAGGTTAACTTAGTAGCAAACTTTCTCTCAAGACCGACAACAAAATTAACGTAGGATATTGTGGATGATTCATTTCCCAATGAACACTTATTTTCCCTCTTTGTGCATACACCTTGGTATGCAGACATAGCCAACTATCTAGTTGTGGGGAAAATACCACCACATCTCTCGCCAAGGGAAAAGAGACATCTAGTTGAGAGAAGTTTTCCTTTATGGGGGATATTTTGTAGCTAAAAGGACAACTCTCAAAATATTGAACATTGGTTACTATTGGCCTACATTTCACAAGGATGTATTCAAGTACACAAGAAGGTGTGACAAATGCCAACAGAGGGTACAACCTACTAAGACTGATGAAATGCCTCTTCAATTCCAACTAGTCATTGCACCATTTGACAAGTGGGGTCTGGATTTTATTGATCCCATAGCCTCAACATCAAATAATACAAAATATATCTTGGTCTATATAGATTACCTTACAAAATGGGTGGAGGTCAAAGCTTTACAATTTGCAAGAGATGGAAAAGTTGCTAAGTTTATCTATGAAGATAACTTTACAAGGTATGGTGTTCTTAGGGAAATAGTAACAGACCAAGGGCCTCAATTTACTTCATATTTGATCAACAAATTAGTACAAACATATGAGATAAAACATAGGAAATCTAAACCTTATCACCCTCAAGCTAATGGTCAAGTGGAAGTTTCCAATAGGGAAATAAAGAGTATTCTTACAAAAATAGTACAACTCCATAGGAAGGATTAGGTAGTAAGGTTACCTAAAGCAGTTTGGGCTTATAGGATAACCTAGAAAACTACAACAAGATTCACACCATACGAATTATTGTATGGAAAGAAGGAAGTCCTTCCCATTTCATTTGAATATAAAACTCTAAGAACAACAATCCACTTGGGAATGGATATATTTGCAACATAAAAAGGGAGATTGTATATTCTCAATGCTTTAGATGAGATGCGCATGGAAGCAATTCATCATAGTGAGATCATACAGAAATAGAGGATGTGATGACATGATCAATTCATCAAGACAAAACAATTCAACACAAGTGACTGAGCCCTACTTAATGATTCCAAGTATAAAGACCATAAGGGAAATTTGCAAACAAGATGGCTCAGTCCATATAAAATTTAGCACGTTTTTCCAAATGGGGTAGTTCAACTAATAACTATTGATGTAGTAATATTTTAACTCTTAGTTAATGCCCATCGATTAAAACTTTACAAGAAGCCACTATAAAAAGATGACTTCTTACGCACTCTACAACATCAATTTGAGACAAAATTACATGGTCCATCAATAGATGCAAGCACTTCATTAGTTGAAGTCTCGGTAGATGAGTTGCACAACTAACCTACTGATATTTCTCAGGTATAATTATACAACACTTATCACATGCACACACATGCACAGGTGACAATGGACAACCTTTGTTTTTTTGAACCTATAGCATAAGCTCACGGGATTTAGTTATAAAGTTATCTATAAAACTGTAATTTCAAAAGTGATGAATAAGACAGAGAGAAAGTACTGTTACTTTGTTCATATGGTTTTCCAAATACTATTATCTGATTTTTGTCTATTGATAATCTGTTGAACTATGAGTGATGAAGACTATCCGTAATGGGTAGACTCCATAACTAGTAGCATATGTGATTTTAAGATGAGGTGTTAACCCGTGAGCTGGCCTCTCGAGGGAAGTAGTCTAGGTAGATAAGTATTTTTCTATTTTGTTGTTTCATTTGTTAAAGCTAGATATCTATTCAGTAGAAGTAATTGAGTTTGTTAAGAGTGGAGTCTGAAGTTCTGGAGCACTATTGTTTTTCATTAGTACGAGTTATCTTTCGTAGTTGATAAAATCCTTTACTGTTAAAAATGTTTCATTGTTTGTTCACTTACTTTCTTGCTTCCGTAGTATATCAGTTGTTTAATTTGCTTGTCTCTATGCTTTCTAGTTTAGTTGTGTTGCTTTCTAAATTAGTTATCTTACGCTTTTCAACTTAGTATTTCCTATTTTTCTTAGAGTAGGATTATTTTCTAGTTAAATAGGAATGGCCTTAGATTAAAATTGACTCCGATAGTTGAAGATAAAACAAAAAATATAAAATGAGTTATCCAAATCATCTTTTCTGCAAATTGCCTTGGACACTGCTCGGTCGACTAATTGACATTCAATTATTCTAAAGTAGTAGGACCTAACAACAACCTATCACTTTTTGGTGCCATTGTCGGGGACCTCTTAAAAAGCCTTTGTGCTTAAGTGTTATTAGGAGACGGTTTGAATACAAAGTTTTATGCCAAAAATTTCTCAGTCGGCTTCCTTTTCTGCATGGTCCAGAAAAGAGGCCCTCACAAACGTTTTATACCAAAGACCCCCCCAAAATACGTACCAATCATATCTAGGGAAGCCCAAGGCTCAGACGACCACACTTATGAAGAATTATTTGAGCCTACTCCACTCGAGGCCTTCCATTATTTACCTGTCAAGCAATTGGCAAAACAACTAGTTATAGAGGAATTTTGTTTTTGAGGAACATACTCTTCTAGACATCATGGGAGGTCATAGATCTGAACCTAACCACAATGAACCTCAGCCTCCTAGAACGTTTACCTATCCTATTATGTTAGATGTTGATGATGATACTGTCATGAAGAACATTTCCCCAGCTTTCCTTCCAACCTTCCGTGGCTTATCCTCAGAAGACCCAAACCAATTTCTCTTTGAGTTTAAAGTCCTGTGTTAGACTTATGATTACAAGAACGACAACCAAAAGTTGAAGCTCTTTCTGTCGACTTTAAAGGACTCAACAATGCGTTGGTTTATGGGATTGGGTTCTGGTAGTATAACATCTTGGGGGGAAATGGAGACTGTCTTCTTGCAAAAATACCAAAGTTATTAGAGGGTAAGTGATCGTAAGGAGGAGTTGTTTAAACTAAGACAAAACAAGGATGAAATTTTAGAGGATTATCTTGATAGGTTCCTCTTCCTCTCCAAAAGATGTGGAGAAATGGCCATTAGCGTTGAGATTCTCAAAACAATTTTTCTCAAAGGTCTTGATGATGACGCTCAAAGAAATCTTGATTTGATGGGAAAAGGTGACGTATCTCAATTAACTCTTGAAGAAATATGTGAGTTATTTCAGAATTTCTCCCGTACTTGGGGAGGAATCCGCAAAACTAATCTTTTTAAAGGGTCTAATGAGATAGGTAAGCTCCGCGAAGAAATAGAAAATCTGAAAATAGACATTCTCGTGTAGTTGAATACCACATTAGATGGTATACAAGCTAAAACTCGCAACCTTGAGACCTTGTCAATTTATTGTCCAAGGTGTCGAAATAAACACCTATTGCGTGAGTGTCCTTTGGATAAAGTCAATGTTTGTCAATTGTGTGAGAAAAACCATCCTACAAATCAGTGTGAACTTCTGTCGGATATCAAGAATACTAAGAAAAAAACCATTCAGGTCGAAGAAGAAATAAATGCCTTAAACCAACATCAAGGAGGTAATTTCCATTATGGAGAGAATTCTAATCCTACATGGAGACCACAAAATAACTGGGCTCATAATCAATGGACTCTATCTTGGAATCAGTCGCCTCCACCTCAACCTAACTGGGGAACTCCTTATTGGGGATCCCCTGAATGGGAAAACCACACATGGGGAGATCAATAGTGGTCAAATCAACCCCAACAATAGTGGTACGAACAACATGTTGCCCCCCAATGGAATCAGGCACAAAATCAATTTTATACTGAACCTAGGAGGAATCGACAACATAATTTATTACCTCCAGCTCAAAACCCTCCTCAGAATGAGCAGGTAAACCAACCTCAGCTTCCAGTGCAACCGCTTCCCAATCTTAAGAATAATTGCCAGAATACTCCAGTCTACTCTACCGAACATGAAAATATTACAGGGCTTAATGCGATACACTTCAGAAATGTGCAATTGCGTTCTGGTCGAACTCTTCAACCTCCGGCCATTGAAGAAATAGTAGAGGAATCTGAGCCTAAAATTCCAATTAAAGACACGTCGTCTAATCGGGATACCACTCCTAAAGACAAAGATCCTTTTTCAGCAGCAAGGGCTACTGACTTGTCTCAAGGGGAGGAAGGTCAGTCCTTAAGTCAACATAAGGAGGATCTTGTTCCAAAGGAGAAAGGAATGGCACCATATCTGGAACGTTTAAAGTCCATAACTTTGGAAGATGCTCCAGAAGTATCCTTGGCTACAGAAACTGCGTTAATTCAAGAGATTAAACAGTTGCAAATTGAAGTTCCTTTATTGCAAGCAATAAAGGAAATTCCTGAATTAAACCAGTTAATCAAACAACTATGTATCAAAACACCAGGGAGGAAGCCAAAAAAGATAAATACCGTTTATATTGATGGTTATTTAGCTAATTTTCTCTCTGGAAAGACTATTGCCCTGAAATACGATGATTCGAGGAGTCCATTTATAACCGTTACAATCAATAAGGTAGCAATACCAAATGCACTAGTAGATCTAGGGGTAGCTATTAACGTAATGACTGTGGATGTAATGGAAAAATTAGATTTAATTGATTTACATCCTACAACCACAGTCTTACAAATGGAAAATCAGTCTATAGCCATCACAAAGGGCATCATTAAAAACATCCTTGTCAAAGTTGATGGATGGGAATATCCAGTCGACTTCCAGGTAATCCAGTCGCTTACACCTAAGGATATCTACTGTATAATTCTTGGAAGACCTTGGTTGGCCACGGTTGCTGCTAAGATTGATTGTAGGGAAGGGGGAATGACCATTTCACATGGTCAAGATAGTAAACATTTGTTCTTATATCCCCCTGCTAAGCCTACTGAGCATGAAAAAGTTTGGGTTGATGAACCTGAGGAAACCAATGGTTCAGAGAGTTTAGCCTCCCTAGCCATGATAATAATTAAACAACATGGGGAAGAATTGGAAGAAGAGTTAGTAAGCGACGTTGCATGAATTTTTATAACCCCAAACGACGAAGAAATGATGGATGCTCCAAGGATTTTTGAGGAACCAATTGATATAAGTGGAATGGAGCACAATTATGCTACAATGGGAATGTCGTGTCCCTTAGAAAATATGATTCCCAAAACAAGTTATTTCTTTGAAGACGTCACGAGCTTTCATCTGCTTATACCTCATAGTTGTCCTCTCAACACGTTGTTGCGACCTATGTATACTATCACCTCGGTCTAGCCTAGAACAAAATCGATAATGCTATTACCAGAAAAAACTTTGAATATCAATAGTTGGTTGACAGAAACTCAAGAGGATAAGTTGTTTAATGTGTTGGTACAAAGGTCTAAAGCTTTTTCTTGGGATTATACAGACATGAGGGGAACTCACCCAAGTGTTTGTACTCATCACATTTACACTGACATTAGTATAAGGCCTGTTCGCCAGCCGCATAGGCGACTCAATCATGTATTAAAGGATTTGGTCAAAATTGAGATTGAGAAACTCCTTGGTGCTGGATTTATTTATCCAATCTCTAATAGTAAGTGGGTATCACCTATGGTGGTAGTTCCAAAGAAAAATGGGAAGTGGAGAATCTATTTAGATTATCGAGAACTCAATAAAGCCACTTATAGAGATTATTTTCCCTTACCATTTATTGATCAAGTTTTGGACAACTTGGTTGGGAGGAAATATTTCTCCTTTCTTGATGGATTTAGTGGTTACAATCAGATACAGGTTGTTCCAGAAGACCAGGATAAAACCACGTTTACCTACCCATGGGGCACATTTGCATATAGAGTGCTTCCTTTTGGACTGTGCAACACTCCAGCGACCTTCCAGAGAGTCGTTCTTTCCATATTTTCCGCTCTCGTTAATGACTGTGTCGAGGTCTACATGGATGATTTTACAGTCTATGGGTCAACATATGACGAAGCTCTTCAGAACTTAGATCGAGTTCTGCAAGTTTGTGAGGAAAATAGACTATCCCTTAGCCATGAGAAATGCTTAATAATGGTGGAACAAGGAATAGTCTTGGGTCATCATATTTCCTCTAAGGGAATAAAGGCCGATCCTAAGAAAATTGAAGTCATCCAATAGTTGACTATCCCTCAAACTCAGATAGATGTAAGAAGTTTTCTTGGACATGTTGGTTACTATAGAAGGTTCATTGAAGGCTTCAGTAAAATAACAGCTCCTATGTTTTCTCTTCTACAAAAAAAGGTAGAATTTATTTGGACACCTGAGTGTCAGCTATCATTTGAAACCATAAAGGAAAATCTTGTCTTTGCTCCCGTTCTACGAGGACCAAATTGGAGTATCCCCTTCCATATCTATGTAGATGCTTCTGACGATGCTATTGGTGCAGTACTGGGACAAGAAGATGAGAACGGGGGAAAGTATGCTATATATTTCATCAGTAAAAATCTT
Organism: Sequoiadendron giganteum; assembly: GCA_007115665.2. Taxonomy (NCBI): domain Eukaryota; kingdom Viridiplantae; phylum Streptophyta; class Pinopsida; order Cupressales; family Cupressaceae; genus Sequoiadendron; species Sequoiadendron giganteum. The sequence continues at coordinate 305,608,063 of CM021103.1, forward strand.
ACTCCTGCAGAAAGGAATTATACAACAATAGAAAAGGAATTCATGGTTGTTGTTCATGCCATAAAAAAATTCCGCCATTACATAACAGGGTATAAGGTTAGAGTTTATACAAACCACTCAGCTGTAAAGTACCTAATGAACAAACCCATAGTTAATGGTCGAATTATGAGATGGTTATTGCTTCTTCAGGAGTTTAATGCCATGATTCTTGATAAAACAGGGAAATATAATGTGGTAGCTAATTTTCTGTCATGAATCAAACATGAAGAAGATGACAGTACTCTTCTATAGGATGATTTCCCAAATGAAAATCTATTTGCAGTATCTGTAAAATCACCTTGGTTTGCAGATATCGCCAACTATTTAGCTACTTTAGAGATACCTCCTGGATTCACAACTAAGCAAAAGAAGCGTCTAAGCAATGAAAGTGCCTCGTTCAAGTGGATTAACGAAATTCTATTTTGTTGTGGACCTGATATGATCCTAAGAAGATGTGTGAGAGCGGACGAAACCTACAACATTCTAAGGGCCTGTGATGATGATCCTTCGGGAGGGCATTACTCTGCAAAGAGAACTTCCCATAAAGTCTTAGGTGCCGGATACTATTGGCCCTCAATGCATAAAGACATTAAGAACTATGTTCATCATTGTGATGAATTTCAGAGGGTAGGAAGACCAACTGCTTCTTCGGAAATGTCGTTGCTGCCTCAGGTAGTGCTCGAACCATTCAAGAAATGGGGTTTAGATTTTATCGAACCTATAGATCCTTCCTCTCAAGGGAAAGAGTACATATCAGTTTGCACTGACTACCTGACGAAATGGGCTGAAGTTCAAGCCTTACGTGTAGCTAGGGAAGAGCAAGTCGTGAACTTACTCTATAATAGAATCTTCCTTAGATTTGGAGCCCCTCAAACTATCGTCACTGATCAAGGACCCCAATTTATGTCCAAAGTGCTCTTAGCGTTTTCCAACCATTTTCAGGTAAGCCATAGGAAGTCATCCCCTTACCACCCTCAAGCGAATGGCCAGGTAGAAGTAACTAATAGAGAGCTTGAAAACATTTTAACGAAAATGGTTTCTTTTAGAAGAAAATACTGGGCTAGGAAACTCCCTGAAGTCGTATGGGCATACAACACAACCTATAAATCTACGACTGGATTTAGCCCCTATGAGCCTGCTTTTGGGAAGAAGCCTCTTCTTCCCATTGAGTTTGAACTAGGAACTCTATGAACGGCTATGGAACTAGGTCTGGATTTAAAATGAGCCCAAGTTGAATGAGTTTTGTGTAGAAGCTGAGAAAATACAACTTCACAAACCCCGAAGATCACCTGCATGCAAATAACCTGTCACAAAAGAAGAGATGGAGACAAATAAGCAAGGGTTCTCTGAAAACTGAAAATGTATATATCAGAGAGAATGAATTGATGTGATAATACAATGAGATCAATCCTTATAAAAGGAGATCGAGAAAACCTAAAGTGTAACCCTAAAAGGAGAACATTTAATAATTAATATAATTATTAAATGTCACTTTATGCAAACTAAAGTGAAATCTTAAGAAGGGAATAAAGGTAACTTAATCAACATAATTAAGTTAAAACCTTTACTCTAACACCCCCCCTTAAGATGAGCAAGAGTGCAGCTGCAAACAAATGTAAGAAAGCAAAGGTAACTATAATGCAAGAAGGCAAACATGGGTCTCGACAACTAGGCCAGATCAGGTACCCAAATACAACCAAATCTTTGTAAAGAGGAGAAATAGAGAAAACCTCATGGGAAAAACTCTACTCCAAAAAGAGATGCAGAAAGCCAAAAAGAACATCATTGAAGCAGAAGAAGCTGCAAACAACTGTCGAAAGATGACTGCTATGGTGCTGAAGAACTTCCATTGAAGATAGGATGATCAGGATCAAGAAGACAACAATCTGCATGAGTGCCCCATATGACACTACTCGAATCAGATGGCAAACAAAGGCAAACACCTAGAACGAAGATACAAATGGAACAAGTACCAATAGTTTGAAACACTGATCAACTGAGAATGTAAGATTCCTTCAAAGGCAAAACGAAGGAAGAATTAGCAGGAACAGTATAATACCCCCCCATAATGCTGAACTGGGAGAGCCTGACAGATCCACTGAAATGGTGTGTAACACCCTATACTACATGAAGGAGAAGATACAACATTTGAAAGTGCACACGAAAGCACTTGTAACTAAAAAAGTGGTGTGCAAAACAAAGCACACATGCATGAGGCTTGAATCATATGGATCCACTGTTGTTGTGGAGGGACACTCACCGAACAAAGGTGTGATGGCAAACAAAGACAAACTACACAACCTCCCATGGCACTTTATAATAACAGTGCGAGTACAAAAATATGGCACAACCTTATGTGCAAAATCCCCAAAAAATGCACGTACAATAGTGTGGCACTTTATCTCAGTGCGTTTACATAAAATATATTGCTTACAAATGATGTTCAAAATGTCCAAAAAGGACAAAAGCTGGAAATACAAGAAGAACAGCCACAAAACTGGTTGTAGAATGCACCAACAGAAGAAAAGGGTGATGAGACCCACACCACAGGAAAATTGAAAAAACCAGCTTTCTGATAATATCTCGTTTTCCAAAAACAATATCGTATGCCCAAGTTACGGCCTCTGGAAGAAAACAGGTCCAAAGAGGAAAAAAGCCAGCACTGCATTAAATTTGACGGTCATACGACTGTCGCAGCAAAAATGCGGGCTTAAATTTGACGGCCAAACGATCGTCACTGCAAAAGCACAATAAGGCTTTTTTTTTTTAAAAATGTTTTTTTAATAAAACAATAAAAAAAAGATTACAAAATTAATTTTTATAAAAAAATTAATTAAAATTGAAAAGGCCAACGGCCTTGTACCGGCGCACACTACATTACGTAGGTCTGCGTGACGGACCGCATCGCATTGTGACACCGCGGACTGCCCTTAGCAAGCCTTTAAAAGGCCTTTTTAATTTGATTTTGATTTTTTTTAAATCAAAAACAAACTTACAATATTTTAAAAAAAAAAAAAAATGCAGACGAAAAATAAATTCCGAAACAAATAATTTTTTTTTAGTAGGAATTTGTCTCCGATCCACGCGCAGACGACGACCGTATGTGTAAAAACAAATTGCCCCAAAAATCAACTTTGTCCAAAATGGATGAATGAACAATCGATTTAGGGGTTTTGGACTGCTACGGACGCAATAACAAGGTCCGTTTGGGCTCAAAAAAATTTGAAATTGCAGATATGCCCTGGATAAAAAAAACAAACCCCAAACCCTTGAAGCTCCAAAAATCTTCAAAACAAGAACAGGAAGCAGCAGGTCTAGAGCTCTGATACCATGTAGAAGTTGAGAAAATACAGCTTCACGAACCCCAAAGATCACCTACATGCAAATAACCTATCACAAAAGAAGAGATGGAGACAAACAAGCAAGGGTTCTCTGAAAATTGAAAATGTATATATCAGAGAGAATGAGAGAATGAATTGATGTGATAATACAATGAGATCAATCATTATAAAAAGAGATCGAGAAACCCTAAAGTGTAACCCTAAAAGAAACCCTAAAAGGGAAAACCTAAAAGAAGAACATTTAATAATTAATATAATTATTAAATGTCACTTTATGCAAACTAAAGTGAAATCTTAAGAAGGGAATAAAGGTAACTTAATCAACATAATTAAGTTAAAACCTTTACTCTAACATTCTGCAACTAAGTGAATTGGATGAGCTTCGTTTAAACGCCGTCCATCAAATTGAACTAATTCAACATTAATGAAAAGTGTGGCACGACAAACATATTAAGGAGAAGGAGTTTCATAATGGGGACTGGGCCCTATTATTTGATTCGAGATACAAGGATCATAAGGGAAAGCTCAGGACTCAATGGCTGGGACCTTATGAAATTGATGAATTCTTCTCGAATGAAATTGTTCGGTTGAAACCAATCGATGGTGACACGCAAACTCTTTTGGTTAATGGTTATCGCTTACGTGTCTACCATAAGTCAGTCAAAAGGGAAGAATTTACAAGGATGGTGGAAATTTAGGGCGAGGTCCAATGTGTTGAATCTGCCAAGGCAGAGTCTATCTGGTAACAATGATGTCTATAAAAAAAATAAAAAAATAAAAAAATAAATATATATATATAATTCAAAAATGTGCAATAAAAGGACATGTATGCCAAGATATTTTCCTTCATTAAATCTTTCTTCATTTTTGGACTTAGCTAATTTTTCATTCCATTTTGCAGGACTTCTCAAAAAGCGGAGAATAACTTCCGGAGCACCCTCCAAAGATGCTCCAGAATGTTATTATGCCGGTACCCGATGCTCCAGAACTTATACAAAGCTCATCATGTCGAAGAGGCATTTTGCACTAAGGTCCAAAGCTCGAGAAATGCAAATATTCTTCTCCATAACACTCCACCTTTCATTTCGTCGCTGCTCTGGCTGCATCTTTCAGCGATGCTCCGGAACCTTTCATTTCGTTGCTGCTCTGGCTACATCTTTCAGCTATGCTCTAGAACCTTTCATTCCATTGCTGCTCCGGCTGCATCTTTCAGCGATGCTCTGGAACCTTTCATTCCATTATTGCCCCGACTGCATCTTTCGGCAATGCTCCGGATATTCCATTTCATTTCTATTTCGGTCGCACCTTATACCAGCGCTCCAAAACCTCCATTTCATTATGTTTCGGTCGCACCTTATACTAGTGCTCCAGAACCTCCATTTCATTTCCATTTCAGTCGCACCTCACACCGATGCTTCAGAACTTATGCACTCATTTCAAGCGCGATGTCAACTTGCGTGCTCTGGAACTTGTTCGTTCGTTCATTTTTTGCCACCTTTTTCAATTATTTTAATTTTTGTGATTCTTTTGCCAGAATATCTCATATATTTGTCTTTCTATTTTTGCTTTAGTCATAAATAAGCCACCCAATTCCGTACTCCTCATTGATAGCTCCGTCACCCATAGAATTCCGCACCCATATCATAATAATTTCGCTGTCACCTCAGCCAATGCTTTCACGTCATCCTGTTAAATCTGTAAGATATAAGATCTTCGAACGATCACATAATGCAAGTATTAATTTTCGCTTTAAGTAGGTAGTTATTTTTGAATAAAGAATAATTAATTGGCACGAACTTCACTCCCAATTTATTAATTTGCGCCACTCGGCGATCAACTACTTGTACGACAAAGCCTTTCACAAACCTCCATGTAGATTGGAAATCATTGAAGCGTAAGCTGCAAATAAAACAAATAAGTGATTTTAGAGGCAATATTTTCAAAAACCTACGTGAAAGATTTGTGCTAGAATTGAAATCTTTTGCAGAGTAAGAAATAAGAAAATGGGGGGTGGTAAAAGAAAGGTAGAGCCAGATTCAGCAGAAAAATTGTTGGGATTGAGTAATATCTCCAGGTTGTTCGAGGAAGCAGGGTGGTTAAACTTCATCAGGAAATTTGAAGGCTATAATGAAAAGCTGGTAAGATCTTTTTTTGAGAACTACACAAATGGCAAGGTGGTACTTCATGGGAAGAGTTTCAAGGTAAGTTCCAAAATTATTTCCCGCTTATCTGGATTAGAGAATGCAGGCATAAATATAAAAGAAACATTTCAAATTACGTACCATAAATTATCTGAATTATTTATTAGAGAGGGAGACTTACACCCAATGGTAGTAATAAGTACCAGGGGACAAAATAAGGGGTTCCAGAGAACCTCCATATTAGAACCCTGGGGCACTGTCGTTGCATGGATTATAAAGTATTTCACTTGTGAGGGTCAGCTCACTATAGTTGTAGGGCCTGCCTTTCGTATGTTGACTCATTTACATCACGGGAAGGAGGACCCAACTCTTAGGGTTAATATGTCTGAATTCTTGTGTGATTCCTTAAATACTTCCATAGAAAGGTATAAAATAGGGACTGGGCCTTTGAAATATCATGGGTTAATTCAACTAATCTGCAAGTACCACTTTCGTAAGAAACCTGAGGGAAAATGGGAGAAGTTTTTAGAGAAAATGGAGAAGCTTGCAATTGCAAGAACCATAGAATCAGGGGAACCATCACACCAGGCTATTCCACCATCCAGAGCAATTTCCCTTAAGGGCTCTTTAGCTTTGGAAGCTCTTAATCCCACCACTCCTGGTGAGGATTTTCTAAACCTCTTCGGTGATGAATTCAAAACCCCTGACTTGCCAGAACAAGTTGATATTATTTATTCTGACACAAGTAAACCCAAAAGGAAGAAAAAGGGGAAAAATAGAACACCCGTCATTTTCCAAGATTTTCCTCCACTCAGAAGGAGTAAGCGGTTGGCTTTTGAATTCTCCGAAACCCCAATATAGGGTAAGGAGGGAAGTTCACAAAAGAAAAAGCCTAAGAGGCCACCTGAGCCTATAGAAATTTCAGAGCATGTCAGTGAAGAGGAGGTACCCCTAAATAAAGAAGATTCAGGTGAAGTGTTTCCTTTCCATTCTGCAAATATGGAGGAAATCTTCAATGATGAAATTTAGGGAAGAGAACCTGAGGGGGATGACCGTGTGCTAGAAAATTTGTCACCCATTGTAAATAAAATTGTTGGAACAACTGAAACAAGTAGTGCCATTACTGAATTAGAAAAGTGTAAAGTAGAAATTGATGATTTACAAAGACAATTTTCTAAAGGTAACGAATTTATAGAATTGCAGAAAGAAGAGTAGGTTGTGCAAATTGCTATAATAAATAAAAGAGTTCGAGAAATAAAGGGCTTGAAGCTTCAATTGCAGGAAAAGGACTAAGAAATCTATAAGTTACAAGAGAAAATGCAGGAACATAATCAAAAGAATAAAACTTATAGTGTTGACATTGCACACAAAGATGCAGAAATGGAAAGAATAAAACAAAATTTTGTGCTCATGCTCACAGCTTTCGAGGAGGATAAGAAAATAAAAACTGAAGAGTTGAACACTTCCATCAGCAAGGTAGTTGAACTAGAATAGGACTTGAAGGAATGCACTGTGAAACCTCAAATGGAGTCCAAAGAAATTCAGATTGAACCAGTTGTAATTGATTGGTTCCAGGTCCGCATTCCACCCCTGCTAATGAAATGGATGGAAAAGTGTTACTTCCTTAAGAACATCCAAGCTGAAAATCATAGGCTAAAGAAGGAACTGGTGCTCCTGAAGGAGTCATTTCATAGGGCCTACAAAGGGAAGCAGGATGCATGTCAACTTGTGGACTATTTGCTGAATTGTAGAAGACCATCAAGAATTTACTCAATGTTCTTGAATGAACAATGGCTAAGATGGAAACTATTTAGGATCTATAATGATCAGCCCTATGAGCCTAATGATAAAGAGTTTGTTAAAATGTTTGTAGAGTTGAATCCTAAAGACCAAGATTTAATTTTTGAATTCTTTCTGCATGACTTGTTATTAGAAAATCATACAGATTTCTTTATCAATTTATTTGTTGGAGAGGTAGAACTGAGGGCATTTCTCTCCACCATGAGGAATCAAATTCATTGGCAGGATCGAACAAAAGAGTTTGCATAGGCAGAGAGAACAGTGGGTCTCCAAATAAGGTCCCCAAATTCAAGGCCTGATGGGTTCAAAGCTACATTTTTGTCTCTCCTTAATGAAAAGATGAAGGGAAGGTATGAAAATAGCCTCAAGCTGTGTTATGACAATTTCATGGCAAATGGACAAAAATTGATTGGAAAAGCATGGCATGCTTGTGAAGAAAGATTCACCCCTCTACCAACTTGCTTAAAGAAAAGAGAGGTTATTTCCCCTCTAAATATCAGGTGGTCATTCAGAAGGGTAGATGTTCTAGTTAAAATCCTGAAGACTCTGAGGACAAAATGGATAGGAATGAAATACAGACCTCCCTTGCTACTTATCCACCCCCGACCTTCAAAATTTCCATAGATCAGAATGATATACTTTTCAATGAATGGAGGGAGAGTGTGATGTTTCACAGAGGGTTCATTCATAACCCTGAAGTTTTCGATGCATCAGCCAGGGAGACACATGATCTCAGTACTCTTTATGAGGAATGGAATATGACTCAGGGGTTTAACTATGGAGCAAGAGGACCTGCCAGAAATTAGGTAGGGGAGGAAATGATGAGGTAAAAATAACCTCATCATAATAAAATCTGGAAAACTTACTTTTGCTAACTCAATCCTAAGCCTGTGCCAATTTATTAAACTTTAGGAGAAGTAATTGTTTATTTTAGGAAAATTATGCTTTCTTTCTTTCTTTTGATCAATTGAGAAAATTTACCAAAGCAGGTTTAATGGGTTGATTTGAGCATTTTTGTAGGAAATAACAGGTCATCATGCGGCTGTTGCAGAAGTTTAACCAACACGTGCCTCAAGAGTAATGTTGTGAACCCACTCCTAGATGCTTGGATGATGCATCGAAGATTTAGTTTATGTTCTTTAAATTTTGTTGCTAAAAACTTTATGGCTCTTCTCGAGCCTTCTACATGTTTATGAGCTTTAAAGATATCGAAGTTAGTTTTAAGTTGAGGAAGACTTTTTCAATGGCTATCCATGCCATTTTAAATTTAGGATTTAGTTATAAAGTTATCTATAAAACTGTAATTTCAAAAGTGATGAATAAGATAGAGAGGAAGTATCGTTACACTATTCATATGGTTTTCCAAATACTGTTATCTGATTTTTGTCTATTGATAATCTGTTGAACTATGAGTGATGAAGACTATACATAATGGGTAGACTCCAGAACTAGTAGCTTATGTGATTTTAAGACGAGGTGTTAACCCGTGAGTTGGCCACTCGAGGGAAGTAGTTTAGATAGATAAGTATTTTTCTATTTTGTTGTTTCATTTGTTAAAGCTAGATATCTATTCAGTAGAAGTAATTGAGTTTGTTAAGAGTGGAGTCTGAAGTTCTAGAGCACTATTGTTTTTCATTAGTATGAGTTATCTTTCGTAGTTGATAAAATCCTTTACTATTAAAAATGTTTCATTATTTGTTCACTTACTTTCCTGCTTTCGTAGTATATTAGTTATTTAGTTTGCTTGTCTCTATGCTTTCTAGTTTAGTTGTGTTGCTTTCTAAATTAGTTATATTACGCTTTTTAACTTAGTATTTCCTGTTTCTCTTAGAGTAGGATTATTTTCTAGTTAAATAGGAATGGCCTTAGATTAAAATTGACTTCGATAGTTGAAGATAAAACATAAAATATAAAATGAGTTATCCAAATCATCTTCTTCTACAAATTGCCTTGGACACTGCCCGATCGACTAATTGACATTCAATTATTCTAAAGTAGTAGGACCTAACGACAACCTATCACATGGCACCATTGAGTCATCTTCACACGCACCAAATTTCCACTCACAATATAATGACAAGTATTATTCATGTTAACTAGCTATAATTAACATTTAAGACTATTAATTTTGTATGCATTTATATTCATGCACACATTTCGATGAACCCACAAAAGTGGTTTACAATTGGAGTGAGGAAGGAAAATTTCCAAAAAATGACCCATTTTAAAAAAAATCATTTTGGGGGGTTCAAATGAACTCTAGGTTCGAGCGAACCCCTTAAATGTGGGAACCCGCATTTTCCCATTGTGAAAAGGAGGTTCACTTGAACGCTAGTTCAAGTGAAGCAGGGTTTGCTCGAACCCCTTAGGTTCGCTCAAACCCCCCTTTTCCCACCTTCCCACCCTCTGACACAAAAAACCTCTAGATTTTTTTCCCTTCGAAGCTCAGGTTTAGGATGAAAATGGCAGATATTTCATAGACCCAATTGGAGTCAAGTAGTCCTCAGAATGAGCTATCCAACAAATATAATTTTAATATGTTTTGGTTTTATAATGTATGTGTTTTTTTAGTTTTATTAAACATAGGTTTTTCATCGAAAATCAAGCTCTATGTTCTACACATGTGGAAAAATAGCAGATTATCAAAATAAATTTTTAAAAAATATGCTCAAGCTGGGTATTGATGTCCTTGATCCATTAAAAAATAAATTTTAATTTCGATACATACAGAAAAAGTTATGTTGTATACGGTCCGCCTATGTCTAAATTATAATTGGTTTGACTTTGAAGCTTGATTAAGGAAAAAATATTTAATAAAACACTATGAAATCAAATGAAAGTGCTAGATATCATAGTTACAACTCTAAATTCGAATTAGAATTTTATCCTTCATAAAAAAAAAATTATGTTGTATACGGTGAGCGTCACTCCTTAAAAATGTTGTTTTCTGAAAAAAGCTAGTTTTCGAAGGAGATGGAAAAAGAAGTGCAATCTGATTCCAAAAAAATTGAAAAATATATATTTAGAATCTATAGACAAAATGTCACAAATCACTAGTTTGCATCATCTTCAAATTCCTCACGGTTTAGCCGCTATAGGAGCCCGAAAGTGAAGATTTAGTTAAAAAAAATCAGTTCAGTGTCTAGTTTTCCCAAAAATTGTAAACCACTATTTTGGGATCACCCATTTAAAATTCCATGTATCATAATTTAAATTATTTATACTTATCAATCCCGACCTTCATGTACCTTCTATTTTAGGATAAATAACATAATTAAGTTGGGTGGAAGTAAAAAGGTCTTTAGTATTATCACACAAACCTTTAGATTCAATTTCTTTCACTTCCTTTTGCCTATCACAAAGAAACAGTAGTATCTAGAGAAGTATAAGAGTAACAAAATTGAGCTGAGGATATTAAAAAATAGAGTACAAAAGTAGAAGGTGATAGATGTGGTTGAATTGTAACAATGGGAGGAGACATTATAAGGAGAGAACCTGCAGTTCACAATTTGTTATTAGAAGATAGGCAATGCTTGCTAATTTTCCAATAGGCAAGTTGGTTGGATTACTTTCTCCAGCTTACAAAATACAATGAGTTGATGACTTAGAAATTTACAAATACCCTACAAAATGATGAAGCCATTATAAGAGGATTAAGGGTTGATGCTTCATAGGCAACTATAACAAAAGTATTAGGGTTTCCACGAACAAAGGTGGAATTCCCAGTGAGTACAAATGCAATTGCTACTAGAAATGAGTTTTCAATGTCTGGAAAAAACCTAGATTCTACATCCCAAGATACAAAATGCCTCTCTTTACCCTGGCTTTGGGCTTCATCTGCCTCATGTATTGTTAAATAATTAACCTACAATGACATACGATCACTTTTATATACTATGCATTTTAAAATTCTTAGCCATTTACGCCATCAAAGAATTGTGAATGTACCTAATTTCTTGTATAATTTGTTAAAAATAATATCAACTAAATACAAAAAGAAAAGAAATCAGTTTATCCTCTCACATTTTTGTTTGGTTACTATATTGATTAAAAGAATCCTTAGAATCGTGGCGGTTACTGTGGTTTTTCTGAAGTTCTTTGGGCTAATGACGGTCAACAATAGGGAGTGGAAGGAGGAATTTGAAGATTTTGCTAGGTTGAATAAATTTTTGTAAGCTGGTGATGATTCTTTTTTGGCTCATAGTCGATAGTCTATGGTTCGTCTCTACTTTGACAGTCTCGTCTGGTTAATCGTTGTTAATGTTTTAAATGGACTTGCTGGTTTTGTCTGGATTTTTGTTTGTATTTACTGGGGTTTGTTTTGATATTAGTTGGCTACTGTAATCAAAACTCTGATGGGAGGGATAGCATGTTATAATTTTTCTTAATTACCTGCATGGCAGACGTATGTATTTCGGCCTTATATTAATAAAATATGACTATTACGTATCAAAAAAAAAAGAATCCTTAGAATCCAATTCTCCAACATATCTTGAGAAGATTTTCTAGCTTGAAACAATGTTAACAATATTCTTCCATGGCTGAATGTAGAAGATATGGGTAGAGAACAAGAAATGGGAGAACATTCTATAGTTGCAACAAAGGGAAACATACCCTCTGGTTCCTCTATTTGTTCACCTACTTGCAACTTATAGGAACATGTAGAACATGAAGAGTAGGAAACTCAACCTGCAACTTCCTAGGAGCAACTTGTAGCATAAGGCACTACATAAACCCTTGCATTTGTCGAGAGCTCTTCTAAGCCAAAGAAAAGGAAAGTTGTGGCCTCTAATTTAAAACCTAAGACGAAACAAAGGAGACCCACACAACCAAGGAGGTGATCACATTGCCTGAGAAGAAAAGGGCCTATAAAAGGAAAGGCTAAAAAGAAACAAGAAAATGTTGTTGTGGTAGAAACTGACACAGATTTTGATGAAGAGAATAATCCTAACAATGATGCAAAAAATCCAATTTTACAACCTTTGTATATGTGTAGCATTTTTGATTCAGATTTAGAGGATATTTTCATGGATAAGAAGAAAAACAAACCTTTGAGAAGCCATGTTTTTAAAGAAGGGTTTGTACCATCAGAGGAGGTGGAAAAAGATTTTTTTTTGGAAAAGGAATAAGAGTTTCTTTTGGAAGGGATGAATTCAAGCAAGGAGTTGAAAGAGGCCTTGCAGAGAATAAAATATTTAAAAGAGCAACTCAAGGTATATCAACAAAGGGAGAGTAACAAGGATGCTAGAATTAGAGAATTGGAAGAAAATTTGCAAAAAATTGAGCAAGGTTCAGGGTTGGAAGCATAGGCACAACTTGCTATAGTTGAAATGAGCAGAAGGAATCAACACCTTGTCAACCCAACTGAATACCCTGTAGACACATAAAAATGGCCTAGACCCGCAAACCACATTCTTCTATATCATGCTTCATCTCAATATAATTAAAATATTTAATTATGTCCTATAGTCCAATGTCAACTATTAATTAAATAATTTTTAATTATTTAATTAATTCACATCTTTTATTCCTCCTCACTATTTAAATAAATAAATTACATTTATTATTTAAATACGTCGCTAATTGCTTATGTCACTCTATAATTAAATAAATTCCTAAATTTATTTATTTATTACTTCCTCATGATTATTTAAATAAATAAACTTTATTTATTTATTTAATACGTCATTAATTATTTATGTCTTCTCATAATTAAATAAATTCCTATTATTTATTTAATTATTATCCTCTCCAACTTTCTTTCTAATTTTAAATAAAATCATATTTAAAATTACCTTTCTAATTTTCCTCCACAATTGAATAAATTTAATTATTAAATTGTCTTATTGATTTTCTTTCTAAATTTAAATAAAAACATTTTATTTAAATTGGCAACTTTCCTCTTTCCAAGTAAATAATTTTAAATAATTATTATCTACTGTCACATGAATTCACCATTTTAGAATTAATTTAAAATATTAATTTCAAAATAGCATTTATCTCCACAAAGTAAGTTATTTCTAAAATAACTTGATTTTCTAAATCTCATCTTCTTATTCAATCTTTATCTTTTGATTTTTGCTAATTCTAACCTCACTGTCACAACTAATTTCATTCCTTGATTTAATTTCCTAAATTAAATCTTGTCCACACATCTGAGGATTTCTACCCTAACCCTAATTGAGAGGTGTCATTTTGAATCTTAACCATTGAATCTAAGGCATTTCTCAATCTCTCATCTCATCTGTCCATTCAAGATTGTATTTTCTATAAAATGACAATCTTGTTCTCATTTTCAAAATCTCTTATTATCTTGATTAATCTTATCTCTGATTATTATCTCTTATTTATCATCTTTTGCATTTGTCATTTAGCTACTTGCATGCTAGAATTAATTTTTATTTGCATTTAGTTCATACAAATCTTTCAAAGTTTTGCTTAGGACTAGTCAAATATAGAGTTTGCTCACACAAATCTGAGGGCACATTATTCAACACAACAAACCAAGGAGGTGCAAAGGAAATTAGCCATGGAGGAGAGAAGAATGGGTGACCTTGTTCTAGTTTTCCTTTCCTTTTCTCATTTTCTCCTTTGCATTCTATTGATTGTTTGGATTTAATTAATATTGAATGCATTATACAACAAACCAATCTATCTTGAAAAAATCCATCATTACATACCCAAGGAAGCCTACTACTCCCACTATGGTAACACTCAACATAGAATTGTGGAACAAAATAAAAGAAATTTCTCAGAAGCAAAAATATTGGGAAAAGGAAAAATCAGAATTATTAGCAACTCATGCTAGAGTGGTTGAAAAACAAGAAACATAGATTAAGAAATTGAAAGTAAAGATTAAAGAATTGGTAGATAAAATAGTCCAGTTATTGAGGTGCAAACCTTCGACCAAGGTGTATACTCTGTTTCTCCATGTAAAGAGCGAAAGTCTTTAATTCCAAATAATCTTATAATTCCTTTAATAAGTTCATTTCCATTCCATACAATATCGTAACTCCATTCAATAAATAAGTTTAATCCTAAAGATTCCAAATATTGACTTTAAAGTCTACAACAAGATTCATAATACATCCAATTACATTCATAAATACGTGTCATCTTTCACGACATTTATAATACAAAACATGGTAAAAGAATTTACAATTCAAGACTTAGGCATTCTATCGCCTTAAGTTCGACAATAATCATACAATAATGAAATATAATAGATATAAAAGAAATATTCATTTGATCTTCAATCCAATAGACAATCTTCAAACATGAAGACGAGAACAAGGTTCAGGCACTTTTTCTGCTGAACCTCGAAGCTTACGCTTCCCTGGAATTCCTTAGTCGTTCAAAGAATACCCGACCCTACATGAATCACTTAGCAAAAAGAAGTCGACAAGCAGGATGGAATCTGATGCGTGCCTAGTATAACTAGTAATTCCACAAGCATTTTCATTTTTCTAATCCATTTAAGAAACAAGCAAGTTCAATACTAGGATACGGTAGAGAGTTATATATATTCCATCTATTTCAATGGTTCTTAAGTTACTCGGCCAAGTAAAATGTCATGCACGACAAATAATAGTAGTTTTGGAAAAGAAAAACTACGCTCTCTATAAACCCATATTCGACATCCGTCTCGGAAGGTAACTTTCCAAACACATGACATGCACATTCAATTATCAAGCATGCATGGTTCCATTCAATATAAATAAATTATCTTTCCCAACACATGTCATGTGCATTCCATTATCAAGCATGCATGGTTTTATTGCAGTAATTTCACCAATTTAAATCACAAATAACATTAAATTCATGTCTAAATTAAAATAAAAGAAGGTGTCTCTCAAGTATGTAACTAAATACATATAAAACCAGAATAAATGAGCACACATTCTTTCGGTTCATTTATGCATAAAATTTATCTTCGCTTCAATTTAAACCTTTTTTAATTCGTTGCATTTCAAAGTAAGTATATTTTTAACTTGCTTTCTTCTCTTTTATGTTTTTCATATTTCCTTTTTTTAAATAATAATATCTTTTCAAAATCACAAAACCTCATATTTACTTTTGTTTTGTAGCAATTTAATATCATTTCTAGAGAATTATCAAATCTCACTTTCTTCTTTTCAAGCATATTTAAATACACAAAATTATTTTAATCCTTTCATTCTGGAAAACATTCAATAATTTTAATGATTTCATGTTCTTTTCTGGTAATTTCCAATTCTTTGTCTGTACAGTTAACGAATCTTGTTTTCATTTGGTGGTTTTTTTAATCTAAAACATGTTGTTTTCTGGAAATCTTCACTATGTTTAATGGAATAAATCTTTAAACATACAATTTTTTGTACTTATCTTTTCATAAACTAAAAACAACATTCTTTAAGATCAACGAAGTTTACTGTCTCTAATTCTGTAATATATGTTCAATAAATTTTCTATTCAAGCTTGTTCTTTTTCTACATGAAAATATAGTCTACTATATGAACTTTTCTTCTAAATTTGATAAGAAAGAGTCATATGTTTTCATTTGATATTAATAAAAGAAAATGGTTAAATTTATATACTAAGATTGAAAATTTGGAAAATATGCTTCCATTAAATCTACCTGACAACATTTTATTGCTCTGTGTCCTCTAAATCTGGCAATGAATATTTGTCTTTCTATCAATTTTTCTCCTGTAGTTGTTCTTCTATTCTCTTCTTTTGCTGTTCTGGATTCTCTTTTTGTTCTGACCGCCCCCTATCTTCTTTCTCCCATTTGTATGCTAGAGATAGCAATTTTGTCCTCCTCTCTCCATTTGTTCGCTCTCTTCCTCACTCCCTTTCTACTCTTCTTTCCTACCTCTCTTACTGCTGCTTGCGTGTGATGGAGGGAAGATTTCAGTCTATGCTTACCTCTTCCTAGCCGCGCCTCTCCTCTGTCTTCTCCCATGTGCCTCACACTAACTCCTTTTCTCTCTTCTCTCTCTGCTGGCCGCGCCTTTCTTCCCTCTCTCCCTACGCACCTCACCTTGTCTTCACTTGCTGGCAACTCTCCTTCCACCTGCGCCCTTCCTCTTCTCCCTTTGGTCGCGCCTTGTCTTCTCTTCACATGCGCACCCCTCTTCTCCCACTTGCTACGCATTTCCCTTATCTCCTCCCTCTCATGCGTATGAAAAAGATAACAGAATATTCAATAAAGAAAATGATTAGCTCTCTCTCTCCTTTACACTTGTGCACCTGGGAGATCCACCGAAATAAAACCAACTCCTTTTTTATGTTTTTTTCTACCTCTGTCTAAAAATGGATTTTTACTCTTCTTTTTCCATTCAAATTTCTTCTCCTTTTTACTCATGCAAAATGGTGGAGTCCTCATTAAGGTTCGATCCACAATCCATGCCAAATTCCCAGCAAAATTGGCCATGACTCCAAGTTCTTATCTTTGACTGCATGCAAAATTTATTGAGAGGTGATTGTTTTCTAATTGCTTACTGTTTTTCTCTTTTCAATTCCATTTTTAAACGTATTGCATTTCTAATTTCATTAAATACTAAATTTAATATCTATTTCTTCAATCATAAAATTCAATGTATGGATTTTTCTTTAATATAAATATATATAATAACTAGATCACTATATATATTTTCACCATTAAAATTTTATTTCAATAATTTAGAATAAAACGCATTATTATTTTCAACTGAAAATAAAAGGTTTACATAAGGAAGTAATTCTTTAAAAAAAATCAATTTGACTACCTTTTCGCAAATAAGCAATCTTTCCACTTCAAAAGCAAACATATTCATTTTCACATAAATTTGAACAATCAGACAAACTTGTTAAAAATTTACAAACAAGAATCATCACGAAAACACATTATAACAAAGTGGTGTGTGATATTCCATCATCCTTATTAACGTCTAATGGCTAAAATGGCTCTACCTGATCAATGTTCTCGCCTTCATTCTCATTCACCTGTTCCTGCGTTCACTTGCACTCAAGTTCTCATCAGCAATGACAAACCCTAAATTTCATAATAATGAATTCAAATCATTTCATTTGCATTTAAATCTCAATTTCAATTATGACATTTTCCCAGCGTGAGACTTTTTCCCGGCGTGAGATAACATTCTGGCTAGAAGCTAGCACATAATATAGCCTATTGGCTAAATAATGGGACACGGCCCGTTGATAATTTTTGACCTCTGTCAACTCCTACGTCAAAATCGCAACAACCAATGAATGGCGGTGAAAGGGAATGCCAATAGATTTAATATTGATGAGCTTCACACACAATGGTTGTAGAGATAAATCCCGAATATCATCTAATATGCTCTGATGGTGAACAAGGCAAGTGATTCGGCTATTAAAGAAACCAATATAATTTTTGACTATAATCAACGCCCATATAGAATCGAATTTATAAATTGAATTGCCTTGTAAATAATTCTGTGATGGGGCAGGATGACTAATCGCAAATGGTATTCAATAGAGGTCTCAATAGTATCAATGACGCTTAGCAAAGACATTAGAATGAGATTCAACATGGAAAAATAAGACTCTTCATCTGGAAGAACTCCACAACAAAATGGAGTTGTTGAGAGGAAAAATAGAACATTTCAAGCTATGTTAGATGAGTCTAAGCTTTCTTTCAATTTCAATAATCATCTAACATAAACATGCAAATCTCATGATTAATAATTGCAATTAAATAATTGATAAAAATCAGTACGTGACACTCCAAGAGAAATTTCTTTGTTTTTCAGTTTAGCTAGATAATTAGTGACATCCCTCTTACTGTAAATTCACCAACATTGTTTCTAGAAGTATTCTAACAATCCACACCAGAAATACAGGTTCAGTTGTGTGAATTTTATTTACACAAATTGATTCTCCCTTATGAAACTAAATGGAATCCACTTATATTTCTCGGGGATGTTCAAGTTAGAGCCTTAACTACCTATATTAGAAATTAACATTTGAGGGGATAATTGCTTCAAGAATACCAGGAAAGGGAAAAATCATCCCCTCTTTAGTCGAGGGAAGAATCAACAAATCTATATGCAATGGTGGACTAGTGGATAGATCTCATAAAAAAGAAGGGAGTGGCAATAAAAATAATGGCATGTAGAGAAAGATACTGCAAGAGATTTAAGGAACTAGTAGTAGTAACAATTAAGCAGCTACTTGAATTTTCCCATAACAGATGGAGGGATCTTACCCCATAACTCAAAAAGAAGGAACCCCATTGTGTTTTCAATTATGTGGCAATAGTTAAAAGATCACATAAGTATATTATAGTTGCCTTGAAAAATGAAATTACTTGGCTTCCTCTTACCTTTCATCCTCCTCTCCTCATGTTCCCTGTACATTAGAAATGAAGGAAATGAGAGGAAGATGTAGAAGAAAACAATAGTTGGGCAAAGATATCAGACCAACATGGTTTTTACTTGAAGTAGGGGACAAGAGTGACCAAAGTTGTGGACTACATAGAAATTGCAATGCAATACAACCTTTAGCCTTGAAATTTCTTGAGGACACACAAGAACTTAAGTGGGGGTAAATGATGAGCTATATAATTGCTCAACTTCATGTTGTTATTTCATACTTTTATCTTTATTTTCTGCTAAATTTTGAGACATTACAAAACTTTTCATATATAACTTTAAGTAGTTTAAAGTATTTGAAATTGAACATGTTATATTAATATGTGTATGTATGAGTTATGAATGTCCATGAAGTTTAGTAGGATTTTTATGTTTAAATTATGGTTGTTAACATTGAGAATGCCTTGGAAAATAAAACTAGCATTTGTAACAAGATATCTATCAACTCCCAATAACGGGCTTCTCAACCTACAACATAAGGACTATAGTTTGATGCAAAGGAGTCAATCTACTGCGACACAACCACTTTTAGAAGAAGATGTAGGTGATAATTTAATGATCATATCATGAATCAATGAACATTACTTTTATCTTTCAATAAGACAACCAAGAGAAGAAGTACGTTCTCAATAGGACTGTGAATTATAACAAAGTTCTTCTACCAAACATGTTTTCTATTATAAATAGTTAAATTTGTTGAGTATAGATTCCTTGTTTGATTTTGTCGTAGGGGAAATATGAAAGCATGAATGAAAGAATCATTGAAGTCATTAGAGTCTATAAACACTGAAAACTCACACAATTGAGATCATGTACAAACCCATACTCAATGAAATTAACTTGCAAAGCTTCAAATGATTTAATATAAAGAAATGAATGCAAATTCAAAGCTATTAAATCAAATAGAAATGAATTATTTAATTATTTAGAACAATGAATAAATTAAAACCTCACTTAGAGGTAGTAGCCAAGATGTTTGGTGAAGATGTGGAATATGTACTCAAGGGCTCAAAATATATTTTATCTTCACTCATCTCTCTAGCTTAGGGTGCTCCAATAAATGAAAGAAGGGTTGGAAGATCAAAAACTAAGGTAGGAGAAGTGGTAGAGTGTTATGTTATGAAAAATTCTTGGGGGTACAAAAGAGCATGGGCACTATAAAGAACTCAGGAAATTTAGATTAGATGCCTTCGAATAAACTCACTAGCCTGTACTTAAACAATTATAGGAGGGGAAATATAATCCAAACTGTTACATAGTGCCTCCAATAAATAACCAAAGACCTTTTGAAATCCAAATGAGGGTACTTAAATAGACTATAAATCTCAATAAAAATCATTGTTAGGGGGAAATCAAAAGGTAACTAGTGTAAGTGGATTTAGGACTCAACTAAGCTTGAAATTAGAAGCCAAAATGATGGGGAAACATTTAAAATTGAGATTTTTCACATGTCAATATGAACACCAAGCTCATCCCTTTTATCAATGAGGTCGCCCCTTTTATGAGGGTGGGATAGCCCTTTTCTAGGGTAGGTAACCTAGGTGACCCCTAACATACTTGAGTGATAGGGAAAATTTGAGAATTCTCAAGTGACCCCACCACTTGAAGGGTGAACAAATAGTTTCAAGCAAGCATAAGGGTATTCATGAGAGATGGAAAGTTCAAGAGGCCAATTTTTGGCGCTTACAAGATCTAGATATGAGTTTGATGTAGAATAAATAAGAATATTATTCTTCATTATTAGAACGATCTCATACCTCAGTGGTTCAATTCATTTAATATTAGAGTTAGGATTTATATATAGGTTTTTTCATTTTTAGTAACACTATGATGCTCTTTAATATCTATTTTCTATGTGATGTGAAGAAATTCCAAGAGTTGAGGTGATCAAGAGAGAGTTTTGTAGTAGTCTAGTTTGCAACTTTCTAAATAGATGTGTGTTCTTGGCTCTTAGACACTATATGATAGAGGACATTAGGCACATCTTCTATGAGATTTTGTTAGTTTTAGACTAGAAATTACCTATGTAGAGGGAGTCCTAAGAATTCATATGTGTTATTAAACTATGGTATAATGATATTTTGGTGTTTTTGTATGTTTATGTATTTGTTATCAAAGAAGACATAATTTATGTAAGCTAATAAATATACAAGGACTTGTGATCACATATTAAAATAGATATGTAGATAAGTAGAAGGTATACCAATGATATGTGTACAACTAGTTGGATTTGAGTATTTCATAGATACTCAATCTTGTTAGATAGATGAGATGGAAGTTGGTTTATGTGTTTGGGTTAAAGCATTAAACTAAGACCATGTTCTTGAATTTAGTATCCCATATTTTATGCTTGGGAATGATGGAGGATGAGATTGTTGTGGTCAAGATGGTGGCCACTTGGTGGATGTTTTAGATGCTTTGTTGATCTCATGGGCACATAGGAGTCAACCAATCTAGCATTGTTATGTCCTTAGTAGTTAGTTTATTTTGTTGGAGCCCCATATGATTTTGTAGTGTGAATATAAATGGGAATAATATTAATATTAGGTGTACTATTTACCTTACATATCCTAAGGTCTAATGTAACTTGTCATTTATAAGGATAATTATGTATGTCTCCAATAATCATTGAGTGGGAAAATTGGGAAGCCCATATGAGGGTGGAGAGATATGTAATTATTTTACTATTATATTTAGAGACTTGGAAATATTATTGTAACAAGAAACTAATGTGGGAATTATTACATAATGGACTTGTACGAGTACCTTCCATTATTAGTGGGTGTAAGTTATAATCAATGCTTCAAGGTTGAGTGCTTTGTAGCTCTTCCTATGTAAAATTGAGTATTGGAAGTCAAATATTCTTTTGTAAGATTTTATATTTCGAGATAGCTCCACACATGTGGGGGTTGTGAGAATTCATATTGTGGTATTTTTGGACCTTGTTTGGGCTCATGGTATTATTGTTTGTTATTTTTTTAAGCCTCCTTAAGTATATCTATTGGAGGCATTAGATAAAGAATGTATGAAACTTATTTTTATAGGGTTATATTGTCAATTTTACACTAGAGGATAAATAGTGTTGACCTCATTAAAGTAATGCATGGATAAGCTTTGTGAATGTATTATAACCATGATTAATTTGGTAATACATTAGGTTATGTGTTGCTTTAGAGGTTGGGTTTTTATTGAAAGATGTTTCCTACGATATGTATATATCTCTTATCTTGTTGTGGTTGCTTCTATTTTTATTTTCTCATTCTATTTTTCTAAGTTATATTTACATAATATAATGTTGATAGTTTTTTTGGAGATTTATTTTTTGTAAACTTTTTGTTTAGAGTTAATATGGAAACACTTGCATGTTTAGTATTAGATATTTGTTTGAATTAAATTGCTAAGGGGTTTGTAGGCACTTTCCATAACACATCTCATCACTAAACCTTTTAAGAGTCATAAATTTCACATATAGAATTGAAATCAAGTGTTAGGCTTAAAATTGGGTTTTTTTTTGAAACTAAATCATTTTTTGAGATGAAACTAAATATATGATCTAAAAATATTTAAGAGGTCTCTCTTATTAATAATTTATCCCCTTTGTCTATAACACTTAGAGTATATTCCCTACAAGTTGCTAGCAACAATTTGAGGGAACAATTTGGGACCAAGTTGATTGTCCACCCTCCAAGATATCAAAATGGTAATGGCTTGAGACATCCTTGAAGTAGTATCTTTCATTTCTTGGAGCATCATGGGGGTGATAAATTGAGTCCTTCCTAGGACTACTTTTGGTAAAACCTTGATTTCAAGATCAAATTCTAAACTCATTTCCCTTTAAGGTATCGCCATAATGATAGATTGAGGAATTACTTGAGAAAATGTCCTTGTCCAATATATCATTTTGTAATATTTCCCTTACCTCTCTATTCTATAACAACCATGAAGTAGAAATGGCCAAAATGACAATAGCATGAAACAACTTCCACAAGTGAACAAAATGAGCACAATAGTATGTCTATCAAATATAAAATGAAGAGTATATAATACAATGATTAATACTTGCATATAGGGAAGGATGATGAGGTGAGAAGGTAGGAGTGAAACTTTGACTAACCCTCCAAAGATGAAACACGTGTGAGCTCACTTGACAAGTATGTGAGAAATTGTCAATAGGTGTCTCAAGTCATGAGAACACATATCTTAACTATATAAAGTGAGACAAAAGAAAAAGAAACCTAAGTAAAATTAAGCTAGGTGTGAATAGGTCAATCCTAGAAAGGTGATTAGCTAAATAGGTAGATAACGACTCTATTTGCACTAACAACCCCCACTTAACTGCAACTTAGTGAGTAATGTATGCAATAATGATGAGTCCTAGCTACTAGGCCATGTTAGGTACTCATGTATAAATATCTCATAAAGTGGAGTAAAGGAGAAAAACTGATGGAAAATAAAAACTCCTCTCCAAAAGAGAAATGAAATGAACAAGTGAAGAAGAAGTGATAGATGGAGAATGTTGAGAAATGTGACTCAAATTTACTGGCTTGATCGACTTCCTGGAGCAATTGTGTTTTCCTCCTTCATCGACCTGATTTAAGTCAATGGTTTTCAATATTTTCTAACTGAAGTCGTGGGGTTATAAAGTTTCATAACCTCTTGACTTAGCGATTGTGAAGTGAAGGCCAATCCCTTTGTTGTCGGCGTGTCACTAGTTTTGCGAACTTTGCGAATGACAACCTCCAACTTGAGGTTCAGAAGTTCGAGTTTTGAGCGATAGAGCGATCCCTTTGTAGTTGGTGAGTCGCAGGTTCTAGGAACTTCACAACCTATGACATGAGGTTTTGAAGTTTGGTTTTTCAGCGATATAGTGATTTGGAAGCCAATGGATGTGGGACCCGATAGGGTGGTGGATCATGAGAAGAGTCTGATAGGTGGCGATGATGTGGAGGACATATGGCATGTGGGCCCATGTGCTCAGTGAACATTAGTGAGATAGTAATGAATGTCTCTTAGACTGGGTGGCATGGTGTTAAGTGTATAACCCTAAGTTCAATGCTGGAGATTTGTTCGACTGCTTATCTGACGACCATAATTAAAATTCTAGATGATGTTAGAGTAATAAGTTATTTTAGTTAATTAATTTAATCATATTGGTTAATTAATTAAGTCACTTATCACTTTAGGTTTACTTAAGCTAAACTTAGGCACATTGATAATTATTTTATTAATTATTAAGTTTGCACACTAGGGTTTCTTGATCTCCTTCATAAGGATTGATCTCATTGTAATTATTCGATTCTCTTAATGAATTTTTACTAATTGAGGCTTGCAAAACATCTTCTTTGGTTCTGAATATCTTTCATTCTTTGTGATAGGTTATTGCATGTAGGTGATTCTTGGGGTTTATTAGGTTGGGTTTCTCAACTTCTACATGGTATTAGAGCTTCAGATCTGCAGCTGCTTGTTCGTCTTTTGAAGGATATTGCCTTACAATGATTTTTAAGTGCAAGGGTTTTAGCCAGACATATTTTTGCAAGATCTGGGGGTAGCTCTTTTTTTGGTCATTTTTGGGCAAAACAGACGTCGCCATGGTGTTCAAAGCACCCAAAAAACCTTAGAAATGCCTTTCATTTCGTCGAAAAAGGCCTCCGTTTGTCAGATCTGTGAGGGTTTCCAGATCCAAAGTGTACCTGTAATTTTGGAGCATTTTTAGCCCAAATGAACCTCACCATCGCATTCAAAGCACCCAAAAACCCCTAAATTGATTGTCAAATTATCAAAATCGGACACAGTGACTCCGGGAGGCAAAACAAATTCATTTATGGGTCGTACGGCCTGGTACGACATGCAATCTGAGATTTTTTTTGAAACAAACTAGAGTTAATGGCTGCCGCCATCAGTTAACCGCTAGTGGTTAATGCTAGCGGCTAGCCTAACTGCCAGGCTTAACCCTCAAACCTTTTGGAGCAGTTTTTGGTATTTTGGCCATAACTTTTGCATATGAACTCGATTTTTCAACAAAAAAAATATCGTTGGAAAGCTGGTTCCGAGCCTAATCCAATGGTGTAGGTTTTATTTTCAAGTTTTTCCATTTTGATGCCTTTTTTGACAGTCAAAGTTAGAATATGGTTTTTACACTCTAAGGGGCGTGACTTTTGTGTCCAAACTCCATTTTGCGCAAACGAATAGGCATTGGAAAGCCGGTTCAGTGATCTACATAGTGATTAGACTTATTTTCCCATATTTTTCCCTAGGTATATTTTATTTAGATTTTTGTGTTTTCATAGTTTGCTTAATTAGTTGGACGTTTTGGCACTTGGGAACCTCCTATTTGCGTCATTTGGCTCTATTTCATTTGATCTACATGCAGTAAGGTCAGTTTTCTCAAATTGTTTAATTTGAAGAGTTATCATGGGTTTTTTTACTCACACTTCAATTGTAATCTTGGAATGGGGTAATTATGAGTCATGGGCAAAGGGCATACTTACACATTGTAAATGGCTTAATATTTTGACTTATTTGTATGATATCATACTTGAACTAGCCACTTCAGAGGGAAAATTAGCTTGGGATATCATTAGAGATCACATAGTAGGACTTATATTGTCTAGTTTTGATGATGACACTGTGTGGGCTGTATCGGACATTTTGTGTCTCCACCCACTTTGGACACGTCTTTGGGAGATCTATGGAGACCCCAATATCTCTTCATTCTTAGAGGATCCTGCTTCAAATTATCTCTTACCCATTGCTTGGAGAGAGAATATACCCTTTGATCATGATACTTTAGAGGAGCTTGAGTATTTAGACATCCTTGCATGTTTTGATGGATCAGAGGCTTGTCTCACCATTCCTACTCTTCAGACTGAGATTACACATGTATCATCTATTATTCCTGATGACATCAGTATCGCCACATTAGCCCCTATGGATTTAGTTCAACATCATGACCATCTTGGTCATTCATTATCTGCTACATCATGGGATTCTTATCTTGCAGACACATTCTTGTTTGTTGAGTCTCACATTGCAGATCTTGAGGATTATTTTGAGGACATACATCCCCTCTACCTTGACAGCCACGTTATCACTGTATGCCCACCATTATCCGTGGATTCAAAGGTTTTATTTCAGGAGTCTTCACATCAATTTGGATTTGGCATCATTTGTTTTAGTTTAGACAGAGAGATTCTTCAACATCCTATCATGGCACACATCTTGAGACAGATTGGTTCATCACTCTTCACAAGGTTTCTTCGACATCATCTTTTGGATCCATTTCTTCCCAAGGGGAGGAATATCATTTTCTGCTTCATGATCTCTTTTTGGATTCTACATTAGGCATCTACCATTGCGACAAGAGTTTCTTCATTGTGGGGGGGCCTTCTTGTCTCTTTCTATCTCTCCTATAGAGACTATTGTATATGTACTTATATTATAGAAGTTGTCTATGGGGGGTTTCATGTAATCCACCTCCTATCCTTCTTTCATTAGTGCATTGCATTCCTTTCTTTGCATTCTATTTTGGGGAGGAGTTTTGTTCCCACTGGGTTTTCTCCTTTACCCCATTTTGGTTTAGTTTGCATTGCATATTGTACATGGGTACCTGATCAGGCCTTTGTTGCAAGGACCCATCTTTGCTTTCATGCATCTTTTCCTAGTGTTTTAGCTTCTCCCCAAGTTCATCTTAAGGGGGGGTGTTAGAGTAATAAGTTATTTCACTTAATTAATTTAATTATATTGGTTAATTAATTAAGTCACTTATCACTTTAGGTCTACTTAAGCTAAACTTAGGCACATTAATAATTATTTTATAATTATTAAGTGTGCACACTAAGGTTTCTTTTAGGGTTTCTTTATCTCCTTCATAAGGATTGATCTCATTGTAATTATTCGATTCTCTTAATGCATTTTTACTATTTGAGGCTTGCAGAACATCTTCTTTGGTTATGAATATCTTTCATTCTTTGTGATAGGTTATTGCATGCAGGTGATTCTTGGTTTTTGTGAGGTTGGGTTTCTCAACTTCTATAGATGATGGTGTGTGGCTTGAGGTGAAACCCTAAAGGGTGGTGGTAGTTGAAGATTCATATAGAGAGTGGTGGTTACCTGGTTGGTAGCAGACTGGTCGAGAGGCTGGGGAGCTGTGAGCCGAGAGAGATGAACCTTGCAAAAGGTGAAGACCGAGCGACTGTATGATAAAGAGGCTGCGAGGCTCGTGGTAAATTCGTGAGGTTGTGTAGCCGAATGAGATGTCTCTTGCTGAGTGAGAAGAAAAAAAAAACATGGATATGTTACTGAATTATCTCTAGAATGGAATAAGATGTAAATCTCCTGTAAAGGTTGTGAGCCTGATATTGTATTGTAACTATATTTTATTGCTAAATAATACAATGGCGATTTTGGATTTTGGAGCGTGGGGTTTTTTTACTCGAAAGGGTTTTCCCCACATAAATTTGTGTGTTCATGTCTTCTGTTCCATCTTTCATGGTTGTTGGTTTTGTTTACTGAACATATTAAAGATGTTGTTTGGAATTGGTTTCATTAGCACTAATTTTTCTCTAAGGGTAAATGTGGGAAATGAACTATATCTGATTCCGATTTGTGGCATAGTAGTTTGTGTCTTTGAGGTAATCTGATGAAATTAAAATTACTAAAGACACTATGGATCTTGGATGTCTCCTTCTAAGATGACTGGCATTTACCAACAAGTGGTATCAGAGCCATCTTCTAGGATGTGTTTCTTCCTAGTGTGTTGCTAGTTTTGGGTATTCCTTCTGTGAATATTTCTTAGTCTATCAGGCTTAAGGAAATATAAAGGAATCAACTGATGTTTTGATCCTTTGGTGAGTGGAAGTTTATGCTCTTTTGCTTCAGTTTCATGAGACAACTCGCAGCATGAAAGATGGTGAAGATGGAGACACTGGAACTGGTCATACTGGAATGTTGTGATCTGAGGTTCCTTGTTGGTAGCGGTATAACCCTAATGCATGGGGTAAAATATTTTTCTTCATGGTTGTGTTGCAGAAAAATCTTTCATTTTGGGTGTTTGTGTGAGAGGCTCCCTGATGATATGGAGAAGTTTGGGTTGTTGTTCAGTCATGGAGTAATGTGCTTATGCTGGGTATTTTTTCTTGGTATTGGAAGGCACAATTTTATGGTACCCCAATTGCATGAAGGCTATGGAGTTGATCTTTGGATGATCTGGAAGCTTCTGAAATAGCCAGTCTCTCTCAAATGCATGTGCATATTGGTGGTTTTGGAGCTGGCTTGAAATGGGCCTGAAGTTCCTGAATTGTTGTTTCCTCTCAAGGATGTTTTGTACTTGCATGGCTCTATGGTTTTGCAGGTTTTACATTGGTCAAGCAAAACTTGTGGTTATGTGGAGCTATTTTTAAGCTATTTTCTAGACCCTGGATTTTGGGGTGTGATTGGATGAGATAGTTGCAATTTGGCATGGTTTGAGGAGATGTGATTTTGTCTCTGCATGGGAATGTTGGTACATGATTATTCACTCAACATTCTTGTGTTGATGCTTGGTGGTTTCCTAAACTATGGTTCTTGTTGTGGACATGATTGGAAAATCAAGTTTGAACTTGATTTGGTGTTTGTCATGTTGTCTACATGGTAAATTCTATTTGAGATCTCAATTTTATAGTTTCTAGTGCGATGATGGGTTTTGCATGTATTTGTTGAATGGATCTATGGGTTGTGCAATGTTGTGGGCTGTCTTTACCTACATTTTTGCTGAGGGATAACTTAGAAGTGGACTGTCTATATCCATGAGGTTGATTCAGAGTTGGTGTAGACTTGTTAGTTGGCCTTGTCTATGGTCACTTGTGCATTGGTGTGGTTGCTTTGAGATGAGAGGATGGATGATGTAGAGTACCTGAATAGTCGGCTATGGGGACCTATAGCATGTGTATCATGATGTCATGGATAGCTTGGTTACACTGGTTTGTGTTTCCTTTTGACAATGATGGTTTTGTTTGCTTGGTTTGGAGATCTTGGTGCTGCTTGGTATTGTTGTCAGATGGACATGTTGTTGAGTGGACCTAGAGGTTTTTTAGATTATCAAATGTTTGGTCATGATGCTTAGAGATATCACGTGTCACGGTTCAGTGGGAGATTAGCAGTGGTTGTGGATTCATCACTTTGTGGTGAATGATCTTCTTTAGTGTTGCAAATGTTACCAGGAAGAGCTCTTAGATCTTGTTGTTGTAGGAGGGTTCTTTCACATTTGCATGGACATTATTTGAAGATGTGCAACATCTTGGAACCATGGAGTATTCTTGGAGTCTTTGGTTGAGGTGTTGGTGGTGCTTGACAAGTGATATAGGTTTAGGGTTTGTTTGCTTAATGTCATGATAGTCTCTTCTTTGCACATTAGAGTCTTGGAATGTTGCATTGCTCTTGAGACCATGGTTAGTTCACTTGAAGCATGGTATCTCCTAAGGGGAATGTGTAGATCATGATGTCATGATAGGTTATTGATTCAAATGATTGGAGATTTGATAGTGGTCTGGTAATTCTTTGTGTTTTGGGTGCATTGGTCATATGCTTGAGAACTTCATGATAGTGGAGTGATGCATTTCGAGTTTAGCATGAGATGTCATTTGCAGGTGATCATGAATACATGAAGAATAAGGTGAGGCTGTAATTTCTCTTGAGAGGAGAGAAGTGTTGATGGTTAATCTTGATGAAGTTTTCAACAGAAAGTCCGAGAAGCCTTCACCTTGGTTGGACATGAGTTCAATAGAGACAATGAGGAGATTGCTCTTGGAGAAGTCATGATGGCTTGTATATCTTGGAGGAGAACTCTCATTCCCTACTCTTGATCTACTTGGAAAATTATCATTTGAAAGGTATTTCCCATTATTTCTTTCATATGTGCTATGTTCGTGCTTTGATTCTCATGGAATGAGTTGATTCTTGGTGATTGGCTTTGGATACTCATTTGAGGATTGGTTTACAATGTGTTAATATGCTTTCTCTCATGGATATGGATCTTGAACTGCTATTAGATGATTCTGAAGGATTCATTGTGAGAGATGGATAACATGGTAATCTCCTTATGCATTGTGATTACATTCATTGATGTTGAGCTTAGGAGATGCATTGGGCATATTTATTGAAATGGGAAATGAATTAGTTTGATCTTCTTGGAGAAGCTTACATCCATATAATTACATGATACATACGTTATGTTTGGTCTTGGAGATTGAATAGTTGGGTGTTGTTATGTTGTTCTCTTTGGGGTGTTGTGAAGGATATCATACTTGACACAGTTGGCATTTAGAGGTGTCTATAGGATGATTTTTCTATAGGTACATGATATGCAGAGGTGCTCTCTTTGATCTTGGTTATCTTCCTAGATGTTTGGTTTCACATTACATTGGTTTGAGGTCTAATTGGAGTTATAGTGATCACTAGTTTGTGGTCATGATTTTTCACTCATGTTCTTGGGTGATGACATGGGGGCTCTTTATATCTTTCCTTTGTTTGGTGTGGAGAACTTGGGAGAGCGGTGTAGACTTGTGGTGAGAGTTGTTATCAATTTACAAATTTTTCATATCATTGTAGATGATTCCTTGGTACTACATGATGTTGGTTTACACTTCTATATGATGCTATTGGTAGACTTGGTATGCCTTGATCTTTTCAGATTTATCACCCTTGCAGTGGGAGTGGCATGAGTTTGCTGATGTTGATACCTTTGAGGTATGTGTGATTGGATGTATTAGCACTTGTTGTGAGTGTTATTTTTAGCCACGTGGGTTGATTAGCTGGATGGGAGCAACCAATTTTTTGGTTGATGTTCTAGCTGATGTTCTATCTTGTTTTCTAGAGAATGACTTCATGGTTTTGTTCATGTTGAGGGCCTTGAAGTTGTTTTTTTCTTATGTATAGCGAGTGAGCATAATAGATTAGTGGTAGTGTTGTAGCCCTTGTCATCTATTGGATATGATGCTTGTGCTCTTGAGATTGGTGCATATACGCCTTGGCTCGTTCATTTTCCTATGGTGGATTGCTGGAACTATTGCCTAAGTTGGTGGACAACTTGGATGTCATTGCAGGTGTCTTGGTTGGAGCACAAAAGCATTGTTTAAGATTCTTGAGTTTTCTTTGGAAGAAGCCAGTAAGTTCTTCGTCAAGTGGGAGAATGTTGAGAAATGTGACTCAAATTTATTAGCTTGATCTACTTCCTGGAGCAATTGTGTTTTCCTCCTTCATCATCTTGAGTTAAGTTGTTGGTTTTCAATATTTTCTAACTGAAGTCATGGGGTTCTAAAGTTTCATAACCTCCCGTCTTAGTGACTGTGAAGTGAAGGCTAATCCCTTTGTTGCTGGTGTGTTGTGGGTTTTGTGAACTTCACAACCTCCGAGTTGATGTTTGAAAGTTTGGGTTTTGAGCGATAGAGTGATCCCTTTGCAGTTGGCGAGTCACAGGTTCTGGGAACTTCACAACCCATGAGGTTTTGAATTTTGGTTTTTTAGCAATATAGCGACTCGAAAGCTGATAGATGTGGGACCCGATATGGTGGTGGATTGTGACGAGAGGCTGATAGGTGGCGATGATGTGGAGGATAGATGGCATGTGGGCCCATGTGCTCGATGAACATCGATGAGACAGTAATGAGTGTCTCTTCAATTGAGCGACATGGTGCTAGGTGTATAACCCTAAGTTTGACGATGGAGATTTGTTCAACTACTTATCTGATGACTAGAATTAAAATGTTGGATGATGGCATGTGGCTTGAGGTGAACCCTAAAGGGGTGTGATAGTTGAAGAGTTGTATAGAGTGTGGCAGTTACCTGGTTGGTGGAAGACTGGTCGAGAGGCTAGGGAGCTATGAGCTGAGAGATAGATGAATCTTGTAGAAGGTGAAGACCGAGCGGTTGTGTGACAAAGAGGCCAAGAGGCTAGTGGTCAAGTCATGAGGCTGTGTAGCCGAACAAGATGTCTCTTGCTGAGCGAGAAGAAAAATAAAATAGGGTTATGCTGTTAGATTACCTCCAAAATGGAACAAGATGTAAATCTCTTGTAAAGGGTGTGAGCTTGATATTGTATTGTAACTGTATTTTGTTGCTACATAATATAATGATGATTTTGGCTTTTGGATTGTGGAGTTTTTTACCTGAAAGAGTTTTCCCAATGTAAATCTGTGTGTTTGTGTCTTCTCTTCCATCTTTCATGGTTGTTGATTTTGTTTATTGAACCTATTAATGTTGTTGTTTGGAACTGGTTTCATTAGCATCAATTTTTCTCTAAGGGTCAATGTGAGAAATGAACTATATCTGATTTCACTTTATGGAATAGTAGTTTGTGTCTTTGAGGTAATATGATGAAATTAAAATTATTAAAGACACTACAGATCTTGGATGTTTGCTTCTAATATGACCAAAATTTCCCAATAGAGAACTCATGATGACCCCCAAGGACTACTTCTAGCACAAGTTATAATGAATGTTCTCCCCATAGGAGAGAAAAGAGAGAAGGTCCTGTGAACCCCCCAAAAAAATGTGAAGAGATGAACTCCATGTGAGGAAATGCTTCCTCCTAAAATTGACAGTAGAAGAGAAACCATGCATCCTCCCCTCAAGATGATGCTTGTAGTGATAGTAGATGCTCAACACTGGATGTTGAAGATGATCCATGAACATTGAACAACATTTCTCCCCTTGGGAAGAAACAACACCACAAATGTGTGCAAAATGAACTCCCATTTTGAATAGGAATATGCAAGAAGTAAGGAGAATGTCTTTGAATTTTGAACATTATCCAAAGACTAAAATGATGCCAATGATGCCTTCGAATGATGCTCAAAGATATCCAAGCCAATCAATACAACAAATCCCTATGATTAGCTCCTTTTTTTGCTCTATTTTCTACTTCCACCCACTATTTTAATATATTTTTCTCCAATTTTTTGAAAAATTCGGTGCTATTTATCAGGATGGCGCTATTTTTGATATTTTTTACGTCGATCAAAACAAGTAGGTGCTAAATTAGGCACAAATTAGCACCTGAATTAGTGCCCAAATTAACGCCTAAATTAGCACCTACATAAGTGCCTAATTTAGCGCCTACTTTAGAGCCTGCTTTAGCACCTAATTTAGTGCTTAATTGTTCTGATCTAGCAAGGATTAAGGGTTAAGGGATTAGGGGTTAGGGTTTAAGGGATTAAGGGTCAAAAGATAAGGGATTTGGGGCTTAGGGGTTAGGTAGTTTAATGGTTAATGGATTAATGATTATGGTTGATATTATGTAATCTCTATATAAACTTTGATAAAGAATAATAAAGGTATGAGTGGAAGGGTGTAGCAAAACTCTACTGGTGTAACTTTTGAGCTTATGAATGAAACAAAAGATCTTATTATCAAAGATTCTCCATGACTATGTTATCATTCTGTATTTTTCTTATGTTTTCCATACTTGTTTCTTCTTATATTGAATGAATATTAGTTATTGAGCCTCAATACTGTGCTTATGTGAATGAATATGTTGATACAATAAAGCATTTATTATGGATGCTTTCAGTTACATGTTCAAAACTATGTTCAACATAAAAATGGAAACTATTTAAAAATAATAAAGTTAACAAAGTTGCTTATGTAAATAATTGTGAGTTACATGCATTAATATTTTATTAACTTTTGTGTCTTCACGAACATATGTTGATACAAAATGAATGGAAGAAGCATCCAAGTAATCCTTATTTTTCTTGCCAACAATTCATACCAAAGATTGAACAATTTAAGGATATTGCAATAGGTAATTTGTATCGACACAAATAATGTTACTGAAGCATTTCAAAGTTTAGGGCATAAGAATAATCATTTTTTAAACATGGATTGCAAATGATTTTGAAAATTTAAAAGTCTTGGTCATTAACATTATTGTTTGCTACAATTTCATCCAGTGTATCATTTGTTAGAGTAAAAGGTTAATTCCTTAATTAATTTAATCATGTTGATTAATTAATTAAGTCACCTTTACTTTATTTTTCATTTAAGCTAAACTTAGGCCCATTAATAATTAATTAATTATTAATTATTAATTACTCACCTTTAGGGTTTTGAACTCCTTTCATAAGGATTGATCTTATTGTAATTATTTATTTCTTGTTTAATGCATTTTTCCTTCATGACAACAAAGCACTATTCTTGTGTTTTCATTATCTCTTCTACGTGATAGGTTATTTGCTTGTAGGTGTTCACTAGGTTCTGTGAGGTTGTATTTCTCAAATTCAACATGGTATCAGAGCTTTAGATCTATCACTTCCTGTTCATCTTTTGAGGGATCCTATCTTGAAAGTGAAGGATCTGTGCATTTTCAACCCTTTTTGACCTCACCATTGCATCCAAAATGCTCGATTCAGTCAAGATTGACCTTTGTTTTGTCAAATTTGGCTTCACGGTGTCAGATCTGTGAGGGTTTGAAGTTTTTTGAGGGGTTCTTGATCCAAAGTGTACCTACAATTTTGGAGCATTTTGAGCCCAAAAGGACCTCACCATTGCGTTCAGAGCACCAAAAAACCCCAAAATTGGCTGTCAAATTGTCAAAATCGAACACAGTGACTTCGAGAGGCTTTTTTTTTTCATTTATGGGTCGTACGGCCGAGTACAACACACAATCCGATTTAAAAAAAAAAAAAAAACCAGAGGTAATGGTGGCCATCGTCAGTTAACCGCTAGCAGTTATCCACTAGTGGTTAATGCTAGCGGCTAGCTTAATCACCAAGCTTAACCCCCAAACCCTTTTGGAGCAGTTTTGGTATTTTGGCCATAAATTTTGCATACGAAATCAAATTTTCAAAAACAAAATATTGCCAGAAAGATATTTTCGAGCCTAATCTAGTGGTATAGGTTTTATTTCCTTTTTTTTTGTTGTTTTTATGCATTTATTACCAATCAAAGTCAGACCTTGTTTTTGTAGTTCCAGGGGCATAACTTGTGCATACGAAATCCTTTTTTCAAAAATAAATATGCATTGGAAAGGTGTTCAAATGCTATATCCAGATCTGTAGTTGGTTTCTTTAGAAAAGTTACCAGGTACACAAAGAATTGTTTTGAGTTTTTTATTTGTTTTTCACGCTTCCAACTTTAAAAGTTGTACTGGGGTTTGGTTTTTTGTATTATGGGGGGTATTTTCTTCCTATTTTCTATAAATTTACATCATAAACCAAAAACCTCTATTATTTAAACACATTTCAAAAACAAAGCATCATGGTGGACACCTCTTCAGTTGACTGTCTTACACCACACAATTATCACACCTGGAAAGTACGCATGACAAGACTCCTCATGTCTAAGGGGTTATGGTCTTGTTTAGATGAGGTTCAACATTAGTTGACACATCCATTTGAGTTTATGCAGCACAAAAACAAGATGGATGAAGCTGAGGGTTTGTTATCACTGCATGTTTCAAATAGTCTCCTTTTTTCATTTAGAGGGGTGTACAACTCCTCGGGAAATGTGGCTCTAGTTTCATACCCTCTTTGGCACCATCAATGAGTTCAGGGCACTTTAGATTGAGGAAGAGTTGACTACTTTGGTACCTAATTCATTTCCATCTATTGAGGATTTCTTGATGAAATTCAAATCACTCAGATCATTGTTACAGGGTTGTGGTAAGAACAAGACTGACATAGAGTGTATTTACCTAATTCTCTCTAAAATTCATGGTTCTTTTCAAATATTCTCTTCTACATTTTATTCCACTATGGATGCTTTGGGTGCACATTTTACCATGCCTACCTTTGAGGTTTTCTATGATAGGTTGACTCATGATCAGTCCAAGATTACATAGATGGATGCACTTTTAGGTTCACGGAAATCAACATTGGTAGCTCAGACATCCAAATGGAAATAGAAGTAGAAACAAAAACCTAAGACATATTCAGTTGGCCATGAGAGTACCTCCAAGCCATCACCGAAGTCTATTTCAAAACCACCATCCAACCCTAACAAGGGTAAATCTTCTAAGTCCGGTGAGCCTTCCTCCAGGACTAAGAATCCATCTGGATATCCTTGCAACTTGTGTGGCAAGGATGGTCATCTAGATACCAAGTGTTGGAAGATATTAGAGGTGTTATGCCTTGCATAACCACCCCATCTTTTGCCTTGGTCAAAATGGGCCCCCCTTTATGTTTTTATGTTTTGTTTTATTTTCAAACAAAGTTTGGAGTCTTTTGTTTCCAACATTTTGTTTTTCTTTGGTTTAGCTTGTCGGAACCGGAACCGGAACTGAATCGGGTTCTGAAACTTCTTTCAAAACTCATACTGATTCCCATCCCGAAAGTCTTTCTTTTTAACCTTTTGGTCTTGTCTTTATCTTTTTCAGAGCCGGAGTGGAAGTTAAGTCGATTTTTATTCAAAATTTCAAAATCAAATTTCATTCCGCCTCCGCCTTCGCTTTTTGGACTTTTGCTTTAGACTAAGTTTTTATGTTAAGTTTTCTTATTTCAGTCTTTTTGTTTTATTTTGTGTTTGATTTTGTTTTATGCTTTGTTGGTGGAACTAGACCCAGAACGGGAACGAAGTTGGGAAATTACTCAAGTTACCAAATCCGTTTTCATTCCGATTTCACTCTCGCCATTTCTTGGTTGTTGACTTTTTACTGAAGTCACACTACAGTAATGTGCTAGTTCTTCTGTAGTTCTGACTCCGCTTTACTGCATTTAATGCGTTAATGATAGCTGCCATGCGTAGGTAGAAACTTTGAGTTTCATCTTGATTAGGGATTAAATGAGT
Source organism: Sequoiadendron giganteum (assembly GCA_007115665.2). NCBI lineage: Eukaryota > Viridiplantae > Streptophyta > Pinopsida > Cupressales > Cupressaceae > Sequoiadendron > Sequoiadendron giganteum. The sequence goes on from CM021103.1 coordinate 305,644,519, forward strand.
GGTTATCATTATTATTGTTAAGAAATCAAAGAGTGAAGTAGGGCAACAGTGGAGTTTTTCTGGAGTGAATCGATTGAAAGAAGAGGAGACAGTTGCTTGCGGATTTCTTCAGAAGGTTTGCCTATTTTGCATTCGAGGTAGGGTTCCTATTCTCGTTCTTCTTTTATTTTTCGTGCTTTCTTGTTTCTATTCGTGTTAGATCATTTTGCTTTGGGAAGGTTTGTGTTTCTCAATGGGTTTGTGTGATTAAGTTTTTCTTTGTTTTTGTTTTTTTGTTGTTCTTGTCTTCGTTTTTTTTGCTTTTATATATGGTTTTCTTTGTTTTAGGGCACGGTCATTTTCACATTTTTTTGTCGTGATCGCGTTGTGCTGCTTTGGATTTTAATTGCATAAATTAAATTATTGTTTTTACAGTGAGATAGATTAAATTTAGGTTTTACAATGAGTTAGGGTTTGTTAAATCTTGTTTTTACTTAAGAATTTTTTTGTGCATTCATCTGGTTAAATTAGGAAGGGTTAAATTCGTGCCCTAGTTTTTATATCGAGTTTATTTTAGATTAGGGTTTAGATGCATTTCTGTATTCACGTTTTCAAATTTTAAATATGATTCCCTAAAAGTACAGTCACCCTTCGATCATATGGGGATGGTCTTATCATGCTATATTTTAGCCCCTTTTCGTTTAAAATGACCTAGTCTTTAATCATGAAGTTATGCATCAAACTATTAAAATCATTTATGACGTCATGGTCAACCCAGGCGGAAGCGGGATCAGAATTGATTTAGATTTTGGGCGTATTTTATAATTAGTGTTAATTCCATTTTCCATCCCATCTCCGGCTCCACTTATATTGAGAAGCTTTTTTTCAAAGTAGCGATAACCTAGGTGGAAGCGGAATCGGAACCGAAACGGAATATGAAAATAGAAAACCTACAAGAAACCAAATCCGTTTCCATTTCGGTCCCGGTTCCGGTCACCATTCCAGTTCCGACTCCGAGCCCGCTCCTTGTTAGTGAAATATCAATAACAATTTTGGCTCCGAGCTCGACAATATGTTAAAGGGGGATTGCTTAGGATGTTTTTTGCCTAGTTTCACCTCCGATGATGTATGAAAGGTATGAATTTAAGACATATTTGGAGATGTTTATTCAAGGATCTAACTAGAGGTTTTGTTGCAGGAAAGCTAAAGAATTTCGGGAACATTAGGAGAAGCTGTCCAAAGGAACCAGCTTGCAGGAACATCAAAAGCAACAGCTAAGCCCAAGAAGATCAAGCCAGAGAAGTTACCTTATACCTTAAGGTATAACCACAGGAGTCCTATTTCCATTGCAAGCAAAGTAGAATCGGATTGGTCTAACATAACTGATACCAATTTGGGCCAATACAACTTTGTGGAATCATATGCTGACACATTCAATGAGGATGTGACACCTAGAACTAAAAGAATAGTGGATTCTAGTTTGGCTCACATCACCCTGTTTCCTCTATCAATCCAATGCCCGGAGTTAATCATGACAACTACAGGAGCTTAAAATCCGGCTTCCCGACAATGCATGGATTCACAAGATAATGTAATCATTGATCTCACTCCTCAAATGTTTCAAACTATGTTTAGGGTCTCGGATCCAAAGAAATTGGTGAAGTTAACTGAGGCAGATGCCCTAGAGAAATATAGCAAATACAAGGAATCCAACAAGGCTCACTTGAACAAAAGGTGGTTAAAAACAGAGAAGAAGTCTCTAACCAAGCTCTCAGACCAACCAAAGAGGACAAATTTTTATAAAGAAGTATTAGATTTAATAATGATGTTGTCTAGGGCCTTTGGGAAGAGATATGCCTTTCATTTCAAGGAGTGGATGTTTCCCTTCATCTAGATAATCTTAAATGGCACCCAAAAATTTGATTGGCTGATGATTGTTTCAGATGCCATTCATGATCAATTGACCAGGATTAGGGAAACTAAATGCTTTTTCATGACTTCTTATATGGTGTATGCAACAACAAGAGTAGGTATCTTCCTAGGTATGAATAGAGCAGGGATAATAGGAGAGGCTGATGGACAGAAGAAGGTGTGGGATCATTATAACCAGTTGTCCCTATAGGTTGCTGAGACTCAATTCAGAAGGGTTAATGATGCATTCATATATGTGATCATTAACCAACTCAACAGGGATGCAGGGTACAGACTGAGCAAAGAAGCTATGGCATTTATCACTGAATGGGGATGTTGGTACATTCAATACCCCAGGTTCACATACTTCAGGCTAGCTAGATTTGAGGGTCATCCACATTTGCTGCCTAGATGTTGTAACAATAGGATAGTTTTAATGGAATTTGTATATCAAGCTCTAGGGGTTAATGCCCGGTTTGCATTGAAGAACAAGACATGATGTCATAAGTTCCCCATGTAGTTGGGTGAGTATAGTTGTCAGCATCTGGTAGGAGCAAAGGTAGTGTGCAGTTAGTTGATACATCTAAAACTAGGTTTGTATACAACTCATAAGTACTTTGACCCGAAGAATAAAATGAATGCCTTGTTGCCTTCTGTGTTTGATAAACATTTCAATTTGTTGGAATATTTCTGGAGTGATAGGCAGGATGAGTATGACCTCAGGAAGAAGAATTATGAGAAGTTACCCATCTCACTCATGGCAGAGCTTGGGATAAAAAATGACATTCCTGACACATTGGTGGATGATGGAGTTGTATTGGATCCATCGTATGAAGCTTTAAACATTGGGACTAAAATCTTGGATCCGGTTGACTGGGACAGTTAGGAAACCATTGACATTAAGTAGGTAGGGCGAGCAGTCTTGGATAGGAGCATTCAATGGGTGGTTCTAAGAACCAAAACTCCTCAAGGACCAGCTCCTAAAAAGGGGAAAGGATATAAAAGGATCAAAATAAAGACACCTCCCAAGGAGCCTTTGGAGTTCCTCCCTCCAGATATTGAAGAAATTGAGCTTGAAGTAGCAGTTCAAGATGAACCAAAGACACAAGAAGGAGATGCCCAAATAGGACCGGTTGCTTCAACACCTGCATTAGGTGAGTCCTCTACTCAAGTCCCACTTGCAAAACAACAAAGTGAAGAAGTGAAAAAAGGGACTCGGCATAATGTTGTTGAATCCATGAAGGGAAAAGAAGTAGAGGTAGAAATTCATGATGTTGGAACAAATTTTGATGAGACTATGTTAGAGAAGGGTATACAAGAAAATATGCCCCTAGAGGAGGATACTGAACAAGTGATGACAGAGGAGGATCAGTGGGTGTTATTTGAAGAAGTCAAGAAGGTTGCTGATGATCAAGCACTTGCTGCAGCAATAGAGAAACAAAAGGTAATTGATGCCAAGACACAAGTTGATGCCATACTGCAGCAACAACACATAAAAGCTAAATCAAAAGCTGATGAGATAGAGAAACAACAGAGGCAAAAAGAGAATGAGCTCAAGGTCAAGGAGGAGAATGATAAATTAGAATTGATACAAAAAAATCATGACCTTGAGGAGGAAAAGACAAGACATCGAAGGGCGAGAGAAGTTCTGGTGGCTAAGTTAAAGCTTGTTGAAGAAGCTCACAAAAAGAAAGAGGAAGCAAAACAATTACAAAAGGAGAAAGAGGCCGAAGAACTGATAAAAAAGCAACAAGAAGAAAAAGAAGATGCAAAAAAACTTAAAGCATTAGAGGAAGAAAGAAAATAGGAATTGGAGAAGAGAAGATTAGAAGAAGAAAGGTTGAAGAAGGAGGAAGAAGATAAAAGAATACAAGAACAAAGGGATAGAGAGGAAGCTGAAAAGCTGGCACAAATAAGTGTGGAACAAGAGCAACAAGAGAAACAGAGGGTTGATTCTCAACCTCAGATAAATGTGCAACCTCCCTTAGCTACTGCCTCCTCTTCTTCAACTATGATGACTGTTACTCCAGGTGCTCCTACTTGGTTGAAATTAGACCTTCAAAAGAGAGCATCGACACCTTCTCAACCTCTCAATTGGGAGGATATGATGAAGGAAATTGAAAAAGAGAGGCCTAAAAAGAAGGCCAAGATCCTACATTCTACTAGGCTAACTGACAAAGGAGAAATTGTGGCTGAATGTGCTATACCTATGATAGAGAAGGAGGCAGGAGACATGCAATTAACAGATTATCAGCTAGGCACTTTGAATTTGGGGAGACCTACCAGAGATCAACAAATGAGTTTAATCGATGTGGTAGCATCCTCAACCAAGTCAAGGATGTTGAATGATAAACAAAGGAAGGATGAGCTTAAGGCTCAGTTAGATCAGTTGCATATTTTCCTTAAGAATGTTTATGCTCCAAGATCACAATAGGTTGCTACTATTGAGACCCCAATTTTGCTGAGTAAGAAGGAAGTAGATGATTTGGAACAGGTGAGGGGCAAGGCAGAAATGTTGGGTTGGTGGGTTAGTAAATTGAATCAAGAAATAGACGAGGTACTAGAAGACAGTTTTGGGGTTTACAAAGTGACTGAGGGACTGATAGAAGAGATGAATCAATATGTTAAAACATTGGAAGCACAAGAGGAGGAGTACAAAGGATACTGCCAGAAATTGAAAGAAGTTAACAAATTGCCTAAAACTACCCTTCTAGAACAGTCGATACTGGAAGAAGATAATAAAGATTTTTTGGAAAAGACTTCTTGTATACTCCAATTTAGAACATATTTTCTATAAAAACATAGAAATGAGGTTCAAGATTCTGTTAGGGAGCTGAATGAACAATTTGAGGAGTTGGAGGCCATCATTGCTATTATAGTAAACGTTGATGTACTAGTAAAGGAAGGCCTACCTTTAAACCAAATAAAGGAGAAGTGGAATGAAAGGTTTAAAGAGGTTATACATAGAGGAGATGTTGGTGAAGATCTGCTGATAGATCGATTGATGGACATCAAAGAAGAGATAAGAGCAGCTAGAAGAGAGTTGAGGAAGCTGAAGGATATGAGAGGGTTTGCTGCAATGGAGTTGGAAAGAATTAAGTTTGAAGATAGCTGGGTGGATGGGCCGAAATTGGACATTCTACAACAAGTCTCCTCCAGCTATGACGAATACTTTGTGGAACAAACTTCACATGCATAAATCTCATGCATGCATGAATTTCTTCTTCTTTGCATGTTGCATGCAACACTGGCAGTTTTTGAAGTGCATGTATTTCTTCTATCCTATTCTCTTTTTCTTCCAGTTTAACTGAGTTTCCAAAGATAATTGTAATTCCTGGAAAGGTGGATTCAGCTTAAAATAGAAGGGACTTCCGAATTTTGTACATCTATAAATACCCTTGGGGTATCATATTGTAAGGGTCGGTTGATAGAGAATAGAATTGGCCACCTGATATTAGGAGATAGAATTTTTCATAGTTGTTACAAAGATACATTGTTACTTCATTTTTACATTTAAATAAAATTACAGGTTTAGGCAATATGGTGTTAGAATTAAGTTTTACTTGATAAGGTTGATGAGTTATAATCTATCTGTATGCCAGTGATTGTGCTGAAGCATGATTGTTTCTTATGTGATGAAAGTCATTAGAAGAAGCCGGATTTAAGGATTGTCTCATTAGATTATTGGTGAATTGAATTTATTGAAGTTTGTTGATCTATGATCTTGGAAATGAATGAATGTGTGTTCTTTTGGAATCTTTGAAATAGTTGTGATATGTGAATTGTGATGTTAAAATAAGCACCTTAGATGCATGCAATAGTATGGATTATTCTATAAATTGTGTCATGCTTTGGTTTTCTTGATCTGTTGGAAAACATTCATTGTTGAAGATATATGTCTGGATGCTAGATAAGTTTGATTCATGTTTACTGATTTACCCTGTGATCTATCTTTTTCTTTTGTTTGAAACCCCTTTTATTTACTAAGAACAGTTCGATAAAATGAGTCATTTCTTGCATTCTTTGTTACTAGCACAGGCCCCTTGAATATTACAGTTGCATGGACCGATTAGGTGACACCAGACAGTTGAGAACCAACTACCAAGACCTTGGGAGTTAGGCTACTATATGTTGTCTTTCTTTTTCAGGAGAAATAGAGTAGAAATATTTTGTTTACACATTGTTTGTGTCATTTTCACCATCAACAAGAGGCTTTAGAGGAGGGCATGCAACAACATAACATCACCTCACCTCAGTCATCTTCCCAAACCACAGGGAAAGGACATGCTCTTTCTGCATGAGTATTACCTTCATAATCCACTTGGATTCTAGATTCTGGTGCTTCTCACCACATGACACACACTTAGGAGTTGGTCACCACATTTTCCAATTGTGGCACTACATAGATTATTGTTGGTGACTCTACACAACTTATAGTTAGGGGTTCTAGTACTATCTCTTTGGATGGTGGTTGTCTTCAGGATTTTCTTTTGGTTCCTAATATCTCGACAAACCTTCTTTCCATTTATCAGATTTTCCATTATGGCTCTGGTAAGACAGTTGAGTTCTCACCACATGATGTGGTTATTCAAGACCTCCATGATCCTAATTCAGTTGTGGCTACTGGGAGTGTTGACATTGCACCCCTCTTATATAGATTTGATGGCTTCAAGGGTTTAGATACCTCAAGTTTATCTCTCCTAGCACATGCAGACACAATGAGTAGACTTTGGCATGAGCAATTTGGCCATGTCAATTACATATATCTACAGTAGATGAGTACACAAGCACTAGTGTTTGGTCTCCCACAGATTTCCTGCACTGATGGTGTTTGTCTAGGTTGTGTACTTGGTAAACATCACCAGGATTCTTTTCGTACTGGTCGAGCCATATGTGCTAAAGCACCCTTGGAGTTGGTACACAATGATCTTATGTCATTTCCTACTCCATCATTTTTAGGGGCCAAATATGTGCTCACATTTATTGATGACTTCTCTAGACACACATGGGTGTAATTTCTTAAGTACAAGTATGATGTCTTTGATTCATTCAGAATCTTTAAGACATTTGTGGAGAAGTAGTCATGAATTTCTATCAGGCAGATACGTATAGATAATTGGGGGAGTTTGTTAATCAGGCTTTCAAAGATTTTTGCCCCGAGCATGGTTACAACATCGGTTTATAATACCCTACACCCCTTAGTAGAATGGTGTTGCTGAGAGAAAGAACAAGACTTTATGGGAGATGGCCAATTATATGCTACAGTCACGGTCTATGGATCCTTCATTTTGGGCTGAGGTAGTCAATTTTGCCACTTATATTCAGAATTGGATGCCTCATAAGGCATTACAACATATGACTCTTGAGGAGGCTTGGACCCATGTCAAGCCCGATGTTTCTACATTATGAGTTTTTGGTAGTGAGGCATGGGCATTCATTCCTGATGCTCAGCGGAAAGCCATGGAGAGGAAAAGCTGACCACTCATATTTGTTGGATACTGTGAGGATGTTAAGGCGTACTAGTTGTTTGACCCTGATTCCAGTGAGGTCTTATTTCAGCGAGATGTTTAGTTTGATGAGCACTTTCCTCTGATAGATTCTTCATCACCATCTTCTCCCTCACTACCTACTCCTCCTTCTTCATCTCTTGAGGATTTTTTATCTCTTAAGGATGATGTAGACAATGATCCACCATCCCCACCACCACCAGATACACAACATTTTCCCAAGTGGGCTTGCTTTAGTGTAGAGGCAGCTGGATCTTTGGTAGGTGATCCTTCAGATTCCTGTCGTGCACGTGCACAAAAATCAGGTGCGAGTCTTTTGAGTCATTCCATTTCAGATGATCCTCAGAGGTTTTCAGAGGCAACAGGTTACCCTGAGTGGGATAGGGCTATGGAGGAGGAGTATTCTTCTTTGAAGAAGAATAATACTTGGGATCTTTGTCATCTTCCTAAGGGAAAAAAGTTGGTTCGGTGCAAGTGGGTGTATTGGTTGTACTAAGTTTGTTGCAGATGGTTCAATAGATAAGTATAAAACATGTCTTGTTGTGAAGGGTTTTCTCAAGTTGAGGGTATTGATTACTCAAAGACCTTTGCTCCTGTTGCCAAGATGAATTATATTCGCTTTGTACTATCACTGGTAGCTTCACAGGGATGGACAATTTTTTAGATGGATGTGAAGAGTGCTTTCTTGTGTGAATACCTACATGAGGAGATCTATATGGAGCAACCTCAGGGATTTGTGCAGGACACTTCTTTGGTTTGCAGACTTCGACGTTCATTGTATAGTCTCAAACAAGCCCCTCGGGCTTGGTATGAGAAGATGGACTCTTTTATGCTTTCCTCTCACTTCACACGCTGTCATTCCAATCCGACAGTTTACATTCAGCATCAGGAGGGTGATATTCTGATCCTTGTTCTATATTTTGATGATCTCATTCTTACAAGTAGCTCACCTTCTATGATTCAAAGTGTTCAACGAGCCTTGATGGAGTAGTTTAAGATGATAGATCTCGGTCTTCTGCACTATTTTCTTGGTCTACAGGTTATTTAGTATTTGGATGGGATTTCCATATATCAACATAAGTATTCTCTTGATATGATATTGAGATTTGGCATGCTTGATTGCAAGCCTACCCCCACACCATTTTAGTCAAGTGTTGTTTTGTCTTCCACTTGCTCTACTGCTTTAGTAGACATTACATTATACAGGCAGTTGGTTAGCAGTTTGTTGTACCTGATGCACTCATGTCCTGATATTTCCTTTGCGGTTGGTCTTGTCTCTAGGTTCTCACATGATCCACATGAGAGCCATTGGAAAGTTGCCAAATGTATCTTGAGGTACATTCAGTGCACCACATAATATGGCATTCACTACACATCAGGGGCTCCTCACATTGTTGGCTTCACTGACTTAGATTGGGCTGGTGATGTCGATGATCAGAAGTCTACTTCTGGCTTTGTTTTCTGCCTTGGTTTTGGTCCTATTACATGGTCTTGCAAGAAGCAATCTGCTATTGCATTATCATCTACAGAGGCTGAGTATCGAGCAATAGTGTTAGCTAGTCAGGAGATTTTATGGCTTTGACAGTTGATGACAGAGTTTGGATTTCCTCCTGATAGTCCTACAGTTCTTTGGTGTGATAATCAAAGTGCTATACACATTTCCTACAATTCAGTGGAGCATAAGTGGACGAAGCACATTGAGATCCACATGCACTTCATTTGGAAATTGATTCAGGATGGTTCAATCATCTTGGAGTACATTCCTACAGAGGAGCAGGTTGCTGACATCTTCATGAATCCTTTGGCATCGCCGTGCTATCTTCAATTGCGATCTATGCTCAGGGTGAAGGAAGTTGTCCTTGGGGAGTCTTTGTGAGGCCTTCCTTCCTTCATGTTTTTTTAGCATGCTTTCATCTCTTTTTGGAGTAGAGCTTTTCCCATGAGGTTTTCTCTATTTTATCCACTTTACAGAGATTTGGTTGTATTTGGGTACCTCATCAGGGCTAGTTGCCAGGACCTATCTTTACTTTCATGCATTTTTTCCTTAGTTTTTTAGCTTCTCCCTAAGTTCATCTCAAGAGGGGGTGTTAGAGTAATAGGATAATTCCTTAATTAATTTAATCATGTTGATTAATTAATTAAGTCACCTTTACTCTATTTTTCACTTAAGTTAAACTTAGGCCCATTAATAATTAATTTATTACTAATTATTAATTACTCACCTTTAGGGTTTTGATCTCCTTTCATAAGGATTGATCTTATTGTAATTATTCATTTCTTGTTTAATGCATTTTTGCTTCACGAAAAGCAGAGCACTATTCTTGTGTTTTCATTATCTCTTCTACATGATAGGTTATTTGCTTGCAGGTGTTCATTGGGTTCTGTGAGGTTGTATTTCTCAACTTCAATATCATTTCAATGTTCATATGTTCTTTCAAGTATTTAATATTATGATCATCCTCATCTTGACCTGCATCGTCTTCATCATCATTGAAATTTGACTGTAGACCATCTATATTGTTACCAAATGTATTTGGATCATCATTTTCTATACCATCCATATTGTTGTCTTCCATAGCATCATCGGACTCTGGATTTTTTTCTTCTTGTGCCCGAACATAACCATCTTCAACATCATCACGAATGTTAATTTCTTTGATGTTCTCTAATCCCTCTCTCTCATTTTGTTGGCCATCATTGTTTTGCTCAATATCCACTAATGCATCGTCAAATACATGCCTTAATCTTGTATCATAATGTATGAAAAATATCCATTTCGGTCCAAAATATCTTCATAGAAAAATACCTGCACATGAACGACATACATATATTAGACATATGTTATAAATTTTTTATTGATTAATAAACACATGTATATATTCACAATAAACTATGAATTAATAGATTAATGATCACTACCGCTTCTTGTTTGAGCTAAAGAAATACCCACTCACAATGAATTGGTTGAACATAAGGCTCCTTATCCTCCGGTAGGAACCATGAGCAATCTATAGAAAAAAATCCACTATGGGTATCATGTCTTTGTGTCCTCTCAAATGATTCATACCATCTACACTTAAAAATACAAAATTTAAAAGAGCGGTAATCCGATTCAATAATTTCTTGTATTTTCTCAACATATTGTATATTCCCTTCAATTATATTCTTATTTTTTGAGCTTGATTGACTGGATTGTTTGAAGTCAACCATGATGCCACAATCAAAGGATCGTCTCTTTACATCTACACTTTCTACACGATAATGTCGACCATATGCCCACATTGCTAGATATTTCCCCACCTGTGAAAGACCATTTATTTCAATGAAAACAAATATAATGATGAATATTAAAATAGTTAATAGTGTCAAAACTGTAAGGAAACAACATTTTGTAAAATTCCAACTGTACCTTTCTTTCACATCCTCTAGACATGTTGATTTCATCTTCTATTATGTTTGAATCTATACCTGCATCTTCTATTTGATTTTGAATTTGTTCAATAACCCGTTCTAGTGTGCAATATTTGCCCCATTCCCCAAGCAGATCAGTGGGAAGTGGAGTATTCCTTGGGTTTGATCTCTTAAACTATCTCCTTGCTTCTAACACTTCTCTCTTTTTACCATACAGATCAATCCATTTGTTCATAAAGTCCATGTGGTATAGAATGAACTTGTCGAGTATAGCACTTTCGTCTACACCTATTACATGTTAACATGTTTATTTCAAACTCCAAATGTCATACTGTTAATTTGATAAATAAATTACAAAGTAAATTAATGATTGCAAGAAAAACAACCACACTAATGATTAATTTACTTACTAATTTCTACTTGAACACCATTAGATTGTGGTTTTTCTCCATCAATAATATCTGATGCTTATTATTCATCCCAAAAGCGTGGCCCATCTTCAAAATCCTTACCAAGGAATTCACACAGGAAGAAAAATGATTCATTCAATGCATACCCTTCAGCCATGCAACCCTCTGGATGTGCCTTTTGTTGGAAATTTTTTTTTAGAGTTTTCATATACCTCTCAAAGAAAAACATCCACCTCATTGATATGACACCTGCCAATTCAATGTCATCGACTAGGTGTATAAGTAAATGGACTTGTAGGTCCATGAAAGTTGTAGGGAGCTCCTTCTCAAATACACATACAATTTATGCAATTTCCTTCTTCCATTTTGGCACTTCACATTCATGGATCTCCTTGGAGGTCACCCACCTAATGTAAGAATAGTAAATTAGTATGAACCTTTAGTCAAAAATTGAAATGCAATATAATATCTCTATCTCTCACACATGAGCATTTCATATAACCACATACCTTGTAAATGCTAACAATTGACCTATGGTATTCCTTAAGTAAACTATAAGACTGGAATCCTCCCTAATTGCGAATGACATGATATGCTATCAAGCACATTTATGAAAAGATCATTGGTAATTTTTTCTCACACAACAAAAAATCAAAATATATTTAGTACTTAATCAATGTTACCAGTAAATGTTAAATGATATATAATACCTTCATAAAATTATGAAAACTATGTGTTTTAAATCCTGTTATATGTCCATCAACTATAAAAGCTTTAGCCAATGATGACCCATAACCAGTAGGTGTCCTTATTGAATGAATGACATTTTTTAGTTGGTCTAGCTCTTTTTATTTCAAAATCCATGGAGCTTCTACATATGTTTCATTTTCCCTGTTTGGCCACAAATGTTTTCTATCAATTTTGGTACACGAAAGAGAAATATCTCTCCTTGAAGATAAGGTGTCCTTCTCTTTGCTTAATATATGTCAAAATATAGAATCTAGGACATTTTTGAAGATGTGCATAGGATCTAATAGGTGAGATATTAATAGATTCGTCCAATAAGGGAGCTCATAAATATGGATTTCCTTTTCATTCCTTCTGGCATATTAACTACAACTTATTTTGGTTCTTCAATTGAATCACCCCAATCAAAAAAATCCTCCCAAGATTTTAATTCAACATCTGCATACTTCTTAAGCCAATCGCCTGGACCCATAATCATGGGAGGGCCTCTATTTTCAATTTTTCCATCAAATTGATTTTTTAGGCGATTTCTAAACTTATGATCTAGTGGTAGAAAAACATTGTTGTTTGTGTAAATAAGTTTATGTAGATCTTTAGAACACCGCTCGAAATTTTTCTGCACATCTTGGACATGCAAATATCCCCTTTGTTTGAAGCCTTGCAATTCAATAATTAATGTTAATAACATAAAAAAAAGTATAAACTAAGTATGAAAGTTGAGATGAAAATAAATTATGAGTGTAAATACGTAAATATTTTATCTTACCAGAACAAACACCAAGTCCTGAGAAATCATGAATAGTCCAACACAGCACACCATACAACATGAATGACCTATTTGATGGAGGACATGATATATCATACATTCTTATGCCTTTCCATAGTAGTTGCATCTCATCAATAAAAGGTGCAAGATAAACATCCATGTTTTTAACTTGATGTTTTCCTGGAACAATGAGAGTCAGCATAAGGTGCTCCTTTCTAACACTCATCCATGGGGGAATATTGTATACTATCAATTCGACTAGCCAAACACTATAATTTGAGCTCAGGAAAGAGAATGGGCATACTCCATCACTTGCAAGACCAAACATGATACTACGGGGTTCATCTTTGAATTTTCTTGGCCATTTTTCCTCTATTTGTTTCATTGCTTTGGAGTCAGTTGGAATTCACATGAATCCATATTTACTCGTATTCTTTGCATGCCAGTCCATCAATTTTGCAAGTGACTTACAATGAAACATTTATTGAAGTCTAGGTATAATTGGCATGTGATGTAAAACCTTCTATGGAACTGTAGGAATTTGTACATCTGTACGATATCTCTTCTCTTTGCATACAGGGCATTCTACCTTGTTTTGATATTCATCTTTGTATAAAATCCAATCATTTTTACATGAATGAATTTCCTTATATTCAATCCCCAACTCAACCAAAAGACATACATACCTCTCTGCAATTTGATGGCAACACATTCTCTTCAATGAATATTTTAGTTTTTAGTGCCTTATAAGATTGCTAGAGATTAAATCAATTGAATGTTTGACTTATGATGAACATGTTTGATATGTCAATCTATACTAGGATTATTTATATACAATATATGGTTTTAAAATCCCCTTAAAGAAATATAAACAAAGTTGATTAATGTTTATGAATTATGTACACCAAATGACAATGCAAAGTAAGAAATATATTTCAACTCACTTCAGTAGGGTAGTGAATCCTTTGTCTGACCAACCAAATAGTGACTTGATTTCTAATAATATTAATGTGCATGCTAGTTTTGAAGTTCTACTTGCACTCGATTTGAACATGGGTGTCTTCGCTGCTTGCTTGATGGAGTCTTTCAGGTTGTTATCATCAACATTACGTTGGTGGTAATTACCCTTGCTATCATCGTTACTATCAACCATATGATCACTATTATCATCATTGTTTCCATCCCCAAAGAAACCTGTAAGCATTTCATTCAATCCCTCTTCATGCATTTTCATTATCATGATCATCATCATTGAGGCTAGGTGGCATGTCATCAATGTATGCGGATCTCATCAGCTCTTCAAATTTATCAGCTGGTAGTATTATTTTCAATATTGCTCTTTTCACCTTGGTATTGTTTAAAGGATGGTTTGGATCATCCCATCCAAATCTTAATAGCCCAGTTGGATCTTGGGTATTAGTATGTGTTTCATCAACATCTTATACCTATCAACAAACACAAGCATTATTTAATGTTTGGCAACAATTGGATAAATCATAAATATATCAATTTCAAAGAAATATAATCAAATATGGCTTAAAAAATAAAAATAAAAATTATATGAACATATATACATCAATTGAATAAAGGAACATTATTTTATAGACTACCTTTTTTATACAATAGTTTAAATAAAACACAATTTTGACAACATGGTTTATAAAACATCAGTCCACACTCATTTATTATTCTTTGGTTTTCTGCCCTTACGAACATCCTTAGGGAGACCTTGTTCTTCCCTTTTCTTTCATGCATGAGTGTGTTTTAAGAAGGGGTAATCAATCAATAACTCATCCCCAATGATAAGGTCCATAATAGCTGACGAGTCCAATTTATGGCTCAATTTTGATAGGGTTTATTATATATTTGTTGATGATACTATAGACTTTGGCACCTGGTTATTAGCATCCTCTATGTTATTTCCCTAGATTTGTGAACCTTGGGCATAATACTTATCCTTGTGGTTTTTGATAATATTAATGTGCTATGTGGATTAATCTATGTTGATTTTACATGTGGATGAATGGATGTTGTTTTAAGATAATTATGGATATGCAATTATTTGTTTGTGCTAATGTTATTATGAAAGTTTACATTAAGATGTTGATATGAATGAAGCCTACAAAGTAGAAGAAGTTCCTGCCAGCTGGTCGGTTGCCAAGGAAGTCAAAAAGGTGATTATTAAAAGGTCAATGAAGGAAGACTCTCAATGGAGGGAAAGTTCCAACTCAAATAGAAGATTATAACTACCTTTTAAATGATCATACTTGTTAGTTGAGCAAATATAGGAAGTGTTGTTATGATAAATTTGCATTCAGGCAAGACTGGCTTGACCAAATCCTGTGCATGCATAACCTACTTTCCTCTTTATATGCTTTCAATAAGTAGCATCGTCCTAACTTGTTGGAGTTGACTGCCTAGTTAGTTAGTTAGTTAGTAGTTTTCTTCCTATAAATAATAATCAGATGCTCCTTCTCAGGGGTTGAATATTCTGATGTTGTATTTGCATTCCTAGTTTTCAAGTAATACATATATGTTGTTGTTCCATTGTAATCACACTTTCAATGAATAAAATGATATTATAAGTTTTTTGCATCTAGGTTAGTTTCAAGGGAAACTCACCCAAGGGGGCCTACTTGGTGAGAATTCCATCCTTTTAGCTCAGTCGTTATTTTTCTATTCAGTAATAGTTACAATTTTGGCAACTGTCTATTCCTGCAACCACTAGAATTCCATTCTGTGACTGTTCCTATAGCTAAATTAGACAAAGTAGTTTCCTGTCCATTTGCTAAGATTTTCTATTTTTTGTCATGCATTTCAGTTCAGTGAAGTTGTTGGTTTATGATTAGTGTTTATGTTACTTCCTTTCAAGCAATTTACTTTCAACATCATGAATTTCCTAGCTATAGAATAAATATGGTTGCAATAGAAACCTAGTGCACATATAGTGTTGACCCATTTCAAGTTCACATCCCTGGGTTGACAATTAAATGAACCTTCATAATGAGAAAGATAGCTATTCAACATAGATGTCTAATCTATGAGTTACAACTTCAAGGGTTTAGTTGTTGAATCATTAGAGGAGGCCAACATTTTTGGCGCTGTTGTCGGGGATGGTGTCAAACTAGGAAGTACTTTGGAGTCATTCTCAATTTCTTTTCAGCATACCCTTAATTAGAATAAGTAACGACCCACTATTCTTTCACCAATTCTTTGTGTGAGTTGGTTGATACTGAGTAATACTGCATGCATGGGGTAGGAGAAGAGATTCTTTAGGGAGATTCCTTCCTAATTACCCTAACCCTGATAACCAGCTAGTTGAGTTTCAAAATTTTCCAGAAGAAGAATAAGAAGTAAACCCTTTTGCTGATGCATTTCCAAATTTGGTCAATTTTGAACTTCTTTTGAAGAACAAGCTGCCCAAAAGCTGATAGAGAACTCATTTGCTTTGGTAGTCCATCAAGCAAATATGGCTGCCCCAGTTTGGCCTAACCAGCCAACCTTTCATTTCTCCATCCCTCCACAAAATGATGTCAACAACATCAAGAACATTCCTGCTCTAGCTCTTCCTAAATTTTATGGGCTTGTAATAGAGGACCCATACACTTTCCTATTTGAATTTGATATCCTCTACAAAAGTTATGATTATACTATTGATGCTCATAGGTTTAAGTTGTTTCCTACTACTTTGAAAGAAGTTGCATTAAGATGATTTGTGAGCTTAGGAAGGAATACTATAAATAGTTGGAATGAGATGAAGGAAAAGTTTCTTGAGAAGTATAAAGAATATTGTGGAGGTAGTGATATGAGAGGAGGTGATATCTTCAGGATGTAGCAAAAGGAGAATGAAAGTTTGGAGGACTATTTTTCAAGGTTCCAGTTTAGTCTGAAGAAGTATCCACACCATGCACTCAATGAAGAGTCTCAAAATTTTCTCTTCCTTAGAGGAATTAGGCTTGTGCCGATGCTCTAGATTTGATAGGAGAAGGAAATATCGCTCAAGTGCCTTGGGATGCTATTAAGAAGATATGTCAGAATTACTCCAGAGAAGCTATAAAGAAAAGGAGAGGTTACCAACATTCTTTGGGTAAATCTTCTGTTAATGGAGTTTCAAGGATGGAAATCACTCACTTACTGTTAGACTTCAAGCAAGATATCATAAATAATATGGAAACTCAACTAGATACACTTCAAGCAAAGAAGAAACATGAGGAGGCAGAGGCAATGTTGGTAGAACATTGTCCTCATTGTAGGCAAAGAAAGAAGGACTGAAAATATAAAATGGTGGCCAATATTAATAGCAAGCACATTCCACTTGAATTCAAGCCAATTGAGGGAGATGGAGATCAAGTTTTATATGTTACACAAAGAAGACCATGAGCTACAAGACAAGGTATTCCACTAGACCCATTATCTTTTAATGGACCTTACATGAATTGTTATGCATTTGGTAATCAATGGTAGCCCCAATATCCATCAAAATTTGGAGGTTATCCACCTCATCCTTGGAATAACCCTCAAAATACCTAGCCTAATTACCAAAATACTCCACCCCAGTGGCAAAAAAACTAAGGGAATCGGTAGTAACCTCCAAAAAACTAGCAACAGACATCCCAATGGAGGGGAGGGCAACAATGGCCAAACTAGGCAATTGGTTACATGCAACCACCTCCATAGCCTAAAAAACCTACCGTAATGCCTCCTCCTAACTCAAATACAAGCACACCTAGACCTACTTAGTTACCATCTCATCCCACACCCAACCCAAATAACAAACCACAACAATAGTCAGTCTATTTTGTAGATCCAAACCAATATCCTACCTATGCTGCGAGTTTGAGTAATACTCATCTATGTTCAATAACCACTTTGCCATCACCTTCCACTCCTATTATCACAGAGCTTCCTATGGAAGAATAGATGCATCAAAATTTACCTCATGCACAAGATCAATCAAGTGTTCCTACCAATCCTAAACTAGTTCAACAATCTAATCCTGAACCACTATTTCCTCAAAGGTTAGAAGTTGTTAAGCAAAAGGAGGAAGCAACCTTTTATATTTTGGATTAGCTAAAATACATATGTGTCAAGATACCTCTGTTCCAGGACATAAAATATGTTCCCATATATGGTAAGGCAATAAAGGAAGAATGCCTTATAAAATCTAGGAGGAAAAAGACAGACTCCATCACTGTCCATGTAGTAGGGCAGCTGGCTGATATCATGCTTGGGAAAGTCATTCTTCCTAAATACATAGACCCAGGCAGTCTTGTAGTTAAATTCATCATAAATGGGATTCAAATAAAGAATTCTCTAATAGACTTGGGAGCAACAATTAATGTGATGACTAAGGATATCCTACAACAACTGAATGTTACAAATCTACGACTTACTCCTACGTTCCTATAGCTTGCTAGAAATTCCATTGTTAAACCTAATGGTGTAGTAGAAGACCTTGTTGTTATTCTAGACTCTTGGGATTATCTAGCATATTTTATGATCCTTTCTCCTAAAGGTACATTAGGAGGGTATCCCATTATTTTGCGAAGGCCATGGTTAGCTACTATAAATGCCTACATTGGATGTCGGGCAGGGGACATGACTATTTTTGATGGTAGAATTAATAAAAATCTTGCCCTTTATCCTCCTGTTCAACCATCCCATGATATGGATAACTCTGTTTGACCTCATGTTGGTGAAGAATTCAAGGAGATCAATTCAATAGTGCAACTCATGATGATAGGCAGAAGTCCTTTCATGCAACTAAAGGAAGAGGATGAAGTATTGTCAAATATAATTAAGAACAATTATGAAATACATGAAGAATCACCTACTTTTGAGTCTAGTTCTGCTGGTCCACTGTAGACACTTACGCCTGCTCTTCCTACACCTGAACTTCCTGCAGCAGTAGGTATGTCTCATACATTTTTTCCACATGAACTAAAAATTCCATGCATCAATGAAACAACTATGATAGAGTTGATAACATAAGTGAAAGTTTCAAAAGGTAAACATTTGAACATCAATAACAAGCTTACTAAGGAGTAGCAACTGTCCTTGAAAAACTTGTTAGAAAAGCATCAACCTGCATTTGCATGGGATTACCATGACATGAAAGGATTAGATCCTAAACTCTGTACTCATAGAATCTACATCAGAGATGAATGGACACTTGTAAGACAACCACAAAGGAGAATCGATCTTGCATTAAGGGAGATTATCAAAGGAGAACTACAAAAGTTATTGGATGTTGGATTCATCTATCCTATCTCAGACAACCAATGGGTGTCTCCTTTGGTGATTGTGCTTGAAAAGGGAGGTAAATGGAGAGTTTTTATTGACTATAGAAAATTGAATTCTTCCACCAAAAATGATCACTTTCCTCTTCCTTTCATAGACCAGGTATTGGATTCACTTGCAGGCAAGAAGTTTTTTTCCTTCTTAGATGGTTTCTGTGGCTATAATCAAATATAGATTGTACTTGAAGACTAAGAGAATTTTTTTTTTTACCTATTTTTGGGGCACTTATTCCTATTCAATGCTTCCATTTAGTCTCTACAATGCACCTGCAACTTTCCAGAGGGCAGTCATTAGTATCTTCTCAGATATTTCAGATGAGTGCCTGGAAATCTACATGGATGATTTCACAACTTATGGTGCTGATTTTGATGAAGCATTGGAAAATCTAAGGAAGGTTCTGCAAAGATGTGAAGACCGTAATTTTTCCTTAAATAGTGAGAAATGCTTCATGATGATGCAAGAAGGAGTAGTCCTTGGCCATTATATCTCTCACAAGGGAATTTAGGTGGATCCAACCAAGATTGAGGTAATTACCAATCTCTCTATTCCTACAAAGAAAAAGGATGTTAGGAGTTTTTTGGGTCATGCTAGCTATTATAGGCATTTCATCAAGGATTTCAATAAAACGGAAACACCACTCTATAGCATTTTGACTAAAGATGCTGAGTTCCAGTGGACAGAAGATTGTGACAACACATTCTCTTCTTTGAAAGAAGCCTTAACCCATGCTCCTATGCTCAAAGGTCCTGATTGGGAACTCCCTTTCCATATTCATACATATGAATCTAATTATGCCATAGGATCTATCTTGGGACAAAAAGAGGGAACCATTGAGAATGCAATCTACTTTGTCAACAAAAACCTACAAGGAGCAAAGTTTAACTACACTGTGATAGAAAAGGAGATGTTGGTAGTCATTTATGCCCTCAATAAGTTCAGACATTATATCACTAGCTATCTGATCTTTGTCCATATAGACCATGCAACCATAAAATATCTGATGAATAAGCCCTTATTTATAGGAAGATTAGCAAGATGGTTTTTGCTCATCCAGGAGTTTGATATCACCATCGTAGACAAGCCGGGGAAAACAAATGTTGTAGCAGACTTTCTCTCAAGGTTGACTACATCTGAGGAAACTCAAGTCACTGATGACTCCTTCCTTGATGAAAATTTATTCTCAATCAGTATCCACATACCTTGGTATGCAGATATAGGCAATTATCTAGTTATAGGGAGAGTTCCTCCTCATTTCTCTCCAAAAGAGAGAAGGGTTCTTATTGAGAAATTTTTTCCTTTCTCATGGATTGCAGGATGTTTATTCTATACTGGACCAAATCATGTGATGAGAAGATGTGTAAGAGAGGATGAGACATATGATATACTGCATGCATGTCATAATGAACCCTGTGAAGGGAATTTTGCAGCTAAGAGGACAATAATGAAGATTCTTAATACAAGATATTACTGGCCCACACTTCATAAAGATGCAGTCAAGTATACTGTGAAGTGTGATAGATGTCAGAGGATGGGTTAGCCAACTAAATATGATGAGATGCCTTTGTACCCTCAGGTTGTCATTACACCTTTTGATAAATGGGGACTTGATTTTGTGGTTCCAATTGATCCACCATCCAATGGAAAATCCTACATCTTGGTTTGTACTGATTATGTGACAAAGTGTGTTGAGGTTAAAGCTATGAAACATGCCAGAGATAACAAGGTTACATAATTCCTATATGAGGAAATCTTCACACGTTATGGGGTTCCAAGAGATATAGTGACAGATGAAGGGGCTTAATTTACATCAACTCTTGTAAAAATATTGGTCAATGAATATAATATAAGGCATAGGAAATCTACCCCTTATCACCCTCAAGCCAATGGGTAGGCTGAGGTGACAAATAGGGAAATTGAGGCTATTTTGACCAAAACAGTGGCTATTCATAGAAATGATTGGGCAAATAGGCTGCCAGAAGCTGTCTGGGCCTATAGAACCAATTGGAAGACAACCACTGGTTTCACTCCTTTTGAATTAACTGTATGGAAAGGCATCTATGATGCCCATATAATTTGAGCATAAAACTCTTCAAACCACACTTGATCTTGGGATAGACATATCCAAAGCACAAAAGGATAAAATCATGCAACTAAATGCCTTAGATGAAATGAGAAAGTCAACCCTTCATCATACTGAGATAGTGCAGAATCAGATAATCAAATGGCATGAAAAATTCACAAAGGACACGAAGTTCCAACCAGGTGACTGGGCACTCCTTTATGATTCCAAATATCAAGATAATGCAAGCAAGCTACAAACTAGGTGGTTGGGACCATATGAAGTTGCTAAGGTCTTCTCCAATGGCGTTGTTCAACTCACAACCATTGACCTTGTTAGATTCAAGCTACTTGTCAATGGTCACCACCTCAGGTTATATCATAAGCCATCTTCCAAGCAAGAATTCTTGCAACAATTTGATCAACAACAAGCCCCCACACTTCTTGCAACCAAAGGAAGTGGACCTAGTGTCCCTCCTTTTGCCTAATCGAGGTATGTGTCACATAATAATAAAGATTTCCACTTTTATGGGAGTCAACTTCTCTAACTTCTCCATTAATTCATCTGCCCATTCATCTCCACCTTTCTCTCTTCCATAAATCAACCATCACATCACTTCATTCCATCACCACTTCAATTAATTGCTCAATAGTACTTTCCACGTATCTTGTACTTCTATCCACATTTTTTTTGCAACCAATGCTCCAAATTTTTAGGTACATTCCTTGCAATTTGTTCTTTTAATTATCTTAAACACATTCATATTAATTGATGTATATTGATGTTGATTTTTCTCCCATAACACATATCTATACTTTGCCTTGTCAAATCATGATTATATCCCAGCCTGTGAGGACACACACTTTAATTTAGGTTGGGGGGAGTACATGCCCACATGTCATACATGTCAAAAAATTTGAATTTGAATGATGACTTGCATGTGTGATAAGACACTAAACTGTCGCCATTTTTCTTAATGATACCCTTCATTTATGTTTTCTTGTTGCTTTCGCCATAATTTTAATGCCACATAAGTAAATTGAAGTCAAATGATATTGGCATTAATACTGAAGAAGAGTTGCAAGAAGCCGAGGAATTGGGTTTTTAGAGAGGGATTGCAGGAAAAGAAATTGTGCAGAGGTTCTTGCTTGATTGTAGACAAAAACAATGGGTGGCCAACTGATAAGAAATGAACCTACTGTTCATGATGTGTTACTGCAGGATGCACCTTCTCTGGCCAAGTTCAAAAATTATGGGTGGCTAGACTATTTTTTGAAACTGGATAGTTTCAATGAAGGCATTGCTCTGGAATTTTCCTAGACACTTTCTAACGATAAATAAATGGTCAAAGGGCTAGAGTCATAGCCTCCGAGGAGATAATTGCTGAGGTAACACAATTTCCTACCAATGGAGAACCATACCTTGCTTCCAGGGATGCAAGGTTAGCTAGGGTGGAGTTCACTGAACCTAGTGATCCCTTGTTGGTTATTAATAAGCAAGGAATGTGGAGGACCTCTCTACCAGAGTCGTGAAAACAAGTTGTTGTCCACATTGTTAAGTATATCACCTGTGAAGGCTGCCAATCATGCCTTCATTTTGTGCACTTTAAACTTCTGAATCATATGAGACATGGGAGAAGGATGAACATGCCTAACATGTTGAGAAATATCCTTGCAATTATGGCAGTTGAAAGACAAAAAGGTAGGGATAATTCTATTTCTCACCATTGTTTGATAAATTTGTCAGTTGAAAAATCTCTACAAACAGTATTTGGAATGACATGGGAGGAATTTGAGAGCATTGATCAATTTAGACTAGAAAATGTAAACCCTAGAGGTCAACCCTTAGCTCATAGGGTTAGTGAAGGTGAGAGGGTTATGGAAACCACTTAGGGAGCCTCAACTTCTAGAGTAGCATATAGTGCAAACCCTCCTACAACTGAAGCCATTTCTTCCGACTCTGAACACGTAGATGAAGAGAGTTCATCTTTTGACCTTGACATTAATATTCCTCTTAGAAGTACACCATGTACTAGAGCTGCTGCTAGGCAAGAGAAATAAAAAATGAGTGAAGTAGAGAGTAGTAAAGGAAAGGATAAGAAGAAAGAGCCAGTGAAAATAAACCCCAACCCTAGGAAGCAAAAAAATTTAGAAGCTGAAATTCCTACAGCCGTAGAAGCTCAAGTTGCTGCAGCTGCAAGGAAAAACAAAAGTCCACCCAAGAAATCAAGATTAACCAGGTCTACTATTGATGAGACTCCATGAAGGAGTTGAAGACTCAGTAAAGTAGCCGAGAAGAAGGCAAAGACTCCTAGAGTGCATGAAAGTATAGATTTGACAGAGACACCTACGGAGAAGCTAGACATTGGGTTGGAAAAACTTGCTGCTATTGTAGAATAAGTCAAACAACAAGAACTAGTGATAGGGCTAGGTGATGATGAACACCAGGTTGTAGGGCAGACTGAATATTTTGGTTGATGAGAAACAAGAACCATTGCTCACTATTGGTACAAATCTAGTTGAATATGTGAAGACAACACAAGGAAAAATCATTGTTGGAATGCATAGACCTACTTCTTCATGGGAATTTGTAGCTCTAAATATTTAGAAGGAGATGCAAGAAAAATAAAGAGAATGGAGAAGAGAAAAACACAAGTTATAGGAAGAAGCTAAAAAGAAAGATGCAAAAATTAAGGAGAAAAATACAGAAATTGGTGCATTGAAAGATAAAGTGGATAATGTGGTGGCTTTAGTGCCACAAATGCTGGCATGTAGAGCTCCTCTGAGAACATATACATTGCACTTGGAGGAGCACCATATTCCTTTAAAATTTTCAAGGATTGTTTTAGGTTTGAGTTCTGCACTTGCAACTCCACATGAGTTTTTCTCAGCTTATCAATATTATTCCATTAAAGTTAAAAATTTGCTTTGTGAACTATATTTGCATAATTATGTTGTACCTAATGATCAAAACTGGAACCCAATTTTGTATATTGGGGATGTCAATTTGAGGGCATTCATGTCCTGTATACAAAATGAAATTAGTTGGGGGCAACAATTTAGAACATACAGGGAAAGAGAACTCCACACCCCTTTGTTTATCAGAGCTGAATCTAGTGATCCTTCTAACATTTACCTTACATGGCACCAAATTCTTTACCATCTAGACTATAAGAGTAGGATCATTCCTATTAGGGATGAGGTATACTAGGAATACAAACAAATGGCTAATACTACAAAAAAAATAGTGCCAGGGTACCTGCCACAAAGATGGAATAGTTTGACAAAACAATTGCAGCAAGATGAACTCCATTCTTTGCAGAATTATGCTACAACATGTAAAAGGATTCCTAGGTATATTCAAATTGGAAGAATGCAACAACACTATTGGCT
Source organism: Sequoiadendron giganteum (assembly GCA_007115665.2). Classification (NCBI taxonomy): domain Eukaryota; kingdom Viridiplantae; phylum Streptophyta; class Pinopsida; order Cupressales; family Cupressaceae; genus Sequoiadendron; species Sequoiadendron giganteum. Next base: position 305,669,001 of record CM021103.1, read on the forward strand.
TCCATTGACATTCTAGCCACCTATTCTATTATGGCCAGTGCCATATTATAAATACTATAAGTATGATATAGCTATGGAAAGAACAAGGTGAGACAAGTTGGAAAAGAAGAATGGATTCTACTGGGATCCCAATTCAGATTCTGTAGAGTCTGATGTAGGACAATTGGCAGTTGCTGACTTCAAAACATTGGCAAGACAAAGGAACGACGCTTAATCTGCTGGAGGACCAACATAACATTAAGTTGGGGGGAAATTATGAGTCCAATTTATGGCTCAATTTTGATAGGGTTTATTATATATTTGTTGATGATACTATAGACTTTCACACTTGGTTATTAGCATCCTCTATATTATTTGCCTAGATTTGTGAACCTTGGGCATAAAACTTATCCTTGTGGTTTTTGATAATATTAATGTGCTATGTGGATTAATCTATGTTGATTTTACATGTGGATGAATGGATGTTGTTTTAAGATAATTATGGATATGCAATTGTTTGTGTGTGCTAATGTTATTATGCAGGTTTACATTAATATGTTGATATGAATGAAGCTTACAAATTAGAAGAAGTTCCGACCAATTGGTCAGTTGCTAAGGAAGTCAAAAAGGTGATTATTAAAAGGTCAATGAAGGAAGAATCTCAATGGAGGGAAAGTTCCAACTCGAATGGAAGATTGTAACTACCTTTTAAATGATCATACTTATTAGTTGAGCGAATATAGGAGGTTCTGTTATTCTAAATTTGCATTCAGGCAAGACTGGCTTGACCAAATCCTATTCATGCATAACCTCCTTTCCTCTTTCTATGATTTCAATAAGTGGTGTCCTCCTAACTTGTTGGAGTTGACTGCCTAGTTAGTTTGTTAGTTAGTAGTTTTCTTCCTATAAATAATAATCAAATGCTCCTTCTTAGGGGTTGAATATTCTGATGTTGTACTTACATTCTTAGTTTTCAAATAATATAGATATGTTGTTGTTCCATTGTAATCACACTTTCAATGAATAAAATGATATTATAAGTTTGTCGCATCTAGGTTAGTTTCAAGGGAAACTCACCCAAGGGGGCCCACTTGGTGAGAATTCCATGCTTTTAGCTTAGTCATTAATTTTCTATTCAGTAATAGTTACAATTCTGGTAATTGTTTGTTCCTATAGCCACTAGAATCCCATTCTATGACTATTCCCGCTGCCAAAGCAAATAGAGTAGTTGCATGTCCATTTTCTAAGATTTATAATTTTGTCATGCATTTCAGTTAAGTGAAGTTGTTGGTTTATGCTTAGTGTTTATGTTACTTCCTTTCAAGCAATTTAATTTTAGCATCAAGAATTTCCTAGTTATAGAATGAATATGGCTACAACAGAAACCTAGTGCACATATAGTGTTGTCCCATTTCAAGTTCACATCCTTGGGTTGACAATTAAATGAACCTTCATAATGAGAAAGATAGCTATTCAACATAGATGTCCAGTCTCTGAGTTACAACTTTAAGGGATTAGTTTTTGAATCATTAGAGGAGGCCAAAAATAGCCTCAAACATTATCAATCTATCAACCTCTCTTTCCATATCTCCATTTTTATCATTTTTAACCTCAACAAATTGATAATTCGGTCTTACAGTAGGGTCCCTTCCCTTACTACTATTTATAAATCCTGCAATATTTTTGTGTGTGTATGCACGTCCATCTATATACATAATATGACCTCTATTCATTTCTTTTCCGCTTTCTAATTAGAGACGATGTTTATACATATTCGAATTTAGACCATATGTTGACATGCTAGGTTTATATTTTGCTAGCTTTCTTCATTCACTACTGTAATATGATGGACCATAATGTGGCATTAATCTCCTAGTGGTTTGTTCTGAATTGTTTCTATGTTTAGATCCCACATGTACAGTTTGGACAATAAAGAGGCATAGATTCACTCCATGAATATTGGAGGGTCATATCATGTAGTTGCATCCTCAAAATTGAAACACCTCGTACACTCTAGGTAGTTGTTGATCACTAGGACAAGTGCAATATAGTCGGTGATCAAATATCTCTTTGTAAATTGATCTTAAACTTAGGGGTAAGTCATAATATCCATCACATTCATTCTCATAGGGTATGTAGTCCACCTTCCCCTTGTCTTTAAGCAAATTATGCATCTTTAAACCGATTCTTGTTTTGTTACTTGTTTTCATCATTTCCTCATCTTCCAAGCTGGTATATTAACACATATTTTTGTTAGATGTATCATTTGATAAATGATAATTTCCCTCTAGGCTAGAAGCCAATGATACAAGAAACTTTAAACCGAGAACTTTATCTTGCAAGTATCCATTAAGAAAAATATTAGTTATTTAAATAATATAAAACAATGTTTAAATGAAGTATACATGTTATTTATATCAAATTGGAAAATTCCTTACCACAATTCCTATTGGATTTGAATTGATTGTAGGAGGCATACTACCGATAGGAAGCTCATCATTTATGTAATGTCTTTGTACAATGGCTTGTTTGAATTGTTTCTTTCCACGACATACAGAACATCCACAAACAACAATTTTCTCAAAGTATTCATCCCATGTACTATAGTCCTGACCGACCTCTTGTTCAGTGCAATCATTTGTTGTGTCTACAGGATCCATTGTCATATCCTCTTTCACCCACTATCCTCTACATGATTTAATAGTTTTAGGTCCATGTCCACGTACATATCTTGTTCTTTTTCTAGTTGAACACTCAAGCTCCGCATTTGCTCCAATCTCCATCTAAAATAATCAACAACATGCATTAATTTACGTCAAGAGTGGATAATACATTATAAATTTCAATAATATTGTGAAAAAATATGGACGTATCACAAAATGCCATCATTTTTTCCTAAGTTAAGTCAAAACTTGAGTACCTGATGTCTCGCTTCATCCGTTGTGTCCTCATTTGATATGACACAATCTATTGCCATGACCTCGTTTAGCCCCTATAATAATACACAACATAGTAAATAATTTTTAGTACACCAATTATATCATTTCAACGAATATGCTATCCAACACAAAACCTCACTTTAGTCATATATTTGACATATTGATATCATGTTTTGGCCATCCTAATTTTCAAAATTTTCCCTTGATCATAGAATCACATTTAATCACCATTCCTGTAAATTTTCAACCAATACGTTTGACCTTAGAGTTCTCATGGAAAAAAATAATTTTATCTCCTCTATGTTGTAGCATTTGTGAATTCATAAACACCTTCCTTCTTTGGTTGAGGTCGCTTTGTCTTCTTACCTCTATTGTATTTGCAGATTCTGCTGACATATCTATTTCCACCCACTTTCCTCTTTGTGATTTAGTAGTTCTACATCGTCTGCATACTCTCTCCATGGCCTCCTTTGGATCTTTTAATACACAACAATGACAATAGTCACATAACACTTGTGCACCAAGAGAATATTGTTGAAATTATCTTGTTAATACACTCGCTTTTCATCAAGACGCACTATGAAAAACAAAATAGGACATTGTAACATTTTGCTCTTCACAAAATGTTTACACGCATAATCTTGACAACTAGAGCTCAAATCTTATGATTACAAGATGACTACAAATTCACATCAAAAAGACATTTATTTACAAGCTAACTACAAATAAAACCTATTACTAATAATTTTAGCTGAACATCGCTTCCATGGTCCCTTGTTATAGTGGATGAAAGAAAACCTATTACTAATAATTTTAGCTGGTTCTCTACCTTACACTTCTTCCACAAATTCATTAAAATCATAGATATTTTCTCTTTGAAAACTAGAGATTGGATTCTTTATTCTTGATTGAAACCTACTTTAGGAGGAATGATGAGATCTAATCAAGGATGGAATGATGAGATCTAACAAAGTGTAAAAACATGTCAAAATATGTAATATATGCATGGATAAAGGCAATAGACAAATACATATGATAATGCATGACGAATGATCTATTAATAATACATTAAATAAGGGTGGGTTAGTGGGATCAAAGAGATTACACATAAAAATCCCAAACTCTAATCAAGATAATAGCAATGAAACATAGATAAGGGGTGCATCCAAGCCCTAATAAAGTATAAAATGAATCATATCTACTTAAAAATGTGATATTTATAACCTTAATGTAGAAGGATAAACTCTAAGGATGAAACCTGAGTGTGTTTAAGAATGTTTGGTTCATGAATTTATGTAAGGAAAAATAACATGCCTCACAAAAATATCCCAAGTAAATTAATTAAATCAAAATGAATAAATAATATAACCTACCCAGGATAAAGAGTTGAGAGTAATAACACCACTAAAATAAATGCTGAAAATTAAATAATAAAAATAATGGTATTTAGCTCTAGGTTCAATGAAGATATGACTATGCTAGACATTTCTAAGTGATTTATTAGTGCAACAATAACTAGGACTATACAAAACTATCTCAAAACTATAAAATTCACGATGCTTCATTCCAATACACTTCCATGGATATGAAATTGATCTCAGTGCATAAAAAATATGAACCTACACGTAGAACTAAACCTTAACTATAGATCTAATCTTCATTGAATTGGATGTCTATAATTTATTATCTTGATGTCTACAACCTATATCTAAGAGGGGTCGTGTCGATAGACATTATTGAGGATTTTGTTAGGCTAGGATATTTCTCCTTTAGTTAAACTCCTATTACTAATTTAATGATACAAATAAATGATTGAAGAAAACAGGGAAGCATGAAATACACATAGGATGTTGATGCAATGTCAATGTCACATGATAATGATTTAGTTCTCATAGATGATTTTTCATAATTCCCCAATAAGCCCTATATCTAAGATGATAGTAATGAATTAGGGTTTATCCTTTTATACAAATCTGTAACATGCAATTTGAAATATTTCACACTTTATATGATTCATCTAGTTGTATAGGGTGAACATGGGCCCATTTAAATTTGAATTTAAAATTTTAGGGGTCATTTCTGAGTTCACAAATCTAACCTCTATTAGTTTTGCACCCACAAAATTGACATGGGATACAAAATAGATAAAAGAGGGAACCGTGATTACTCCCTTGGAACATATGAAGATGAAGTCAATATAGGATCAATTTATTTATCAACTTCCATGTAATATACATCATTTTTCACACTAGTCATTGCTTTAGGGACAAACAAGTCAAAGTAAGCCAAAAATGAAGGGGAAAAGTGAAGGGTATGAATTTGTCACCATTACAAGTATATAAATAGTAGGCAATATTTTTAAGACATGTGTTCTAGTTTATGCAACCTATAGATATTTTTATTATCAATTGAATCTATTATATAAATTAAGTAAAGGTCATTTTTTGGGATGTAGCTAAGAAAAACACTAATTTATTGTATGCAAATTTTTGAAAGTTAAAAAAAAATCTTATTTATAATTCAACAAAGTATACAACTTTAGTCCCTTGAGATTCAACCATATAATGTCCTCTATAGAACATACATGCCTTCAATGAATTGGAATAATTTCTATGACTAAACAAATCATTTTATGTTATATTTATTTTTATGTTCAAGATATTGGTATACTATAGAGTGAAATATAATATAAATGTAATGAAAACTCAAATCCCAATCCATAGTCCAAATATAAAAAAATTGTTATGAAATGAGATTCATAAAACAAATGCATAATCTTTATACATCAAAATGTATTCCTTATGAATCTTATGTCATATTTGCTAAATAGAATTATGTAGCTTTTGAAGTTTAAAAAAAATAATCAACGAGTTTTAATAGCCTATAACATATTTTCTAAAACTATTTCTCTATTTTTTAATTTCATTACATTTTTAAAATAAATGATAGGTAATTGATACACAACCTTTAAAAAATTATTAAAAATGAAAATTAACCATAAAATTGGGGAATTAAATCATGGGAAACTAAGAACTAATTACCTCATCAAAGAGACACATGGTCCATAACAATACTAAATTGCTAAAATTTATTTTAAACTATTAATTTAGTGCTTCTAATAACTATATGACAACATTTTATCCAACTTGGCACAACTAGGCACACTTTGCGCTGCCTTTGGCGCCCAAAAGAGATTACATTTAGGGCTGAAAGTCAGTGCTAAAGTTGACGTTAACTACGCCGACTAATGAATCAAAAAATAAAAATAAAAAATTCCTGTGTGAAGGAAGAGAATCAAAATCGCCAAGCCCTAATTCCTCATTTCACACTCCCAACTTTGAGAAAAATGCTCTGCACAAGCGACTGCCATGGAAGGGTTTCAAGCTTCAAGTTTTGAAGCTTCTCTCTTCAGGAAACCAACACTGTGAGTATTTCTCTTTGAAAAACATACAAACCCCTTTATTTTCTTTATCTCAAATGCATTTTCAAAGGCTTTAGCCACAACCATTGTTAGATTTTTTGATGTATTTTGATCTCTTCTTCTTTTTGATGCTTTACTTGTGCTTCATGGCCAAAATCGAGGGATTTTTGAAAGGCTTGAATATGGTTTCAGTTGCATCTTATCAACAACAAAATTTTGGTAAGTTTTCACACCATTCGAGCTCTGTATCTTAATTTTCCTGTGCATTATGGGTATGGCTGAATATGAGATGCCACCATTCTTATGGATTTCATTCCACATAGCTTATGTTCGATATTTATATTCAAATTCTCAAAACGATTCTAAAACCCCCTGCTATGGCCTTTATGATATGTTTCTTCCATTATTTAAAGAATATAATATAACTTTATTTGCTCTCCTTTTGACTTAAATAAAGAGGAAAACCCTTATGTGGCTCGAGCCTATTCATCATCATGAACTTGTAAAGGCTGCAGGCTTCATTTATCCACTGGATGAATCTTTGCTTGATCTGGGTATTTCCATTAGCTCCCTAAACACATATTTCTTTGCATATAATCCTTGTTTCAGCCTCAAAACTAAACACAAACCCCTTTATTCTTTGCAAGGTTTTTGATACTCAACATAAAACTGGGTTCCATTTGTTCTTTTGAAAATGTTGTTCATTCTTTCAAAACCCTAATATCATCATGCCATTCTATTTGTTGTTGAGGAATACATATTTGACTTCGCAATAAGACATTGCTTGATTTTCTGAAGAAAACAACATGGCTCCGTTTTCTATAATGTATGCACTATAGCTCCATTCTCTCTGTTCTCAAAAATGTAGTTTTGTTCCAATAGGATTTTGTTTTTCCAAGCACATACTAGGTACTCTTCATCTGCATCTCTTATTCATAATCTTACATGGCTGCCAAAGATATAAACTCCATTTCATTTCATTCATAAATCCCTTTTTTTATGTTTTGAAGGCATATTTCTAGATGTGTTATAAGTGGACTAGAACTTGATGATATTCTAATTTCAAGTCAATTTTGATGAAAAAGACACTCCATGAAGTTGATCCCAAAGATCATTGATGCATGGAAGGGGTCCATATTCTTTACCAAGATATTTTTAATGCATAGTATTCAATAAAAATTTCTATCTGCCATCCTTTTTAGGTGTGAGTGTAATGAGAATAACATAAAGGGGGGAAAATGGACTAATCTTTCCTTGATTGACCATCTCTTAAACTTGGTGTCAAATTTTGTCATTCTCCTAAATTGACATAGAGTACAAAGAACCATTTGGAAGAGGATATTTGAGAATCAATTCAATTTTATGTTGCACTTGTGGATGCTTGTTCTAGACCTGCCCAAACATAATCAAACAACCCAATGTTAGTCATTAAACAAGTCTAAAACAATCATTCCCCATGCAATTCATTCAAATGCAAAGAACAAGAAACAAAGTGAAATTAATCAAATGAAAGGTACTAAATCTTGCTCAAAACATTCAAACTAGCATCCCATGGGGGAATTGGTGCTACTTTGATGTGGAAAGTAGCCCTTTCTCAATTCCTTGATGAACTTTGATGAAAATTTGTTGATGATTGTGCTCCTTGATGAAAATTTGACCATAACCTAGCTAAGATTGATAAAATGCTATGAAAACCTTGATGAACAATGGATGAAATTGTATAAAATATGTAGATAATGATTTTGTGTAAAGTTTTGTGGATCCAAAATCAATAGGGGATCTCTCCATTTATAGGAAAGAAGGATGGATGAATGAGGAACATGGAGGATGTGGGATTAAAGATGAACCGATAACAATGTGCCACTTGTCAACATGCTATTGAGGAGAGGTGGAGCACATTTTGATCAATGTGCAAATAAATGCAATTAGGTGGAAATTTGAATTTTGAAAGATGGCTTGTGGAGGAAGATGTGAAAGAGGAGTTAATGCCACTTGACTCAAAAAAAGGACTTGTAAGAGATTTAAATGCCATGTTGGAGGACAAGTCCTTTTGGGAGGGAGATTTCAAATTGGAGGAATATTCTAATGAGATGTCCTTTTGAATGAAAATAGAAGAATTTATAAATCAATTAAATCGATTTACATGTGCAAGTTATAAAATCTAGAGGATTTGATGGATTAGAGTTAGACTTAATTAGGATTTAATCAACTTAGATGGAGATTAGTTGATTTGACATTTGACATAGATATTTAGATTCATTTAAATCAAATGAGAGGAATAATGGACATTAGATTTAATTAAATAAAGTTTGATTTATTTAATTAAAAGGGATGATGTTAGATTTAATCAAATAAGGGTGATTTATTTAATCAAAAGAGGAAATATGATTTAACCAAATAAAATGAATTATTAATTAAAAGAGGGACATTTAGGATTAATTAAATAAAATGATTTTTTTAATTGAAAGAAGATAATGATTTAATCAAATAACATGATTTATTTAATTAAAAGAGGAATTATGATGAATTAATTAAATAAGGATTATTCAATTAACTAGTTAGTAAAGAAGTGATTCAGGGAGAACTGATGCTAGTAAATCAGGATCAGGTGCATGATATCAATTAGGATAATTTGATCGTCTACAGTACTAAATAATGCATAGGAAGAGAATCAGTGAAGAATTCATTGTATTTTCACAAAATAGTGTCTAACTAATAATATTGTGACACAATGGTCATGGGACTACATGTTCTAAGGGCATTTTTTTTCATCTATGCATGTTAATTTGTGTGAACCATAAAAATTACAAACTTATATATGTAATGATTTTTCTACATTGTTTAGCTGATACCAACATGAATCTAAATTATGCTGAAATTTATTGAGTTTTGAAGTATTGATTAGCAAAATGAATTATCCAACAATGGGGTTCATGTGGTAAGTACCCTCACAATAATAGAAAAATGTATACCAAGAAACATATCACAATGTTATAGGCTGCAACATGCATAATTAAATATGCATTGGTGACTTATAACTCCTTGTCGTGTTGCAACCATCCCAAACAATAAAGAAATGGATGAGCATTAGTGTGTGTTGAACACAAAGAAGTGCTAAGAGGGGAGGTGAATAAAAATAAATTAAAACTTAACCAATCCTATTTGTAGATAAAACATCACATCACATGAACTAAAAGAAGAGCAGAAGAGAAAACATTGCCTTACGTGGTGACAATATGATCCTTAGTAAAGAACTATTACATAATGATTATGGTGATGTTACAAATGGTGTATTACATGTTAAATCATTCTTGCTTGCTAATTATCAATATGTAGATGATGACAACTTATGGATTAGTGAGTTTAGAATTCTTATAAATGGTAAAGTTATGTAATGGACTAAATCAACTTGTTTGCTTCACATCACTTTCATGAATTTAGCACATGAATTCATTGCTTTCTTTTATAAACCCGATTCTATGAAGATAGTAGAGACCTGATTTACCCTTTGAATCTTCCTTACCTACCATGAAATATGCATATTTTCATGGGCATAACCTTTCTTTCCATGTTGTACTTCATAGGATTATAACAGAGTTGGTCATAGACATCAATGACTAGCTAGAGGCCAAAATGTTCCTTCCCAACAACCTGTGTTACCTCCTTGTGCACTCAATCTTCTTCCTAAGCCTACATTTAAAAATAAAAAATTCAAAGGACTATGCCACCATTAACCAACTTAGGAAATAGAAGCTAAGATATAATTTTGTGAGGTAGTGTGCACACAACATCTATATAAGCATATCACATAAAAATCCTTAGGGAAGATTCAAATCAACTTGCATACTACAAAATTGGTGACATACTTGATAGAATCCATTGGCTTAACGAATAGCATACTATTTCATTTGATGAGAAAAAGTTTTCACATGAATCAGTTGCTAATGAAGCTTTACCTTTACATATTGTTGTGAGGCATAACGAGTTAAATATTAAAATTCTTTAGTTGACAATGTATCTATTCTAAACATATCCACTAAGGATTGCTTAAAGCAATTAAATGTAAACATGGAAAAGCTACAACTAGTTAACCTTACCATTAGAGGATTCAACATTGTGGATAGATATTGTATGATTACTATTACTTTTCCAATCATAGTTGAACCTTGAATATTAGATGTGTTATTCTATGCAATGCCTAAAAAAATATCCTATAATATCCTCTTAGGATGTCCATTTACATTCTATGAGATTCATGCCATCAACTTTTCATAGATGTGCTAAAATTTTCCATCCATTGATCCTTAACCATTTAACGTGTGTCAAATGGTGGATAGTTCTAAGAACTCCATTAGACATAATATTCCACTCAATAAGAGCATTGCACAACAAGATATCCTAACAAAGGTGTGTTATCCAATGATGATTGGAGACCATTATATTGTAGGCCTTGTGGTGTCAATGAATATAGTTTTGATCCATAGGCTTATAGCATCCCATATCTTTACATGGATCCATCTATTTATGGAAACCCACTTAAATAATTTAACAATGAGAAGGTGGCACATATGTGTGATAGTGATTATAAAGGTCATGTTTCGACAACTAAACCATTTTCTTCCCCTCTAGAATTTAAACAAATTTATGGTCCTAGATATAAAGTTATGCACAAGTTTGGATATAAGGATAGAGCACTAGGAAGCATGAACACATATAACCACAAGAAATAAATGGCATCTCAGTATTGGTTATCAACCTAATGGTATGATGCATTGTCTAGAAGAAAGAAAAAGAAAAGGAAACGACCCTAAAGTTCAATATAATAGAAACCTTCTTGAGGCATCATATTCATTAATTACCTATAATTATGATTATTGGATTCTTTTTTATCCATTAAATGATTTATTTATGATGGTTCCAAAAGATATTTAGTGTTTATTGATTATCAAAGATAACTATGTTAATTATGTTGGTACCCCAAAATTTTGTGTTTCACTTTGTGCCTAAGCCATATTTGTACAATTTTATAACCGACTTGAGATATTTGTGACTGGTGGTCTTTTGCCAAGATTTATTAACATTCTTAGGTAGATCTTGCCCCTCCTAAATTTTAGACCACATCCATTACCTCCACATAAAACTGGACATCCTTGGTCTTCTTGGTTCACACCATGATATGGTTATGCAAATGAAAATGAAGCAAAGTAATCATCTCCTTCTCCACTGGTTGGAAGAATGCATGCTTAATGTTGTGATACATGATATCAACTCTCTTCTGCTCTCATGGTTGAATACCAAAATCTATTATGGTTGTCCTCTAGAGTTCCAATCATCTTTCTTCTTCTTCCACCAAATTTTAACATATTTTACTAACGTTTATTAGAATTGTTACATGTTTTACATAATTGGAATGACATATTAACTGTAACTTTTTTGAAATTTTATTATGGTATGTGCATTTTGATATGATGTAATATGATTATGGTTTTGTTTCATATGTTATAATATTAGATATATAACAAAAAAATAAATTATTGCATGAAATAAATAATAACTTCATTTAAAATGTTTTTTTTTGTAGGACACAGGTCTTCCAGAAGATCAAGATGATCCTCATGATATAGATCTAGAATATGTTGGTTCTAATATAGATCACATGGTAGAGGATGATGATGATGCAAATACAGAAGACACTGAGGTCGATGACAATGATGATGACGACAATGATGATGATGATGATGGTGATGATGATGACGAGGCAGTTGCTTGTAGTAGCCAGTGACATTCATGATCATATAGACTGCATCATGGATCATTGTTGATATATCATTATGATGCCTCTTTTCATGGTTACTATCATATGTATCATTTTCATGGCCTGCAGTACCATATTATTGAGTTGTATCATTTTGACATGTATCATTTTGACTTATATCATTTGGACATGTATCATCTTGACTTGTATCATTTTGAGTTACATAATTTATAATTTTTACTTATATCATTTGTACATGTATCATTTTGACTTATGTCGACTGTTGGACATGTATCATTTTGACATGTTATTGATCTACTGACATATTTGACTTTCACTTGTTTTAGTTATATATGATGATGATCTTATCAGTATTGACTTGTCAATTTATATATTGAAAGTGGTCGATGATTTTTGGATGAATATTTATTACGTATGATGATTTTAATTTACTGCTCAAGATGAATGTTGTCAAATTCAATTAAATTATAGATATTTGACTCACTTGTTTTAATTATAAATGATGATCATGTTATAATAATTATCTTGTTATTTAATCATATGAGTTAAATAATTAAATTACTTACTCTATAATCATATGAGTTATTTAAGAGGCATGATATATTTAACTAATTAAATTGAAATAAAACAAATTATTTAATTTACTTACTCTATAATCATATGAGTTATTTAAGAGGCGTGATATAATTAACTAATTAAATTAAAATAAAACATATTAAATTAATAAATGGAAGAAAAACAAGAAGCATTTTTAGAAGCAAAAAAGGAAGCTCAACAATGGAAGCCAAACTAGAAGCAAACCAAAAGCAATCTTGGAAGCAAAACTTGGCATTATCTAGGAAGCAAAAATAGAAGCAATTCAGGTAGCAAACAAAGAAGTAATAATGGAATAAATTTTAGAAGCAACAAAAGATGCAATAATAGAAGTCATATTAGAAGCAACAAAAGACACAAAAATGGAAGCAAAGCTAGATGCAACAAGCAACGCTATATTGGAAGGAAAATTGGAAGGAAAATTAGAAGCAAAATTGGAAGTAAAATTAGAAGCAAAATTGGAAGCAAAACTGGAAGCAAATCCGGAAGCAAAACTGGAAGCAAACCTAGAAGCAACACAAGAAGCAAAACCAAAAGCAAAATTGGAAGCCAAACTAGAAGCAACAAAATCCAACACAAAATTCGATGCAAAAAACAACACCAAAGTGAACATGCAGTTTGGCGCCAAGTTTTGCACCAGCAGAAATATCCAATTCATGAACTCAAATGCACTAAATTTCAGTGCTATTTTAGGCACTAATTGCATGTTTTGTTGTAGTGAATGCTAATGTGTGACAAATGTTGATATGATGGTTCATGTACCGTGGATGTATTGTGATATTTGGACCGATGTGAATCTAATATTGTTATAGATAATGATAACTGAGTTAGATAGGTCAACTCATGAATGTCTACACAATTTGTCATGATAAAAGTTGATGTAGACGAGGCAAGAGCAATATTGAAAGATGGCAATGGTGATGCAACTTCATAAAATTTATCATCAAATAGAAGACACATATATTCAATGGTGTCATCCAAATCTACAAGGTCAAATTCTACAAAAATAGATGCTATGTTTGGTAGATATGCATCCCAATGTGGTGGATCTGGAATGACAATAACAATAACCTGATGCGAAAATTGATAGAACTCATGAATAAGTCAACATTAGATTCAAATGTAGCAATAGGTGATATGGGAGATGAGATATCAATGCAAGTCATCCGACTACACTATTCATCACCAATTGATGGTTTCTCACAAGATGCCTTAGTGAGATTATTTTTTGCAAGCTCCAATAGCAAGTCAATAATTTGGTGGGAGACACGAGGACAAAATCTATCCACATGTTGATTGCTTCCATAATATTTGTACTTCTTTTTGCATTTTGTAGACATGGTAGTTTTAAGAAAAATATTGATGTGAAATACAAGATTGATCGCCCCAAAATGTTTAGTGTTGATTGTAGCCCCCCCCATAACAATATGTAAGAATTTTTTAAAAGTTATGAAGATTAGATGCCAAAATATTTCATTTATAACTCACATATATTTTTACAATTTTGTGATAAAATGGTAATCCAAATCTTATTTTTACAAATAAATTCAAATTCCTTGGGAAATTTTAATAAAAATCAAGAAAAAGTTTGCAAAATTTTGATAAGCAAGGTGAAAGTTATACCCCATCAAAACTTTCTTACAAATAAACTTCAAAGGTTAAAATTTGATATTAGACACCAACAAATCAAAAACATCTTGATGCTAAAATTTCAATGCTTGAACCAACTTTACAGTTAAAAAACTAACCTTGCACTTGCAAGTTATGCCAAAATGAAAAAAATTCCCCCTTACAAGATTTGATGTTAACCAAATAATCACTTAAATTTAAGTGGGTGTGTTAGCCTAGCAAGTGTGGGCGATGACTGAATCTTGGGGTATATGTTGAAATAGAGGCGTGTGGGTGTATGGAAGCTAGTCAAGGAAGTTGTGAAGAGCTCCTTGATTCACCGAGTCCTCAAAAATTCTAAAAATTTTATCTGATCTTGAAGGCGATTAGATCAAACTTTGAGCTAGGCCTAAAGATCTTTGAATGGCGTCTCCTTTTTGGTTGAAAGAGTAGTGTGCAAGTCATGCCTTATCTCCATCCATCTTGGAGTGCACAAATATTGCAAAGCTTTAGTGGCAAAGGCGAATGGGTGGGAGGCCTCAATGACTCTGCTAGGCAAGAAAGATTGATGAAGGCCAAAGCTTCTATTAACTTGCCAAGATCAATAACAAAGATGGTACCTCTTTATCACTATAAAGCAGGTCGATGCTTGTGGAGGCCGATGTTTGGGGAAGTCGTTGCAAAAGAGGAGTTTTCAAATTTTGAAATGACAAGTATGAAGCCACTTACCTCGCGCCACATCTGCAATAATTTGGTCGAAGCTTCCCTTATGTACTAATCACACCACCTTGATATGTTGAGGCCGCATGGGACTTTGGATGGATCCATGTGCAACAGAAGATATGGCAGCATGGGTTAGTGAAGCCTCCCAAGTGTATTGAAGAGGTCGTGTGAGCTGAAACAAAGAAGCCGAATGTTGCAAGAAATATGCCAAAAATGGCCAAAAATTTGTTGCAAAACAGACTTTGATCTAATTTGTGACTTACACAGAGACCAAATAAGCCACAATATATGTTTCCAAGATTTCCTACAAGATTACAAAGAGGTCAAAAAGGGCAAAAATATCACAGAGATAAATACCTATCCTAATGAGCAGATGATCAGAGGGTAGATTGGCCTTTTATTAAAAAAAAAAACATTTTTTTTATAATTTTTCGAAAATAGGTTCGAAGGTCCAAAAAATTGTAAAAATTGAAAATTATCGAAACAAAAGGTATTTTTTGTTTCTCAAGCCTTTTGGACATGATGGTGATGTTCATTTGGTTCTATGATAGTCTATTGATAGGGCTATGCGTAGGAGTCAACTCAATGTAGGAAGGAACATGCTCTCATGACTTTGATACCATGTTGGAGAATGTCAAGGTCATGAGAATGAAATAACTTCCACAAGTGAATAAAATAAGCACAATAATATGTCTATCAAATATAAAATGAAGAGTGTATAATAAAATGATCAAGCCTTGCATATATAGGAAAGGATGAAGAGGTGACAAGGTAAGAGTGAAACTCTGACTACCCCTCCAAAGATGGAACACTTGTGAGCTCACTTGGTAAGTGTGTGAACAAGTATTAATAGGCGTCTCAAGTCATGAGGACATATGTCTCAACCATATGAAGTGAGACAAAAGAAAGAAAAACCTAAGTAAACTTAAGCTAGGTGTGAATAGGTCATCCTAGAAAGGTGATTAGCTAACTAGGTAGATAATGACTCTATTTACACTAACAAATATAATGAAAGAATACTTGCAAGACAAAACATAATCAAAGATTAAATAACAAAAAACACATATAACACAAAATATACCTTGACAAATCCATTTCAAGAAAAAATGTAGCCTCCAAAGCACAGGGTAAGTGCACAAAGTTGAATCCACGAAATGTGGAAGTTTTTGCCTTAGCCGAAAAAATGAAATCGTCTTTCCAAAAACAGGATCCCATTTAGGTTCGGGATCCCGAGCCTAAATGACAAACGAGATCCCACTTTTTAAAAATCGGGATCCTGTTTGTTAGAGGGTCCCGATCGACAAATAGGGAACGAGATCCCGATTACTACGAAACGAGATCCCAATTTGTAAAAATTGGGATCCCGTTTCGTAATAGTACTTATTTTTTAAAATCGAACAAACCTTCATTTTTATCAGCGCACGGGATCTCGATTTCTAAGCGACAATGACCCAAACACAACCTCTAGGTACTGTACTCCCCCATTTTTTTGTATTTTTCCATTTCATATTGAAATTGTCAATAAAATAATTGATTTTAGCATGTTTTTTTCAAAAAAAATTGATGTTTTAAGCATTTTATTTCTTGTTATAGTAGAAATGAGGAATTGTACAAATAGATGAAAACATGCGTCAAATTGTGAAGATATTGAATATAAACGAAAAAATAAACCTTGAATTGTATTTTAGAAACAAAATTTAGCTTTGGAAACCTAAATTGTTTGATGAAACCAAAAAAAATTGTATTTGAAAACCCTAATTGAAACGAAACAAAAAAAATTGCATTTCAAAACCCTAGAAATTGAAATGAATTAAAAAATTGTATTTAGAAACCCTAATCAAGCTTTTTGAAATCTTGAATTCAAATCAAAGCAAAAAAAATGAATTTGAAAACCCTAGTCTGAAATGAAACGAAAAAATTGCATTAAAAACCCTAATTGCTTAGAAATTGAAACCCTAAATTGAATTGAAACAATTTTTTTTGCTGAAACCCTAAACTGAAATCGAACAAATCATTTTGATTTTGAAAACCCTAATTTTGAGTTTAAGAAAATTCATTTGCAATGCTTAAATATTTTAAATTTCATTTGCATTGTATGGAGAAAATGATATGTTAAACTTTAGTTTCAATGTTAAATTATTATTAGATTAGAAAAACGTTCCATTCTTTGTGAAATGAGTACATTATTGCTATATGAATTTTCATTTAGAACTATCTTTTATATGAATTTTGATAATTAATTATAGGTAAAATAATCAGTCCTATTAAAAAGATGAAATAAAATAAAATAAAAATAAAAACACACTCTAAATTCAAAATCTAGCTTCATCTAGGGTCTATGACAACAATATCATCTTCAAATTTTATTTTTTTAGTTTCTATTTTTTTGATTTTAGATTCAATAAATTCCAAGAGTTATTGATTTTTAAGTGAAATTAAAACACTAAAATTCATAAGAGAAAAAAATCCTTATGTAGGAAGGAACATCAAATTGACATTCACGCTAGACATTCAACTACTTTAATATATCCTTTATTTCCAATATGTTTTCCTTGATTAAAGTCTCACACTTCATCATGCAAATCATTTCAATTAGAGGAAGGCTATAAGAATGATTAGTTATCTCATCTTAACAATCATCCTTGAAATATTTTATAATTTATTAGTCTTGTTTTTAGAGACCACTGTGGAGATCCATACTCTTATTAATTACTTTATAGAAATATTTATGCAATCCTTTCATCCACTATTTAATGGAGTTTACCACACAATTTATCTTATATAATGTAGAGTCTTATTGTTGAGAAATCATGATAGGAATAGTGATAAAACTATCTATTTCATACTTGAGGGTCTTATGAATTTATTAAGACAAGATGTTCAATATATGACATATTCATTCAATTCTTGCTTGGTCTACTAGTCCTTACCCATCCTACATACAATAGTAGACACTATAACTTTCATCCATTGTGTTCTAAAGTTTTCTTACCTATATTAAAATAATCTTTATTTGATAATCTACTAGGGTTAGCTAGCTATCACCTTAATCAATTAATGAGGTATCAATCTCAACAAATTTTGATCCTTTAAGTAATCCAAAAATATGGTGCATAAGGTTCTTGGTTTCTTCTTGGTTCTAAGGCTATACAACATAGTTGCAATCTAAGACAAATCCCTTTTTGGTGGCTTAATGATTATTTTCCTATTTTGAATATTATATTCTAGCCAAGTGGGGACAAAAGAAGGAGCATAATCTTCCTAAGAAGGAAATTGTAGTTAATTATATGGATTCCTTAAACCCAAGGCTTGTTGGAGGATGAGAGTTTGCATAGTTTCTTTTACATTGATATCTTGTATGCCTTTGTGAATCTTTCTTTCCATTTTATTCATTAAGATATCTACCTCTTTCGTAGTCAAATATATGATAATTGAGTCTTCATGATCTCATTTTCTTCTCCTTGGGATTCCTCAACTTCTTGCACCATTTTCTCATCCTTCACATTTTTTATTATCTTTCTAGTGATATCATTTTCCTTAAGCTCGTATTTCATCTTTTCTTAAGAATATTCTCCTTGGTTTGATAAAATAATCTATCAATATTTAATAAGGAGTGTGGAGAATATAAAATAGGGTATAAAAATAGACCTCGTGTTACTTCCTTATTTTGTGAGGATTGGGAATTAAATGTTTATTTTTTCTCCTTGTGTTCTTGAAATAATAGGATTAGGACTATCATTAGTTGGTAAATATTGATATGTTAAAGAATAGTTAGAATTCATAAATTTTATCAATGTTTGTTTGCAAATTTAGTTATATAGTATTCAACATTCATTTCTATTTTATGTTTTGATCTCTCTTAGTCTAAAATCTCAATTTTTGCACTAGTTACCTAGACACTAAAGAATCTAAATATTTTTCTTTTCTAAGTTTTTTTTAGGTTCTTTCAATTCCAAACAATCTAAAATAAAATACTTGATTCAACATTAACTAATTTTATATTATACATTCTATATCATAAAATTCATTTAAGTGGGTAATGTTAATGAAAAAAATGTTAAATAAAATAATCTTATATTCAATTAAAAAAATATCCAGTTAAAATATACATCAAACTCAATCTTAATCATACATAATTATTTGTTTCTATTACGGAAATAGTCAATCTATTCATAAAATCAAAAATATTCATAAACTAGGCATTAACTTGCAAGTCCATTATTTCAAGGGCCACCCAAACTTCACCCTAAGTTCGATAAACCCTAAGCCCTAAACTCTAAAATCTAAATCCTTAACACTAAAGAATTCATTTTGTCTTAGGACCTTAAAATGAAATTTGGTTATCTTAGGAAACTCCACCAAATTTTATTCCCTTACGCCATGTCATTTTGTCGTAGGACCTTACTACAAAGATCCCCTTAAGCCATCCTATTACTGTAAACCCTAAACTCTAAACTCTAAACCCTAAAGACATCATTTTTTCCTAGGCCCTTAATGAAATTTGGTTGCCTTGGGCAACACCACCAAATTTTATTCACTTGAGCCATGCCATTTTGTCCTAGGACCTCACTAGACATAGATCCCCTTAAGCCATCCTATCACCCTAAACTGTAAATCGATGTCTTAAGGGGTTCTAATATGACATTTCTTAAGGGGATCAAAGAAGTTCTTAAAATTTGGTGAAGTTTCCCAAGGCAACCAAATTTAACAATAATAAGATTGTGCAAGATAATAATATGAATGACATTTCATGATCTAGGTTGGTTAGTTGAAACAAGAGGCATCTCAATCAACTGTTCCACAAGAAAATGTTCTTCACTAACTTGCAAGTTCATTATATTCCAAGGGACACCAAAACTTCACCCTAAGTTATGTAAACCAAATTTAACAATAATAAGATCGTGCAAGATTATAATATGACTGAGATAAATCATGATCTAGGTTGATTAATTTACGGTTTAGGATGATAGGATGGCTTAAGGGGATCTATGTCTAGTAAGTTCCTAGGACAAAATGACATGGCTCAAGTGAATAAAATTTGGTGAAGTTGCCTCAGACCTTAATAAAATTTGGTTGCCTTGGGAATCTGCACCAAATTTTATTCACTTAAA
Source organism: Sequoiadendron giganteum (assembly GCA_007115665.2). NCBI lineage: Eukaryota > Viridiplantae > Streptophyta > Pinopsida > Cupressales > Cupressaceae > Sequoiadendron > Sequoiadendron giganteum. The sequence continues at coordinate 305,689,152 of CM021103.1, forward strand.
ATCCATGTCATTTTGTACTAGGACCTTACTACATAGATCCCCTTAAGCCATCGTATTACCCTAAAACCTAAATCTTAAACTCTAAATCGTAAACCCTATAGCATTCATAAATTGTCCTATATTAATAGTTAATTGTATTTTCATTCAAGTAACATGCCTTAGACATAAATGAGGCTTACATATTTTATCATTTATATTCAATTAGGCCATTTATATTGAATGGTTTAAGGGTATTTCCCAAACATGTATCTTACATTTTGAAATTACAAATCTAATGCAGGTTCACTCATATCTTAGAGATCACATGGATTGATTCAATAATATTCACAATCCACCTCCGTGCCTTCCATCTCCACCACCTTCACCTCCACCTCCACCCACTCCACCTCATAACCCCCCACCTCCACCACCTGAAATCGATGGTGCTCATTTGCAAGCACGAATCAATTCCAATGTTAGAACCATCCAAGATCAAATCAACATTATTTAAAATGAAGAATTTGTTGCACCACCTGTGAGGATGATTGTATCTAGGATGCAAACCATTGTTGATGTTGTCATGGCTATGGATGGGATCTTAGATGAGCATCGACAATGGCTAGAGGAGAGGAAAACTTCTGATTCTAAAAAGGAAAACACAAATAAATGAAGAGATGCAGTAGAGAGCCACAATAGTTTTTAAATTAAGACAATGATCTTAAATAGTTATGAATTTATGAATTTGGTGAACGATGGATATTTTGTGTGATGAATTTATAAATTTGGTTGGATGGATATTTTTAGTGACGTGAATTTATGATTTTGGTTCTAGATGGATATTTTTAGTGACTTGAATTTATGATTTTGGTTCTAGATGGATATTTTTAGTGACATGAATTTATGAATTTGGTGGAATTTATGAACTTATAATGATGAATTTATAATAGTATATATTTTATGACTATCTACTAGATCATGATTTCTCATGATGGAAAATTGTAATATATATATATATATATATATATATATATGCGTTAGACATAAAATGAGCTTTTTGTGAATGTTTCAAGTTTATTGTTTAGTATGTACACATGTATTAAAATTGCATATAGTTGTTAAATTTTGAAATTTGTATGTATGTACATAGTTTACTTTAATGATGTATGCATGCAAATTATGCATGGTATTTTTTATTTTAAATGTATGTACATGTTAAATTTTGAATTTTGTATGCACATGCTCAAGTTCAATCAATGTATATGTGTGTTTCAATTTTATATGATCTTAATATATGTATGCACATCCTATTTAAACAAATTTGCATGTGCATTTCAAATTTAACTATTTCTTGTAATTTTTTAAGTTTGTATGTTAATTTAGTATAATTTAATGCAAGTGCACACTTATATCTCATATCATGGATGATTTTAACATTGATGATATCATCAATCCACCACCTCAGCCACCTCCACCTCCCCCTCCACCTCCCCCTCCACCTAATATGCCACCTCCACAACTGTTGCATCTGATGAGGCTCACTTGCGAGCACACATAAATGATCAGGTTGCATCCATACAAAATCAAATCAATGCTATGCAAAGTCAAGCATTGATTCCACTGCATGTTAGATGTTTTGCATCTGCAATGCAAAACGTTGTGGATGCCATCAGGACCATTGATTTTGATCTAGATAGGCATAGACGAGACAAAGAACAATGAGACAATTTTATGCTGATGGTCTCTCTTATAAACAAATATTAGACCTTAAAATAATGAAAGCCCACCTAGCCCCCTACTTTCTCGACCCATTACTCGACAACCCATTCCTGCGAACAAATCTAGAATATCCATGAGGTGGTGCATACATCCACAAATGAGTGCACATTTTTGGGATCGATGGTATATGGTTTTTGATAGTCCCCCACACGCTAATTGGGAGTGCCCATTGTATTTTTTGAGGAAATTGTATGTAGAGTTTGTTATGGGGAAAAAGCCTAATTATTTTGATTTTAAATCATTTCAGGGTGTTGGTGGCGGCATGCCACAACAGAGGTTAGGGGCAAGGGTTGATCCCCAACGCCCCGTGCATGCACAACCCCTTGTTGTTGCTCCTGGTCCTCCCATTCCTGCACTTGTGCATCATCGAGCTATGGTCTTGACATTAGGTTCCCTTAGTACACTTGCAGGAGACCTTGATCAACATGCTTCTACGATAGTGGGTGGGGAGCATAGAGACGATGATGATGGAGGAGTGTTTTATGGAGCTGGTTTGAGTACCACTCCAGGAGTGTCGAGGCTCATCCCACATGTATGTACTAGTTGTCCATCAAGTATGCTATGGACCTGATCAGGCCACACCTAGTTCGGGTGGACGTGGAGATTCTGGTGGTTCATTTGGTCACATTAGTTCATTTGTAGAGTTTCTTATAGCAGGCCAACATCCTGAGGACACTACTACATAGGTATAAATATGCATCTACACGTTCATTTTATAAGAATTTTGATGAATGTATATATCAAAGTAAAGTTTGTAATACATTTTAACAATCAAACTGTTTGGTGTATAGATGATAGTAACGATGGGGCAATCATTCGTTCCATGAGTACATACATCGACACCAGTCCTAATCAGCAACCCTTATGGGGTATTTTGATTTCAATTTTTTAAATTATAAATGAAATGATTTTTAACTTGAGTTTTAAATTTATAATTGAATAACATATATGTTTGAAATATTTATGTTGGTTTAGGCGAGTCAATCGGCTTCCACGTCGATTCCACCCGAGGGGTTGTCGAGCACTCCTCCACTATCGATCGTCATAGACCAGGGGTAGGTACATTTATATTGTAAATTGTTTAACTTACATTAGTATAGTTATAATTATGAATTTTTAATTCACTATGTATGAAATGTGCATGTACACTTGTAAATATTATAAGCTTGTGTTACATGTCTACATGTATGTCTAGGTTGATACCACAATGAGAATGGGCATCAGGCAAACATTAGATGTTGCGGCTACTTGTGAGGCCTCTGATTTTCAGGTTGTTTAAAAAAAATTCTACACAAAATGTGCAAACTTGAATATATATATATATACCTAATTCAAGTATGTACATGCTTTAATTTTGATCTTGTAGGACTTTGTTAGTGTGACTTTCAGCCCTGACCTAGACATAGTTACACCTCTAGGAGGGCATGCGGAGCAGGCTCCAGATCAAATGGTAATTTAAGATTTTTATTATATTTAAATTCAATTATAAATTATATATTGTGAATATAACTTTAATTTTAAATTTAAATTGAATATATATATAATATTGAGCTAATACATGTTTTAAATTCTTTTTCTTTTATAGCATGAGACACATCTAGTAGTTGAGAATGTACAAACATGTCCTGCAGAAGAGGGTGCACAACCTATGGATATGGTACAATTAAAATATGATAAATTATAAATTAATTTCAATTAAATCATTTTTAATTGTAGACTTGTGCATCTAATTTCAACTTTCTTTGTCTTGTTTATGTAGATTGATTCAGAGAATGTAGAGGTTGCTTCAGGTGCAGTAGAGCATCCAAACCTAGATATGATGGTAATTTAATTTTATGATGAATTATAAATTAAATTGTCATTAAATAATTTTTTGTTGTCTTACATATGATTTCATCTTTCTCTTGTACAGAGTGTTTCAGGTCATCTACATAGTTTGCATGGCGTGAAGAGGTCTCTTGATTATAGAGACAATACATGACCTAGAAACATGATTTTGTGGGTTATATTTGTTTATTTCATGGACTATATTTCTGGTTTGTCATGTACTCTATTGGACTTTATATTTCATGGTTCTTGAGTACTTAGTTGGACTTTAGTTCATGGGTTGTACTCTGATGGACTTTTTTTCATGCGCTTAATATATTGGTTTCATGCACTTAATATATTTACATAAATTATGGACTTTATTATTGTTTGAAATTTTAATTTACACATATACATTTATGCATTTTATGTTCATAGTCAAGACATTAATATAGGACATTAATGTGAAATTAAATATAAATATGAAATTAAAGTTAAAATTAATAAGACATTTTAATATTTATACTTTACAAATTTAGTGATCTCATACATGATATACATGATATACATGATATGTACATTCAATAATTAGCAATAATTAGTCAATGAACTTACTCAATTCACACCAATCAATAATTAGTCAATAAATCATAATTTACAAACAAAAGCAATCCGTTTATATACCAGAAAGGATAAAATTTTAAGAAATAAACAATACCATACAAGATTAGAGAACAAAAGCATTAATAAATTCTATAAATAATAACATCCAACACTAATTTATAAGCTATCAAAATAGATAATGGCATCCAATACTATTTTATAAGCTGTCAACACAAATAATGGAATCCAATACTAATTTATAAGTTGTCAAAACAAATAATGGCATCCAATACTACTTTATAAGTTGTCAAAACAAATAAGGGGATGTCTTAAGGGGTCATAATACGACATCTTAAGGGGATTTCTTAAGGGGTCATAATACAACGTCTTAAAGGGATGTCTTAAGGGGTCATATTACGTCTTAAGGGGATGTCTTAAGGGGTCATATTGAGTCTTAAGGGGATGTCTTAAGGGGTCATAATACAATGTCTTAAGGATATAATTGATTTAACAAATATGTATGCATGATATTTAGTGATTTGAAGACATAGTAGGACATATATGTATATGTCATCTCAAAAAAATGTTTACAAAATTTGGATATGCCATCTCAAGAGCATCTCAAAAAAATGTTTACAAAATTTGGATATGCCATCTCAAGAACATCTCAAACTTGTGCTCAGAATGTAGTAGGTCTTCACATCGCCTGATATCAAAAAGGTACAAGAAATAACAATGAAATCATCAAAACATACATATTTTAATTTATATAAAAATATCTATATGTACACAACTCAAGTACCTGCATTTAAAAGTATTCCACACGTGTGTAGGCTGAATCCAAGCATCCTCTCCTTTTTGTTTCAAAGTATGAGATCAATGCAATGATGGCTTAAGGATACAAAAAAGGATAATAAATCAATTTTAACTATTAATGTACAAGCAATATAAATATGTAATCGAAACATGTATTTAAATATATTTTAACTAATAATTACCTCTATTTAAAAGGATAATATAAAACTTAAACTATATTTACCTGTATTTACTTATTCCATTGTACCATCTGCATCCTCTCTTTTTTGCAATGAATCTATGATTGTCTCATGCTCTTCCATAGAAATTGTCCATAGCACTTTATTTGCAGGTCTTCCACGATACCGATCTAGTTTTATATTTGTTGCCACCACCAAATGTGAATAATGTATAATTTTTTTATGCAGTTCATAATCTTCGAATGCAAGTAGACCATTCTTCCTTGCCAAGTATTTTCATAGCCAAGTTCCAACAACCACAACCGATCTTATTGGAAAACATGAAAACCATCATCAAATAAGTTCTCAAAATTTTCTTAATGGGATCAAAGACTTGTTCTAAAAAATTGCTTAAGGGGATCAAAAACTTGTTATCAAAATTTTCTTAAGGGGATGCCTTAAGGGGATCACCCTACCTATTGGATAATGATAGCCATCATCATCTTCTCAACGTGATATTAACTTATGTTTAGTCTCCACACAATGAGCCAACCAATATTATGCTTGCTCTTCATTCCCCTTAGGTGCAACAATAGCATACACATGTCCTGCAAACAAAAAATGATTTAATAACTTGTGCATATCCATATAAATAATTTAGTATTACAAAATAACTTAATAAAGTGAAATAAAATGAAATAAATTGAATTAAATTACCTTCTTGAACAAGGTCTGAAACATGGTCATAGTCTTCAGATGCAAACAATTGATCATTTTCTTCAATAGTTATTTCATAGTGATCATGTGCTTGTGCAGGTGTCAATGATCTTTGCTTCCACTGTTCAACCCATTCTATATTTTCACATGCTTCCCAATCTCCTGAGATACAAAACTAGCAAAAACATGCAAGCTCCCTTGTCCATATAGTCCATGTGCTTGCTGTTGAACTCCTAAATGAATGCCATTTAGTAGATCCACTGATTGTCCCAAAGTCAACTCTAGGTACAATGTTCTCTTCTTCAACCAACCAAAAGAATCGATGAACTATAGAGTACTCACTCGAACCGGGTGTAGATAATCTTGTATTACACCAATCAACAATCCCACGTGCATCTTTAAATTTTATTGCATCTTCAAATTTTAATTGTTCTCTAGCAAGAATTCTTTTGACACACACACCAACTCCATCATGTTCTCCTTTACCATGCCCAACTTCAAAATAACTCCATATATGTTGGACATTAAGTTCCTTGTGAACCCTACTTAAACAATAGAACATTCGATCATTCTTGAACTACCCCGTACAATTATCTGACCAAATGAGGTGTTCTTTGATATGGATTCCTCTTTCTCTTAAATTCCTGTAAAATATACTGAAACAATATTGAACAAACTCTGACGAGTGTAATTGGTTGTCACTCAAATAAAAATGATACTCCCTCAAAAATTTTCTATCATCCTCAGTGCTATCATCTACATGTCTATAAACAATATGGACAAACATAGCTACTTGCACTGAATTATAATACTGTGATTGAATTTCCTCTTGCGGAGCTAGAGTATAATTTTCCGCAAAATCAACCACTGAAAGTATAGTACCAATTGGAAATGTGTTTCTACACGTGTGAAATTGGCCATCAAGCCATCGAGCATGTTGAGAGTGCATGACATATTTTGGTACAATCTTATTCTTAAATTCACTCATGAATGCATGCACACCAAATTTTTTTGTAACTAAATCACAACGCTTTCCTATTTTTTCATCTTTTAAAGAATAGTGAACATTCTTAAATATTTTAACATCTACTAATTGTTGTCCAAAATAATTATCAACACTTTCATGCATACAAATTCTTAAGAATGAAAGATTTCCACAGTCAATGCATTGTCCAGAAATATATGAACTTAAATAAAACAATTTACCATTAGATCTTTCACAAAAAAAAACCTAAAATAAACTCCCTTATTGCTTCAGGTGGCATATTAATACCACATTCATGTATAATCATGTTAGTATGCAAGGTACAATGTATATATCGAAAAACAACATAAAAATAATGAAATTGAACATGTGTTTTACAACAACAAGATATTCATTGCTTATTAATTTTTACATACCATGGTTTAAATTTTTCAAAAGACCTTTGACTTATTTTAATATTACCAGGTAACACTAAATCACCACAAAATTTTCTATAAAATTTAGTTTGTGTTGTATCTATAGGTGTTTTGGGTGAGGATCGCGAATTTTGGACCCCACCCTTAATTTTAAAACATCTCTAGCATTAGATGAAACCCTAGTATTATCATGCCAATATTTTTCGATCAAAGATTTAATTTCAACATTCAATTTCATATCAGACATGAGGATCAATCGACCACTAAAACTCCAACATTGGTTGATAGGATCATTTTCTATACTTTCTCTTCTTTATGTCGCTCTTAGCAATGTTTTAGGATGTATTTTTAAAACTTCACTAATATTTCTTACCATTCTTTTATTCAAAGTTGTTTTATTAACTATAGCAGTTGTTATAGCTCTTCTTGTTGCATTTTTATCTTTAGATCGACTATTTTTCCCAATAAATTGAATGGCACTAGCAACAATAGACATAACATGTTTTAATGATTGATCTTTTCTTTTTCGTTTAACAAAAAAGCCTAACCTTTTCATTATTTTCCTCATTTTTTTCATTCTCATCAATTGCATCATTAGTTGACATTGAATTCCAAATTTTTACAATAAAATAATTTGTTGTATATTTTATTCGCATGTGTTCTTATTTGCCTCCAAGAAATTTGACCAGGAAGATTATCGAAAACACCACTTTCAATTTTTAAAAAAGTATTTTCATTAAATTCAACATCACATTCTAGATTTTCATCCTCATTTTCAACTTCAAAATGATTTACATTTTCATCAACAAAACGGTTTTCATTTTCATTTACATCAACAAAACGGTTTTGTTTTCGTTTTCAACAAAAGGATCATTCTCATTTTCATTTTCAACAAATTCTATAAAATTTTCATCTCTCTGAATATTATCAATGTCAACATCGTTAAGTCCAACATCTTGTAAAACTTCTACATACAAATTTACCATTTCACTAACATGTGGATTTGAAGACGTACCTAGATTTGTGCATATTGAAACATTCTCCATAGCATTGAAAGAGGGATTTGAAGACATAGTAGGACTTGCTTGTATAATCATATTCTTCTCCAAATTGACTTCTTACAAATTATCTTCATCTACAACCATGGTCTCCTCAATGTTTTCATCTTCAATAGTTGTGGAATTGGATGCTCCCCCATCATTCATTGATTTAATTCACATTCTTCTTTCTCTTTGTCTTTGTCTCTCCATCTCTTTTTTTGCTTCAATTTCTTCAGGAGTCGATGTCTTCCTCCTCTTATTACGAGCTTTATCTCCCATGATTATAAAATTCTCAAGCACAAATGAATGTCAATAGTGAAATTCTTCAAAAAATTCAATCCAAATTGGAAGTTGAAGACCTATAAGGACAAAATTCTTCCTCTTGTGTTCCTCAAAACAAGTAGAAAACTTGCACAATTGCACTTAAAAACTATTTTCTTCATGCCTCCTTTGAAAAAATCAATCCATATTGCAAGTTTAAGACCTTTTGTTCCTCCAAACAAGTACAAAACTAACACAATTCCACTTCAAAAATGGTTTACATGATGCCTCCTTTGAAAAAATTAATTAAAACTGCAAGTCACCACCTATAAAGACAAACTTGATGAAAAATAGCCCAATTTTACTGCTCTCGGCCATACATGTGAAGTTGTAGACTTCATGGTAAATTTTGATAGTAAATTTAAATTAAACGGTTAAAAAGAAATGGGATCCCATTTATAGAACGAGATCCCGTTTATTAACAAATGGGATCCCGTTTTGTAATGGGGATCACGTTCCAAATTTTAAATGTGGGGACCATTGACAAAGGAACAAGATCTTGTTTTATAAATGGGATCCCGTTTCCTTATCAATGGTCGGGACATTTAATATTGGGAACGAGATCCCGCTTTATAAAACGGGATCCCGTTTCCTAAAATTTAAATTTTGATTTGCTTTGTGTTCGGGTTTCTGCCTTGTATTTTGGTTTGGGAAAAGCATTGGGAATCCGAACCTAGGCCTTCAACCTAGTTTGACCTGCAAGTTGAAGGTCCTAGCAATGTCAGAGAAAAATACTGAGTTTGGACATATGACTGACGACATTTTTTGCAATTTTTTTTGACGAAATTAAAACCCATTTTAGATGAGACAATGCAAATTCCAAATATGTAATTTATTTTACAATTGGATTATTTTTTCTATTTTTCAATTAATTTATGATGAAATTGGTCCATAAACTTTAAATATCAAGGTTTTTTACTATTTTACTAACTTTTGATCAACATAACATTTTGACGAATGGATTGCACAAGAACAAACTTCAAACAATTCTTTTCAATTTAATTTTTTTTTTTTCAAAAAATGATAAGTTTAGGTCATCTTATGTGTGTCATAAACGATGATTTTTCAAAATGACAAATATGCCTACTAAAAATTTAACAAAAAAAATTATTCAATAAAAAATTACAAAAAAATATCGAAAACAAGCTTTCAGTGAGTCACAAATATTTTCTCAAAAGGATTTAGAAAAATACGATAATTTAGGTCAAAATATGGATGTCGTACACGTGCATGGTATGGTAAAAAAAGAGTGACTTTTAAACAGTGGTTTTTTAGAAATGCCTATTGAAACTCAATTTGTACAAATTGAGTATTGAAATAAATTACATATTTGGAAACTAGACTCAGAGTACTACATTTTATGATCAGTGACTTTTTCGAAGATTCCATCTCTAAGTGCTTCAAATTTTAAGGTCAAATGTGTCAAATTCTAAAAATCAGGGAAAACACTTCCACTTTTTGGCCAAAAAGTGGACTCAACTTCTTGCCAACACCCCACACCTAATGTATTATCAACAACTAATCCATTACAATGCAATGCCAAAGTATCAATGATCAATTAGGAGAGAGAGAATACATTCAACTCAATAGATGATTAGTCACCTCCAACAAATGCTCTCCAAACTATGAACAATACAACATCACAATTTTACATCCATAGACACACTACAATATCACAACTAAAAGCAACAAGAGACCAAAACTCTTTAGCCATGTAGAAGATCTAACATCATAATTTTGAATCGTCTAGTTGAATTATTCACCTAAATATTCTATCCTAAGAACTCAATAAATAGCCAAGGATCAATAACAAGACTTATTAAATATTCTAATCAATATACCTAATGACATTTCTAAAGTGGGCGCCTAAGTTTGACTCTAGATCCTAGAGTCATTACAACCTCTAAGGTAAAATTCCTCTAACCCTTAATTTAATTCTTGTGTTCAAGATAATTTGTCAATTCATGCGATCCGTCACATACATTAAATGCATATTCCCAATATTACTTACAATAACTTCCTAAAACAATGTTGGTCTACCCAAAGTGTGGTGTTCCATTACTTTAAAAAATATTAAAGATTTTATGCGAAGTGTACGATATTTTTCCAAATAAATAATGTACTTTTTTATTTAAGTGACTACACTCATTAAAATTAGAACCAAAAAGTGACAAAGTAGCAAATGAGTGACTAGGCTCCAACCTATGAAGAGTTGACTAACACTTGCATTAAAAGGAGGTGCAATGATTATGTTGATATAGAACTATATGTAAGGAATACAATTTGATTTCTGTATAAAAGTTATATTAGTTTTATTTACCAAATTTTGTATATAAAATAATATTTAAAATTGATTATATTAGATTTTTTTGTATAAAATATTATTTTTGTAGGTTTACTTTTATTTTGTACATTATATTAACAATGATGAGAAATAGATGGCTAATGATGACATTTTATTTATAATTTTGAAATACATATTTGAAATGCATCTAATATTATCTGTCATTTAAAATATGATTCCAACTTTATTTTGTAGTCCAATGGTTATAGGGAGGGTTGTTTTACAACTTTTTTAGTGGGGCTTAGTTGTTTATGCTACTCTACCACTTGGTTGATTTAGGTGTCATTTTCAATCAATAATTATGGTCATAGAAGACTGTGAGAGCCAACTATTAGACTTGATTGAAGGCCCACCAAGTTAGATGAGCCATCAATAAAGAACACCTAATTCAAGAGAGTTGCATAATCCTATTTAAATCCCCACTTCCCAAATTTGCTTGCTTTCTATTTTTTAAATTACTCTTACACATGTTAAAATAATGGAAGATATGCTAGAACCAAATCTATACTTTATTATGTAGTGTAATTTATTTAGTTAGGACAAGTCTTATGCCTCATTATGTATGCAAATTGATGCTTTCTATGGAAACTTACAATAAATAAAAAGTAGATTTGATAGATCATATATCATGTGAGCATTAACTTCAAGAATTTAGTCCTAGAAGATTGTAAGATGCCATAATTTATCTTATGTTAGATATATTTATGTATTGTTAGAAATATTTTTTTTAGTTTTGATTTGATGTTCCACTCTTTGATTTGATTTTCATCCCTATCCACTCTTTGTAAACCCTCACCCTCCTCTTAACTTATTCCACCATAAACTTGCCATTAAACAATTACTCAACATGGATTACAATAGATATAGACCGAAACAATTGAAAGGATATAAATTTTGATCAAATTCTTTCTTTTATTAGAGACTTGTCAAGTAAATTTTATAGTTCAGCCATCCACCATGGGGCCCAATTGACAATATAAGTTTGACCTCTATATCACATAAATTGGAGTTGTCTCTTAATTATATTATTTAAATAGTAAATAAAAAAATATTTACCAATTTTTCAAATGACTATTTGGAAACTTTTTCCTTTAATTAAAGACATGATTTATCTTATTATAATTCATCGCTATTTCAAATTTAACGTATTGTAGATTTTCTAATATAAATCAATATTGAATTTATTGAAAATTCTTTTTATTCTTGATTGAAAATTAGGGTATTATGAGTTATGTTAGAATTTAAATTAGAGATGTTATGGACAAGCTTGTATAAATTTTACTACTTCTCTTTATTACCATGAAACTAAGGGAGAAGTTAATTTCTTTGCAAGTTGTGTAAGTTAGATGCAATTAATATATATTTTCTCATGTTGTTAGTAGTGATTGATCCAAAAATAGAAAAAAATTAAAAATTAAAGAATTTGAAAGTTTAATAGTTGATTGTATATTCTATCATGTGGAAGATGATATGTCAAACTTAGAGAGAAATGTATGTTAATTTCAATACTCAATGCATAATAGGAGATGATAAAGGCACATCACAAAATGACAACGCTTGTTTGTCACTTATGTTGCACTCACACCTTCATTACCAATTCTCTCTATGTGCTCTCTCTATTAGTTTGCCACCTCGTTGTTTTCCTCTCCTTTGTATCAGCTTCATTTAATCTATGCCCATGCTTGCAATACACCCCTACCTCATATGAAATTCCATTTAAGTTACAATGAAAGAGTTTTGCATTCTCGTGAAAATCGATAAATAGTGAAGATGACACATCTTGAACTCACTTTTCTTTATCTTCTAAATCTAAGCTTCTAAAGTTTTACTCCTAAGTTAAAAAGAGATTGGCTTCAAGATTGATTACTTTAAAACAAATTTTATCTTAGATCCAAATTATGTCTATAAGTCTGAATTGTAAAGATCCGTAGTATATGAACTAACAATATGCAATTAAAATATATTAATTTTATAGGATTTTTAATTTTTTTAACTAATTTTTTCTAAAATATTTGTAACAAATTTAATTGTAATTTGAAAACAAACTACTTAACGTGAACAAAACATTAGCAAAAATATTGTTGTAGATCTTGACTTCTTTTATCAAATCCACCCTACAACAAGATTATTTTGAGTTCATGCAATAGTTTTAATAGGAGATGGAGTTATGATGACATAGTGGAAGCTTCCATTGGCCTTGTAACTGCATATCCACTCAAGGAAATGGGTTGCCTACACATGAATGCAAAAAAAGCTTACCAATAGTGCATAATGCCCACCGAAACAAAGAGAAGTGGAATACTCCACATAGTACAGTGAGATTTGCATTACAAAGGTGATAGAGCACAAAGGATGGATACTATAGTGTGATTCAGATACATATAATGAAACAAAGTCCATTTTGCAATTTTTTCCACTCTCTCAAATTAGCTGATCAATAAAGCTATCATAGGGTTTTTAACCAGGTGACTATTTGTGGTTGGGCTTCTTTCTAGCGTCCAATTTCTGTAACTTTTCTATGATAATTACAATGTATGTCAATGGAAAAAGTGGAAGTAACGGCCAATCTATACTTGGGTAGAAGTCGTACACACTGCAGGTGTTGCACATCGTCTTGGGGCCCAACGAAACTGTCTGCCATTATGAGATCTTCTGCACTAAGCAGTGGGTACACCACCAGTTAATAAGAAAGCCATCCTCATGAGACCTCAAGCATACCTACTTTAGACATTGGCAATAGTGATGGCCTCAAGTACACCTGGGTGAGGAATGCATTCACAAACATAGTGGACTGCAAATAAATCATAGAAATGCTATGTGATGAATGACATTTGCTTCATGCCTGCCCCACCAACCACTCCTTCGTGACCTCAATGGGACAAATTGCCTGAATAGGCAATGCAATTGATCTAACAGAATCAAATTGTTCAAAAAAATCCCTAAAGTTTTCACATTTAGAAATATGCTGACAAGAAAAAATCAAATTTGAATAGAAATATTGTAGTGACAAATTATATTTGTTTATAAACTAGAGGAATGTTAATGTTTGTATATTGTTTTTTAGGCAGTTAAAACCTGTGTTTTGGTGTGAGACAATTTCCTGACTAGAAGCTCACATAAATATAGTCTTTTGGCTATTATCAAATTGTCAAAATGAAAATAGAAAAAAAGTGCTCCAAAGACCTTGGGCACTCATAAGGAGGTGTTTCTCACTTTGTCAACACCATAACATAATGGATGCTTGGTTGCATGGTTAGAGGGATGTTTGTTAGTTTGACAACATCAAAATTTATAAAAAGTGTTTTAAGTTTCTCAAACATGTTTATAAAACTCTTTCTGTCAAATCGCTAACTTTACATAGACGATTCCATGTCTTTAATGCGATCATAAAAACTTCATTAACAAATTTGCAAATGAAAAATAGAAGGTAAATTAAAAAATGAGTATCTAGGCACACCCATAAGCTTCCCATTTTCAACTTGTCAAGTTTGAAATATGACAGTGTTTTGAGTCATTTTGGTATACCCTAGAAAGGTTGAGGGTCAAAAGATAGCATTACAAATGAAGAAAAATGCATAAGAACACCCTAGAAAGAGATAGAAGAGGGAAATGTGATGCCTGAAATTAAAAAAAAAAAAAAACATTTCTAAGTTTATAAAACACCCCCATTGGGTGTTGGTAAGAAGTTGAGTCCACTTTTTGGCCATTTAATGAAAGTGTTTTCTCTAATTTTGAGAAAATTCAACACACTTGACCTTAACATTTGAAGCTGAAATCTTGGAAAAAGTCACTAATCATAAAATGTAGTACTCAGAGTCTAGTTTCCAAATATGTAATTTATTTCAATACCCAGATGATACAAATTGGTTTTTGATAGGCATTTTTAAAAATCATTGTTTAAAAGTCACTTTTTCTTTACCATACCATGCACGTATACGTCATCCATATTTTGACCTAAATAATCATATTTTTCTAAATACTTTTGGGAAAAGATTTGTAGCTTACTGAAGCACATTTTCCATATTCTTGTAATAATAATTTATTGAATAATTTTTTTTGTTAATTTTTTATCAGCCATATTTGATGTTTTGAACAATCATCGTGTGTGTCATGCATAAGATTACCTAAACTTATCATTTTTTGAATTTGTTTTTTAAATTGAAAAGAATTGTTTGAAGTATCCTTTCGTACATTTTTTAAAAAAGAAATTATATTAATAAAAAGTTATTAAAATACTAAAAAACACTGATAATTCAAGTTTATGAACCTATTTCATTAGAAATTAATTGAAAAATAGAAAAAATAATCCAATTGTAAATTTTTTTACATATTTAGAATCTACAATGGGTTTTAATTTCATAAAAAATTCTGCAAAAAATGTCTTCAAACATATGCCCAAAGTTACTATTTTCTTCTAACATTGCTAGGACCTTCAACTTGCAGGTCAAACCAGGTCCAAAGCTTAGGTTTAGGTCCCCAAGCCTTTTCCTGAACCAAAAAACAAAGAAAAAACCCAACCAAAAATTGAAATTTTAAAAAACGGGATCCCATTTCATAAAAATATATTTTTATGATTTTAAAAAACAGATCATTTTTTAAAAGTGGATCCGTTTTGAAATGGGATCGTGTTTTTAAAATCATAAAAATATTTTTTTATGTTTTTTTGAAATGGGATCCCGTTTTTTAAAAACATATATTTTTATGAAATGGGATCCCGTTTTAAAAAAAACCAGGATCTCGTTTTTGGCTCAGGGTCTCGAACCTAAACGGGATCCCATTTTATTGAAGCCGATTTCAATTTTTTTTCTAAGGCAAAAACTTCTGTGGACTCATCTTCTTGCACTTACCCCGCTTCATTCTTTCATCTTACAAATGAGAGAATTTCATTGGAGAACTTGAAAGTATAAATTGGATCAAGGAATTTAGCATATGAAAACTAATTTGAATGTAGCATATGTGGTATCTAAAATGTTTGTTTTTATTTTAACAGAAAAGAGCAAAAAGCAATTAGGTTATCTTGGAAACATTTTAAACTAGAAAAAAATATTTGCTAAGTTAAAACAATGTAAAAAATAGAAATAGCTAATTTAATGTTACCTAGAACACAAGTTTGACTAATTAATATGAGAACATAAACTAATAGATGGAATGGAACTTGGGGTTGAAAGCTAGAGCTCTCTATCAAGGACACTTGTGCAACATGTGAACATCTAGATAATGTCATATCATTTGTATTATTACTACAAAATTGGATGTTGGTAAACTCACTCCGAATTGCACACATAACAAGAAAGAGAGAAAAAAAACCAACTATGGTAGGAAATGATAAAATATAGATTTAATCTATATATTTCATAGCTAAAAATAATAAGAAGATAGGGGAAAAGTGTTAAAACCCTCATGTGATGAAGAGTTGCAAATAAAATGTATATTTGAGAAGAGAGGAAATGATGGGGCTTCTTAAGGTTCCTATGTGGGTTTGTTGGAAGCCTTGCAACATGATCATGAAGTATGGATGGTTGTGTTGGTTGTTCCTATGTTGTCATTGATGTCAACATAGTGATAACTATATGGGAAGTCTGCTTGGTTTACCAAAAAAAATTCTCTACTAGTAACACCCTTTTGTGATGGATCGGCGTGTTGGTATTTGAGTCCGAAATTCATTTCAAGATTTGATATGACTCTAATCTCTTAACCATGTTATCTTGACTCATTTAGATAGCTATATCCTAGATCTTGGGACGTCTTTTGTTGTAAGCAAAAAGTTATCTCTGGCACAGTTTGACTCTGTATCCTACTATTGCTTTGTGTGTGGCATACTGTGTGGGAGACTGCATTCTACTAAGGTGAACATTCTTATGCTGTGGTTTTGTTGATAATCTCTATGCTGGTAGTATGATGGGAAATTAATGTGTTCTTAGATCCAAAAGGTGTTTTCTTTGAGGATTATTTGTTGGTTTGGAGAATTGTGTTCTAGTGTTTGCTGACTCAGCGTATGCAATACATTATGAAGACTAGTTATGTTTTATGGATGATAGCTAGCTTGGTATAATGCACTACATGGATAAAATGTTTAAATCTTATATGGTGTCAACGAAGAAGGTTTTAATTATTTTTGTGTTCATCTAATTAGGGTAACCTAATTGATGATTAAGATATGCATGTATATATATAAGGTGTTTTGAGGAATGAGATGAGCATGAGTAGTGGAAGGACACACATGAGCAATGAATGTGAAATAAGAAGCAAGTGTGAAATGCGAAGAGGAAAAGGTGTGTGGAGATCTGAGCCTAAATGCTTTATCAGTTGTGATCAGTGCAGTTTTGTTGAGCGACTATTGTGTGAGGTAGTACTTCATATTCTGAGCTTCAGTGGAACTGAACCTTGCACATCAAAGGTGAATCCTATCAGTTCAATCTTTTGGCAGTGAGCCACTATCATTGTATCTTAGTAGTTAGCCATCTTTTGTACTCAGGCCATGAGCCTTTTAAGGACAGTAAGTATTGGCAGTGAGCCCCGTAATATTTTGTATTCGGATATAATATATTGTGAGTTAACCCTCACCGTGTTTTTTCCCATTTTGGATATTCCACGTAAAAATCCTGGTGTTCTTTTGTATGGTTGTATTGAATTGTTTCTATGTTCTCTCTTGTTGATTAAGTTAGAATTGTGATAATGTTTAAATGGATTTTATTTGGTTTTATGGAATACTGATTCACCCCCCTTCTCAGTATTTCGGATGTTCAACAGGGTTGAATTTCCTAATGAAAAGTTCCCTATGGTTTCTATGTTGGATGAATTCCCTAGGTTACCTTTGTCATGTTGGAACTTCATGAGCCTGATTACCTCTTCTTTAGACATTATGGTGTGTGTTGAACCTAAATGGTTCTATTTCGCTTGTCCTTAGCAACACGTATGTGTTGCAGTGCACTTAGCCAACAAACTCTTATGTTTTACATGCTTCTCCTCTTCCAATTGAGCAATAGAGGTCCCACAACCCAACAAGGTCTCTAGAAGAGGGAGAATTTGTTTCAAAGAAATGACAATGAGCCCAATTTAACTTTTGGATAGGAAGTTTCAAGTCAAGCGAGGCTATTATTTAGAATAGTTATATTTCTCTAAATAAGATATATAATGAGGAAGTAATTCTTGACAATCGTTATGAATTGTATGTCTTGGAATATTCAAATTTTGATGGGCTTGTATTACTATTAATGGTCAACTATCTCAACCTTTTGGGATCTTCTATTCTATCCATCAAGGCTATCCTCTTGCTTTGACTCTCTTTGTGCTTGTTGCTAAAGGTTCTAGATATCTTTTAGCTAATGTGGTTCCTCACTCCCTAGTCAAGGGGATTTCTCTTCCCAACTCTACCAACCAATTGATCAATGGTCATTGTATTGACAATTCCTTTCTCACTCTTATTGAAGATGAGAATAATATCAGGTGAGCTCTTCATTGTCTGTATATTTTTTCTTGCTTTTGGCTCAAGCATTCAATGGCAACAAACCAAATTCTATAGGTAATCTTTCTTTCCCAATTTGGGTTTGTTAGATATTTTGGTTAGAAACAAATTGAGCATAGGTAGCTTTTTCACTTCTTGTGCATACCCTTTCATTTTCAAGCTTCTCCTTCTAATCTCTAGTAGTTTGTTGTTGCCAAGATTGACAAAAGGCACAATTATAGGACTACCAATCCTCCCTCTTTAGCTTGTAAGCTTCACATTTTAGCAAAATTTATGAATGTCATCCATGTTTATTATTCTTAATATTGGGTGCCCTCAGAGTATTTTTATTTAAAAATTAAAAAGTTGCTTTGATATTTTCTCTAGGACTCTAATGATGGTCATCATAGTTTTCGCTAATTTTCTTGGGAGTATTGTTGCCTCCATCAAGATTTTGGGGGTTGATGCCTTCATTCAATCTATCAAAAAGGAGTTACCTTGTGTGTCAATTGGGTTATCAAAGACTTAGAAGGAAATGAAGCCTAAAAAATCCTCATCAAGCATTGCATTAGGTCTAGTGATCCTTTTGGTAGGCCAGCTTGGAAAGGGATTGACTTTGGCATTCTTCTCGTCATGAGAGAGCTCATCCAAATTCAAGGCGCTTTTACTATAAAAATTTTTGGAAAGCCTAGGAGGTTGTTAAACCTTGGCTTTTATGGGAGGAAAATGAATTCTCATTGGTCTCTCAATTAACCAACAATCTATTTGGTAGTCTCCAGTTCTTTCGTGTCAAGATCATCCTTTGGCCAAGGTGGCATGGATTCACACTTTTTTTTTTAAAGAGGCATTAGAGTGTTGCTAAATTTCATTCATCAAGATACCAATGATTTTTTTATCTTGGTCAAAGTTCAACATGCAATTCAGGCTTGTTAATCAATACAAGGAGACTTTTTCAAGTTGTTATTGATGTTATCCCTTCCCATATGATTCACAAAATTGGGGTGAGATCTTTTAAGCCATGGTGGAAGGATTGGAAATGGTATCTTGATACACCCCTTTCCAACTACAAGTCTCGTAAAGGCTTTATGTGGCTTTTGCTTCATCTTCCTATGGTTGATTAGTTGGACTATTATTGGAAACTTTAGTCCCTTGTTGGTTCAAGGTATTGCCATTTTTAGTGTGATTGGTCGGTTATTCTTGAACCTAAGTTGGCATAGTTTGCTTGGTGTATTCTCTATCAAGGTCTTCCTCTTAGTGCTCATTTAGCTCCTTTTGGGGTTCTCAATCCTTGTTGTCCTTTTTTGTGGGAAAATTGAGATCCCCAACACCTTTTTCAATTTTTTCCTAGAGCTCAAAAAGCTTGGCTTTGGATCCATAAATTTTTTAAGCCTTTTAGACTTGCTTCATTTTCTTAGCATATGGTTCTACTAGGAGATAGACCCTGTCTCCCTTTCAAGTATACCCAAATTTGACATACTTTCAATGTAAAAAATCTCTTTAGCATTTGAAAAGATAGAAGTGCAACTCTTTTTTCTTTAAGTTGTTCTATAAACAAGCATTTTTCTATATATACTAAAGCCATGATTTGTTCTAATGTTTTTATGCAAATTCAAGCGCAAACTTGTAAAGTTGCCCATCTCTAGGAGCATTTGGACCACCAAGGGAATGCTCCTTGCACTATTGTTAGATTTCCTCTTGACTCCTCTTCTCCTTAAGGGTATAGGTGTGGTCACAACCAGTCTTCCAAACACAATAGAGGCTCTTAGTCAAATTGTTCTTAGTCTCTAGGTACTAGAGATAATGTTGCTCACAAAGGATGATATTACTCTTCTTGACTAGTCTTTGTTTCCTTTCATGGACATGATGTTGTTGGGTGGCCTAATTCAAGTTGGGTTCCATCCTAGATCTAACCATCTCCCTAATTTGTGCTCAACTTGCCTTGAAAGATACTCCTAAAGAGGAGGGAGCTCTCATTTGTTGAGAGCCTATTGATGACTAGGTATGTACCTAGAGATGTCTTAAAACCGTCCTTATTCTCAGATTGCTTTAACTGCTTAGTGCTATTTAAACTTTAATGTTTATTTCACACTATGTAATATTAGAACCTTTAAAAAAGATAAAACAAACAGGCCTCCCAAAATATTGCTTGAAAGGTTAAAGTTTGGATAAACTACTTAGTTACTTTCTTGGGAGAACAAAGCACAAAAGGTGAGGCAGAGATTCCATTGACAAATGACACAACAATTTTTTTTTAAGTAGTATCTAAGCTGTAACAAGATTCATATCTAGGGGTTTCCATTGGAGCTCAGTCAGTATTCGCATTGGCAAGGAAAGGAATACTGTAATATTGATAGACTAGCAAGCTTTGTTGGAGTTCTTTCCATCCTTAATTTTTTAATTATATCTTTCTGATGATAAAAATTATGCTTTCAAGCTGATTTCCTCTTCACTACAAGAAGTGATGAATGTGATTGATAATTTGGCCTGCACATATGAGATCTAATGTTAAGAGTGAAAATGTGGAGCATTCCTTGGATCCTTCCTGACTGCAACAACACAGACTTCATTCTGTTAACTTGGAAACTTCTGCAGTAATTTCTAATGTTTTGAAATTAGGAACATACATATTTCACACCTTATTTGTCTAACTTCCGAACTGCAAGGCCATATCTCAAATGCGAAGGAATACAGAGCATTCTGTCAAGCTTCTTCTGTATAACTTCCAGAGCCATTGACTGCATGAAAACCTTTCATACTTTCTTTCATATCTTATGCAATGCTTTATATCAAGGGAAAATGAATACAATATTCACAACACCACAACAATTATGGCTCCTGAAGAAACCACAACTTCCTCATAACAACATTGACATGTTCATGAGCAACATGTAGTACAATAGGATCATGACATTCATTATCAAGTCCAACACTTCACAACACTTCTGATAATCACTTTGATTGCATAGCATGCAACCTTCCACACTACCACTCTGTTGACATCAATGACAACACATGCAACAATCTCAACATGCATCCTTTAGCAATACAACTCTATTGACATCAATGACAACACACGCAACAAAAGCAGCAAGAGACCAACACTCTTTAACCATGAAGGAGATTTAACCTCATAATTTTGAAGCTTCTATTTGAATTATTCACCTAAATATTCTATCCTAAAGACTATAAATAGACAGGGATCAATAACAAAACTTATTAAATGTTCTAATCAATATACCTAAATGACATTTCTAAAGTGGGCACCCAAGTTTGAATCTAGATCCTAGAGTCATTACAACCTCTAAGGTAAAATCTATCTAACCCTTAATTTAATTCTTGTATTCAAGATAATTTGTCTTCATGTGATCCCTCACATACATTAAATGCACATCACCAATGTTACGTACAATAACTTCCTAAAAAAAAATTGGTCTACCCAAAGTGTGGAGTTCCATTACTTTAAAAAATATTAAAGATTCTATGCAAAGTGTGCGATATCTTTCCCAATAACTAGTGTACTTTTTTATTTAAGTGATCACACTCAAACTAAAACTAGAACCAAAAAGTGACAAAGTAGCAAATGAGTGACTAACGTAACCTATGAAGAGGTGACTAGCACTTGCATTGAAAGGAGGTACAATAGCTATGTTGATATAAAATTATATCTAGAAAATAAAATTTTATTTGTGCACATAAGTTATATTAGTTTTACTTACCAAATTTTGTATATAAAATAATATTTAAAATTAAGTGCATTAGATTTTTTTGTATACAATATTATTTTTGTAGGTTTACTTTTATTTTGTACATTAAATTAAGAATGATGAGAAGTAGATGTCTAAATATGCTATTTTATTTATAATTTTGAATACATATTTGAAATACATTTCATATTATCTATAATATTTAAAATATGATTCCAACTTTATTTTGTAGTCCAATGGTTATGGGGAGGGTTGTTTTACAACTTTTTTAGTGGGGCTTAGTTGTTTATGCTACTCTACCACTTGGTTGATTGAGGTGTCATTTTCAATAAATAATTATGGTCATAGAAAACTTTGAGAGCCACCTATTAGACTTGTTTAAAGGCCCACCAAGTTAGATGAACCATCAATAAAGAACACCTAATTCAAGAGGGTCACATAATCCTATTTAAATTCCCACTTCCCACATTTGCTTGCTTTCTATTTTTTAAATTACTCTTACACATGTTAAAATAATGGAAGATATGCTAGAACCAAATCTATACTGTATTATGTAGTAATTTATTTAGTCACGGCAAGTCTTATGCCTCATTATGTATGCAAATCGATATTTTCTATGGAAACCTACAATAAATAAAAAGTGGATTTGATAGGTTATATATCATTTAAGCATTAACTTCAAGAATTTAGTCCTAGAATATTGTAAGGTGCCATAATTTATCTTATGTCAAACATATTTATGTAGTTATTAGAAATATTTTTTTCAGTTTTGATTTGATGTTTCACTCTTTGATTTGATTTGATTTGATTCCATCTGTACCCACTCTTTGCAAATTCTCACCCTCCTCTTAACTTATTCCACCATAAACTTGTCATTAAACACTTTCTCGGCATGGATTAGATTGGAACAATTGAAAGGATATAAATTTTGATTAACTTCTTTCTTTTATTAGAGACAATTTGTCAAGTAAATTTTATAGTTCAACCATCTACCATGGGGCCCAATTGACAATATGATTTTGACCTCTATATCATATAGCTTGGAGTTGCATATTGCTTATATTTATTTAAATAATAAATAGAAAAGTATTTTACCAATTTTTCAAAATGACTATTTGGAAACTTTTTCCTTTAATTGAAGACATGTTTCATCTTATTATAATTCATCACTATTTCAAATTCAACCTATTGTAGATTTTTTAATATAAATCAATATTTGAATTTATTGAAAATTCTTTTTATTCTTGATTAGAAATTAGAGTATTATGAGTTATTATGTTAGAATTAAAATTAAAGATGTTATGGACAAGTTTGTATAAATTTTACTATTTCTCTTTATTACCATGAAACTAAGGGAGAAGTTGATCTCTTTGCAAGTTGTGTAAGTTAGATGCAATCAATATATATTTTCTCATGTTAGTTGAAAGTGTTGTTTGTAGTTATTGATACAAAGATAGAAAAAAAAATTTAAATAATTCTGAAATTTAATAGTTGATTGTTTATCCTTACCATGTGGAAGATGATATGTCCAACTTAGAGGGAAATACATATTAATTTCAACACTCAATTCAGAATAGGAGATTATAAAGGCACATCACAAAATGGCAATACCTATTTTCCACCTATGTTGAAGTCAGACCCTCATTACCAATTCTCTCTAGATGTGCTCTCTCTATTGGTTTGTCACCTCGTTGCTCTCCTATCCTCTCTATTAAATTTTAATCTATGCCCATGTTTTCAATACACCCCTACCTCAAATGGAATTCCTTTTAAGTTACAATGAAAGAGTTTTCCATTCCTATGAAAATCGATAATTAAGAGAATGACACTTCTTGAACTCACTTTTTTCATTATCTTCTAGATCTAAGCCTTTAAAGTTCCATTCTTAAGTATAAAAGAGATTGACTTCAAGATTGGTTACGTTAAAATAAATTTTATCTTAAATCCAAATTATGCTTGTAAGCCTGAATTATAAGGATTGGTAATAAGTGAATTATAAGGATTGGTAATATATGAACTAACACTATGTAGCTAAAATATATATTGATTTTACAGAATTTTTAGTTTTTTTAGCTCATTTTCTCTTAAATATTTGTAGCTATGAAATATTTTACCAATCAGCAAATTTAATTATAATTTGAAAACAAATTATTTAACATGAAAAAAATACTAGCAAAAATATTATAGCTATATTTATTGTGTTATATTGTTGTAGATCTTGACTTATTTTTAAGCCTCTTCTATTAAATCCACCCTACAACAAGATTGTGTGAAGAATGGAGTAGATGAAACAAGTTTAGTTAGATTCATGCAATAGTTTTGGTAAGAGATGGGGTTATGATGGCATAGTGGAAGGTCCCATTGGCCTTGTTTAAATATATTCCTTTATATCCACTCAAGGAAATGGGTTTCCTACAACATTTACACAAATTGCACCACTCCCCACAATACTATGTGAAATGTGTTTATATACACTATGAGCGATGATCTAGGGTAGTGGCATAGAAGATATAAATGCAAAAAATACTTGCCAATAGTGCATAATTCATGATAGGCGGTCCTACTACTTTAGAATAATTGAATGTCAATCAGTCAACTGGGCAGTGTCCAAGGCAGTTTGTAGAAGGAGAGTATTTGGATAACTCATTTTATATTTTTTTGTTTTTCTCTTAAACTACGAAAATCAGTTCTAATCTAGGGCCATTACTTTTTAACTAGAAAATAATCTTACTCTAAGAAAATCCAGAAATACTAAATTAAAAAGCATAAGACAACTAATTTAGAAAGCATTACGACTAAACTAGAAAGCATGGAAACAAGCAAACTAAACAACTGATGTACTATAGAAACATAAAAGTAAGGAAATAGACAATTAAACATCTTTTTAAATGGTAAATGATTTTATCAACTATAGAAGATAACTTATACAAATTAAAAACAATGGTGCTCTGGAACTATAGACTCGACTCTTCAATGATTTGTTACCTCCTACTGAACAACAATTTACCTTACATAAAGAAAATAACTTAACAGTAAAATACTTATCTATCTAGGCTAACTCCCCTCGAGTGGCCAGCTCGTGAGCTAATACTCCATCTTTAAATCACATAAGCTACTGGTTCTCAAATCCTTTTATTACAAATAGTCATCATGATTCGAAATTCAATAGTTACCAATAGACAGAAATCAGATCACTCATTTGAACAGTGCTTTGAAAAACCATGTGAACAACATAACGATACTTCCTCTGTCTTATTCATCACTTGTGAAATTACATTTTTATAGATAACTTTTTAACTAAATCCTAAATTTAAGATGGTGTGGATAGCCATTGAAAAATTCTTCCTTAACTTAAAACTAACTTTGATGTCTTTAGAGCTCATAAACATATGGAAGGCTCGAGAAGAGCCATAAAGTTTTAACAACAAAAATTTAAAGAGCAGAAACTAAATCTTCGGTGCATCATCCAGGCATCTAGGAGTGGGCTCGTAGCATTACTCTTGAGGCACGTGCTAGATAAAATTTTGTAACAGCCGCATGATGACCTGTTATTCCCTACAAAAATGCTCAAGTCAACCCATTAAACCTGCTTTGGTAAATTTCCTCAATTGATCAAAAGAAAGAAAGAAAGCATAATTTTCCTTAAAATAAGCAATTACTTCTCCTAAATTTTAATAAATTGGCACAGGCTTAGGATTGAGTTAGAAAAAGTAAGCTTTCTAAATTTTATTATGATGAGGTTATTTTTACCTCATCATTTCCTCCCCTACCTAATTTTTGGCAGGTCCTCCTGCTCCATAGTTAAACCCCCGAGTCCTATTCCATTCCTCATAAAGAGTACTGAGATCATGTGTCTCCCTAGCTGATGCATCAAAAGCTTTAGGGTTATGAATGAACCCTCTGTGAAACATCACACTCTCCCTCCTTTCATTAAAAAGTCTGTCATTCTGATCTGTGGAAATATTGAAGGTCGGGGGTGGATTGAGTAGCAAGGGATGTATGTATTTAATTCCTATCCATTTTGTCCTTAGAGTCTTTAGGATTTTAACTAAGGCATCTGCCCTTCTGAATGACCACCTGATATTTAGAGGGGAAATAACCTCTCTTTTCTTTAAGTTTGTAGAGGGGTGAATCTTTCTTCGCATGCATGCCATGCTTTTCCTATCAACTTCTATCTATTTTCCATGAAATTATCATAACAGAACTTGAGGTTGTTGTCATACCTTTCCTTCAACTTATCATTAACTAGGAGAGACAAAAATGTAGCTTTGAACCCATTAGGCCTTGAATTTGGGGACCTTATTTGGAGATCCACTGTTCTCTCTGCCCGTGCAAACTCTTTTGTCCTATCTTGCCAATGAATTTGATTCCTCATGGTGGAGAGGAATGCTCTCAGTTCTACCTCTCCAAAAAACAAGTTGATAAAGAAATTTGTATGATTTTCTAATAACAAGTCATGCAGAAATAATTCACAAATTAAATCCTGGTCTTCAGAAGTTGATTCTACAAATATTTTTATAAATTCTTTATCATTAGGCTCGTAGGGCTGATCATTATAAATCCTAAACAATTTCCATCTTAGCCATTGTTCATTCAAAAACATAAGAGTAAACTCTTGTTGGTCTTCTAAAATTCAGTAAACAGTCCACTAGCTGACATGCATCCTACTTCCCTCTATAGGCCTTGTGAAATAACTCCTTCAGGAGCACCAATTCCTTCTTCAGCCTGAAATTTTTAGTTTGGACATTCCTGAGGAAGTAACATTTTTCCATCCATTTCATTAGCAGAGGTGGAATGCGGACCTGGAACCAATTAGTTACGACTGGCTTTGTCTGGATTTCTTTGGACTCCATTTGAGGTTTTACATTGCATTCCTTCAAGTCCTACTCTAGTTCAACTACCCTGCTGATGGAAGCATTCAACTCCTCAATTTTTATTTTCTTGTCCTCCTCGAAAGCTATGAGCATGAGCACAAAAATTTTCTTTATACTTTCCATCTTTGCATCTTTGTTTGCAATGTCAACACTATATATTTTATGCTTTTGATTATGTTCTTGCATCTGTTCTTGTAACTGATGGATTATTGAGTCTTTTTCTTGCAATTGAAGCTTCAAGCCCTTTATTTCTTGATCTCTTTTATTTATTATTGTAATTTGCACATCTAACTCTTCTTTCTGCAATTCTATAAGTTCATTACTTTTAGACAATTGTCTTTGTAAATCATCAATTTCTACTCTACACTTTTCCAATTCAACAATGGCACTACTTGTTTCAACTGTTCCAACAATTTTATTCACAATGGGTGACAAATTTTCTGATACACCGCCATCCCCCTCGGGTTCTCTTCCCTGAATTTCATCATTGAAGATTTCCTCCACATGTGCAGAGTGGAAAGGGAACTCTTCTCCTGAATCTCGTTTATTTAGGGGTACCTCCTCTTCACTGGCAAGCTTTGAAATTTCTATGGGCTTAGGTGGCCGCTTAGGCTTTTTCTTTTGTGAACTTCCCTCCTTACCCTGTATTGGGGTTTCGGAGAATTTAGAGGCTAACATCTTACTTCTTCTGAGTGGAGGCAATTCTTGGAAAATGACGGGTGTTCTGTTTTTCCCCTTTTTCTTCTTTCTGGGTTTGCTTGTGCTAGAATAAATAATATCAACCTATTCTGGCAGGTTGGGGGTTTTGAATTCATCCCCAAAGAAGGTTGGAAAATCCTCACCAGAAGTGGTGGGATTAAGAGCTTTCGGAGCTAGAGAGCCCTTAGGGGAAATTGCTCTGAATGGAGGAATATCCTAGTAGGATGGTTCCCCTGTTTCTATGGTTCTTGCAATTGCAAGCGTCTCCATTTTCTTTAAAAACTTCTCCCATTTTCTTTCAGGTTTCTTACGGAAGTGGTATTTGCATATTAGCTAAACTAACTTGTGATGTTTTAGAGGCCTAGTCCCTGTTTTATACCTTTCTATGGAAGTGTTCAAGGAATCATACAAGAATTCAGGCATGTTAACCCTAAGAGCGGGGTCCTCCTTCCCGTGACGTAAATGGGTCAACATACGGAAGGCAGGTCCTACAACTACAACTAGCTGACCTTCACAAGTAAAATACTTTATAATCCATGCAACAGCAGTGCCCCAGGGTTCTAATATGGAGGTTCTCTAGAACCCTTAATTTTTCCCCCTGGTACTTATTACTAGCATTGGGTGTGGGTCTCCCTCTCTAACAAATAATTCAGACAACTTCCGGTACGTAATTTGAGTGGTTTCCTTTATTTTTATGCCTGTATTCTCTAAACCAGATAAGTGGGAAATAATTTTGGAACTCACCTTGAAATGCTTCCCCTGAAGTACCACCTCGCCATTAGTGTAGTTCTCAGCAAAAGAGCTAACTAGCTTTTCGTTATATCCCTCAAATTTTCTGATGAAGTTTAACCATCCTGCTTCTTCGAACAACCTAGAGATATTGCTCAATCCCAACAATTTTTTTGTTGAATCTGGCTCTGCCTTTCTTTTTCCACCCCCCATTTCCTTATTTCACACTCTGCAAAAGATTTTTAAGTCTTCCATAAAGCTTTCACGTTGGTTTTTGAAATAATTGCCTCTGAAATCTCTTATTTGTCTTATTTGCAGCTTACTCTTCAATAATTTCCAATCTACATGGAGGCATGCGAAAGGCTTTGGCGTACAAGTAGTTGATCACCGAGTGGCACAAATTTCTAAATTGGGAGTGAATTTCATGCCAATTAATGATTCTTTATTTGAAAATAACTACCTACTTAAAGTGAATATTAATACTTACTTGCGTTCTTTGATCGTTCGAAGATCTTATACCTTACAGATTTGACAAGATGACGTGAAGGTATTGGTTGAGGTGACAACGGAGTTATTATGATATGGTGCAGAATTCTATGGGGGACGAAGCTATCGATGAGGAGTACAGAATTGGGTGGCTAACTTATGACTAAAGCAAAAATAGAAAGACAGATGTATGGGATATTCTGGCAGAAGACGCGCGAAAATTTAAAATTTTGAAAAAGGTGGCGGAAAACAAGCGAACAAGTTCTGGAGCATGTAATTTGGTCAATATGCTCGAAATGAGTGCATAAGTTCTAGAGCATCGGTGTGTGGTGTGACCAAAACAAAGAGTGAAATGGAGGTTCTGGAGCATTGCCGAAAGATGCTGCTAGAGTGGCAATGGAATGAAAGGTTCTGGAGCATCGCTGAAAGATGTAGCCAGAGCAGCAACAAAATGAAGGGTTCCAGAGCATCACTAAAAGATGCAACCGAAGCAGCAACAGAATAAAAGGTTCTGGAGCATCATTGAAAGATGTAGCTGGAGCAACAATGGAATGAAAGGTTTTAGAGCATCGCTGAAAGATGCAGTCAGAGCAGCAATGGAATGAAAGGTTCCGGAGCATCGCTGAAAGATGCAGCCAGAGCAACAACAGAATGAAATGTGGAGTGACATGGAAAAGAATTTTCGATCTTCATGGGCTTTGAACCTTAGTGTAGGACACCTCTTCGACATGATGAGCCTTATACAAGTTTCAGAGCATCGAGCTTGAAAATGTCAAGTTCCGGAGCATCGGTACCGGCATCATAACATTCCAGAGCATCTTTGGAGGGTGTTCCAGAAGTTATTTTTTGCTTTTTTAGAAGTCCTACAAAAATGAAAAATATTTAGCTAAGTCCAAAAACAAAAAAATATTTAATGAAGGAAAATATCTCAGCATACATGACCGTTAATTGCATATTTTTGAATTTTTGTTTTTTTTTTTGAACATCATAGCATTGTTACCAGATAGACTCTGTTGTGGCAGAGTCAATACATTGGACCTCGCCCTGCATTTCGACCATCTTTGTAAAGTCTTCCCTGTTGACTGGCTTATGGTAGACACGTAAGCGATGACCATTTACCAACAGAGTTCGCGTGTCACCATCGATTGGTTTCAACCAAATAGTTCCATTCGAAAAGACTTCATCAACTTCATAAGGTCCCAGCCAATGAGTCTTGAGCTTCCCCTTATGATCCTTGTATCTTGAATCAAATAACAGGGCCCAATCCCCATTATGAAACTCCTATTCCTTAATATGTTTATTGTGCCACATTTTCCATTGATGTTGAATTAGTTATGTTTGATGGACGACGTCTAGACAAAGCTCATCCAATTCACTTAGTTGCAGAACTCGTTCAACTTGGGCTTATTTTAAATCTAGACCTAGTTCCATAGCCGTTCGTAGAGTCTGTAGTTCAAACTCAATGGGAAGAAGAGGCTTCTTCCCAGAAACGAGCTCGTAGGGGTTGAACCTAGTCGTAGATTTCCAAGTTGTGTTGTATGCCCATACGGATTCAGGGAATTTTCTGGCCTAGTCTTTTCTTCCAGAAGAAACTGTTTTTGTTAGAATATTTTCCAGTTCTCTATTATTTACTTCTACTTGGTCGTTCGCTTGAGGGTGATAAGGGGATGACTTCCTATGGCTCACCTGAAAATGATTGGTAAATGCCAAGAGCACTCGGGACATGAATTGGGTTCCCTGATAAGTTACAATGGTTTGAGGGGCTCCAAATTTAAGGAAGATTTTATTATAAAGGAATTCTGCAACCTGCTCTTCCCTAGCTATTCTTAAGGCTTGAACTTTAGCCCATTTTGTTAAGTAGTCAGTGCAAACCAGTATATACTCTTTCCCTTGAGAGGAAGGATCTATGGGTCTGATAAAATCTAAACCCCATTTTTTGAATGGTTCAAGGACTACCTGTGGCAGCAATGACATTTCTGAAGAAGAAATTGGTCTTCCTACCCTCTAACATTCATCACAATGATGAGCATAGTTTTTAATGTCTTTGTGCATTGAAGGCCAATAGTATCTGGCACCTAGGACTTTGTGGGAAGTTCTCTTTGCAGAGTAATGTCCTCCCGAAGGGTCATCGTGACAGGCCCTTAGAATGTTGTAGGTTTCATCCGCTCTTACACATCTCCTCAAAATCATGTCAGGACCACAACGAAATAACATTCTGTGAATCCACTTGAATGGGGCACTTTGCCTGATTAGATGCTTCTTTTGCTTAGAAGTGAATCCAGGAGGTACTTCTGAAGCAGCTAAATAGTTAGCGATATCTGCAAACCAAGGTGATTTTACAAAAATTGCAAACATGTTTTCATTTGGGAAATCATCCTGTACAGGGTTATTGTCACCTTATTCATGTTTGATTCGTGATAGAAAATCGGCTACCACAT
The DNA here is from genome assembly GCA_007115665.2 of Sequoiadendron giganteum. Taxonomy (NCBI): domain Eukaryota; kingdom Viridiplantae; phylum Streptophyta; class Pinopsida; order Cupressales; family Cupressaceae; genus Sequoiadendron; species Sequoiadendron giganteum. The sequence goes on from CM021103.1 coordinate 305,720,487, forward strand.
TATATTTCCCTAGTTTATCAAGAATTGTGGCATTAAACTCCTAAAGGAGCAATAGCCATCTCATAATTCAACCATTAACCACGGGTTTGTTCATTAGGTACTTCATAGCTGAGTGGTCCGTATAAACTGTGACCTTATACCCCATAATATAATGACAAAATTTCTTAATAGCATGAACAACAACCATGACTTATTTTTTTGTTGTTGTATAATTATTTTTTGCAGGGGTAATATTTTTGCCGATGAAATATATAGCATACTTTCCCTTGTTCTCATCTTCTTATCCCAGAACTGCACCGATAGCATCATCAGAAGCATCAACATAGATATAAAAGGGAATACTCCAATTTGGCCCTCTCAGAACGGGAGCAGAGAAAAGTTTTTCTTTGATTGCTGACACTTAGATGTCTAGAAAAACTCCACTTCTTTCTATAAAAGAGAGAACATAGGAGCTGCAATTTTACTAAAGCCTTCTATGAACCTTTTGTAGTAACCAACATGTCCAAGAATACTTCTTACATTTGTCTAAGTTTGAGGGATTTTCAACTGTTGGATGACTTCAATCTTCTTAGGGTCGACCTTTATTCCCTCTGAGGAGATATGATGACCCAAGACTATTCCTTGTTCCACCATTATTAAACATTTCTCATGGCTAAGGGATAGTCTATTTTCCTCACAAACTTGCAGAACTCAATCTAGGTTCTGAAGAGCTTCATCTTATGTTGACCCATAGACTGTAAAATCATCCATGTAGACCTTGACACAGTCATTAACGAGAGCGAAAAATATGGCAAGAACAGCTCTCTGAAAGGTCACTAGAGCGTTGCACAGTCCAAAAGGAAGCACTCTATATGCAAATGTGCCCCAAGGGTAGGTAAACGTGGTTTTGTCCTGGTCTTCTAGAGCAACCTGTATCTGATTATAACCACTAAATCCATCGAGAAAGGAGAAATACTTCCTCCCAACCAAGTTGTCCAAGACCTGATCAATGAATGGTAAGGGAAAATAATCTCTATAAGTGGCTTTATTGAGTTCTTGATAATCTACACAGATTCTCCACTTCCCATTTTTCTTTGGGACTACCACCATAGGTGATACCCATTTACTATCAGAGATTGGATAAATAAATCCAGCATGAAGGATTTTCTCAATCTCAATTTTGACCAAAACCTTTAATGTAGGATTGAGTCTCCTTTGCAGCTGGCGAATAGGCCTTATACTGATGTCAGTGTAAATGTGATGAGTACAAACACTTGGGTGAATTCCCCTCATGTCTGTATAGTCCCAAGCAAAAGCTTTAGACCTTTGTACCAACATATTAAACAACTTATCCTCCTGAGTTTCTGTCAACTAGCTATTGATATTCAAGGTTTTTCTTGGTAATAGCATTATCGATTTTGTTCCAGGATGAATTGAAGTCATAGTATACATAGGTCGCAACAACGTATTAAGAGGACAACTATGAGGTACCAGTTGGTGAAACCTTGTGATATCCTCATAGAAATGACTTGTTCTGGGAATCATATTTGCTAAGGGACAAGGCATTCCCATTGTAGCATAGTTGTGCTCCATCCCATTTATATTAATTGGTTGCCCAAATATTCTTTGGGCATCCATCGCTTCTTCCTCATTTAGGGTTGTAGCAAGACGTGCTATTTTGTTCACTAACTCTTCCTCCAGTTCTTCCTCGTGTTGTTTAATTACTACCATGGCTAGTGAGGCTAAACTGTCCGAACCATTTGATTCCTCAGGTTCATCAACCTAGACTTTTTTATGCTCAGTAGGTTTAGCAGGGGGATATAAGAACAAATGCTTACTATCTTGACCATGAGAAATGGTCATTCTCCCTTCCCTACAATCAATCTTAGCAGCAACCGTGGCCAACCAAGGTCTTCCAAGAATTATAGAATAGCTATCCTTAGGTGTAAGCGACTGAATTACCAGGAAGTCAACTGGGTAATCCCATCCATCAACTTTGACAAGGACATTTTTAATGACGCCCTTCGGGATGGCTATAGACTGATTTTCCATTTGTAATACTGTGGTTGTAGGACGTAAATCAGTTAAACCTAATTTTTCCATTACATTCATAGTCATCACGTTAATAGTTGCTCTTAGATCCACTAGTGCATTTGGTATTGCTACCTCATTGATTGTAACGGTTATAAGTGGACTCCCAGGATCATCGTATTTCGGAGCAATAGTCTTTCCAGACATAAAATCAGCTAAATAACCATCAATATGAATGGTATTTGTCTTTTTTGGCTTCCTCCCTGGTGTTTTGATACATAGCTGATTGATTAACTAGTTTAATTCAGGAATTTCCTTCAAGCAATAAAGGAACTTCAATTTGTAACTGCTTAATCTCCTGAATTAACGTAGTTTCTGTAGCCAAAGATACTTCCGGAGTATCTTCCAGAGTTATGGACTTTAAATGTTCTGGGTATGGTGCCATCCTCTTCTCCCTTGAAACAGGATCCTCCTTATGTTGACTTAAGGACTGACCTTCCTCCCTCAGAGACAAGTCAGCAGCCCCTACCGCTGAAAAAGGCTCTTTGTCTTTAGGAGTGGTATCCTGATTAGAAGACATGTCTTTTATTGGACTTTTAGGCTCAGTTTCCTCCACTATTTCTTCAATGGTCGGAGGTTGAAGGGTTCGCCCAGAACGCAGTTGCACATTTCCGAAGTGTATCACATTAAGCCCTGTAACATTTTCATGTTCGGTAGAATAGACTGGAGTATTTTGGCAATTATTCTTAGGATTGGGAAGTGGTTGCGTTGGAAGCTGAGGTTGGTTTACCTGCTCATTCTGAGGAGGGTTTTGAACTGGAGGTAACATATTTTGTTGTTGATTCCTCCTAGGTTTAGTATAAAACTGATTTTGTGCCCGATTCCATTAGGGGGCAGCATGTTGTTGATACCACTATTGTTGGGGTTGATTTGACCACTACTGATTTCCCCAAGTGTGGTTTGTCCACTCAGGGGATCCCCAATAAGGAGTTCCCTAGTTAGGTTGAGGTGGAGGCGACTGATTCCAAGATGCAATCCATTGATTATGAGCCCAGTTATTTTGTGGTCTCCATGTAGGATTATAATTTTTCTATAAAGGAAAATTCCTCTTTGACGTTGGTTTAAGGCATTTATCTCCTCTTCAACCTGAATGGTTTTTTTCTTTGTATTCTTGATATCCATCAAAATTTCGCACTGATTTGTAGGATGGTTTTGCTCACATAGTTGACAAACATTGACTTTGTCTAAAGGACACTCACACAATAGGTGTTTATTTCGACACCTTGGAAAAATTGGGAAGGTCTCAGGTTTGTGAGTTTTAGCTTGTATACCATCTAATGTGGTATTCAACTACACAAGAATGTTCATTTTCTGATTTTCTATTTCTTCGCGGAGCTTACCTATCTCGTTAGACCCTTTAAAAAGATTATTTTTGCGAATTCCTCCCCGAGTACGGGAGAAATTCCAACATAACTCACATATTTCTTTAAGAGTTAATTGAGATACATCACCTTTTCCCATTAAATCAAGATTTCTTTGAGCGTCGTCATCAAGACCTTTAAGAAATATTGTTTTGAGAATCTCTATGCTAATGGTTGTTTCTCCACATCTTTTGGAGAGGAAGAGGAATCTATCGAGATAATCCTCCAAACTTTCATCCTCATTTTGTCTTAGCTTAAATAGTTCCTCCTTATGATCACTTACCCTATCGTAACTCTGGTATTTTTGCAAGAAGATAGTCTCCATTTCCTCCCAAGATGTTATACTACTCGAACCCAATCCCATAAACCAACACATTGTTGAGTCCTTCAAAGTCGACGTTCAACTTTTGGTTGTCGTTCTTATAATCATAATTTTGACACATGACTTTGAATTCAAAAAGGAATTGGTTAGTGTCCTTCGAGGACAAGCCACGAAAGCTTGGAAGGAAAGCCAGAGAAATGTTCTTCATGATAGTATCATCATCAACATCCAACATAATAGGATAGGTAAACGTTCTAGGAGGCTAAGGTTCATTATGCTTAGGTTCAGCTCTACGATCTCCCATGATGTTTAGAAGAGTATGTTCCTCAAAAACAATTTCTTCTATAACTGGTTGTTTTGCCAGTTGCTCGACAAGTAAATAATGGAAAGCCTCAAGTGGAGTAGGCTCAAATAATTCTTCAGAAGTGTGGTCATCTGAGCTTTGGGCTTCCCTATGTATGATTGGTACATATTTTGGGGGGGTCTTTGGTATAAAACGTCTATGAGGGCCTCTATTCTGGACCATGTAGAAAAGGAAGCCGACTGAGAAATTTTTGGCATAAAACTTTGTATTCAAACCATCTCCTAGTAACACTTAAGCACAAAGGCTTTTGAGGTCCCCGGAAATGGCGCCAAAAAATCATAGGCTATCGTTAGGTCCTACTACTTTAGAATAATTGAATGTCAATTAGTCGATCGGGCAGTGTCCAAGGCAGTTTGCAGAAGGAGAGTATTTGGATAACTCATTTTATATTTTTTTGTTTTTCTCTTAAACTACGGAAATCAGTTCTAATCTAGGGCCATTACTTTTTAACTAGAAAATAATCTTACTCTAAGAAAATTCATAAATACTAAATTAAAAAGCATAAGACAACTAATTTAGAAAGCATTACAACTAAACTAGAAAGCATGGAAACAAACAAACTAAACAACTGATGTACTACAGAAACAGAAAAGTAAGGAAATAAACAATTAAACATCTTTTTAAGTAGTAAAGGATTTTATCAACTACAGAAGATAACTTATACAAATTAAAAACAATGGTGCTTCGAAACTATAGACTCGACTCTTCAACGACTTGTTACTTCCTATTGAACAACAATTTACCTTAAACAAAGAAAATAACTTAACAGTAAAATACTTATCTATCTAGGCTAACTCCCCTCAAGTGGCCAACTCGTGGGCTAATACTTCATCTTTAAATCACATAAGCTATTGGTTCTCAAATCCTTTTATTACAAATATTCATCATAGGAAATTCAACAGTTACCAATAGACAGAAATCAGATCACTCATTTTAACAGTGCTTTGAAAAACCATGTGAACAACATAACGATACTTCCTCTGTCTTATTCATCACTTGTGAAATTATATTTTTATAGATAAATTTTTAACTAAATCCTAAATTTAAGATGGCGTGGATAGCCATTGAAAAAGTATTCCTTAACTTAAAACTAACTTTGGTGTCTTTAAAGCTCATAAACATATGGAAGGCTCAAGAAGAGCCATAAAGTTTTAACAACAGAAATTTAAAGAGCAGAAACTAAATCTTTGGTGCATCATCCAGGCATCTAGGATTGGGCTTGCAACATTACTCTTAAGGCACATGCTAGATAAAATTTTGTAACAGTTGCATGATGACTTGTTATTCCCTACAAAAACACTCAAGTCAGCCCATTAAACCTGCTTTGGTAAATTTCCTCAATTGATCAAAAGAAAGAAAGAAAGCATAATTTTCCTTAAAATAAGCAATTACTTCTCCTAAGGTTTAATAAATTGGCACAGGCTTAGGATTGAGTTAGCAAAAGTAAGCTTTCCAGATTTTATTATGATGAGGTTATTTTTACCTCATCAATTCCTAGCAAAAAAAAAGTAGAATACTCCACACAGTACAGTGAGATTCGCATTACAAAGGTGATAAAGCACAAAGGATGGATACTATATTGTGATTCAGATACATATAATGAAACAACATCCATTTTTCAATTTTCTCCACTCTCTCAAATTAGTTGATCAATAAAGCTAGCATAGGGTTTTTGACCAAGTGACTATTTGTGGTTGGGCTTCCTTCTAGTGTCCAATTTATGTAACTTGTCTATGACAATTACAATAATATTACAATAGACATATATATAAGTAGAAGGTCTACCGATGATATGTGTATCCATAGTTAGTTAGATTTGCTAACAATATGTTGTTGAGCATTTTATAGATACTCAATCTTGTTCTAGAGGAGATGGAATTCGGTTTATGTGTTTGGATTAAAGCATTAAATTGAGACTATGCTCTTGAATTTAGTATCTCATATTTCATGCTTGGGCATGATGGAGGATGAGAGTGTTGTTTACAAGATGGTGGGCACTTGGTGGATTTTTTTAGATGCTTCATTGATCCCATGGGCACACATGATTCAATTGTTATAGTATGGTTATGTCCTTAGTAGTTAGTTTATTTTGTTGGAGCCCCTTATGATTTTATAGTGTGAATATAAATGGGAATAATATTAATATTAGGTGTGTTAGTTACCTTACATATCCTAAGGTCTAATGTAGCTTGTTATTTATATGGTTAATTATGTATGTATCTCCAATAATCATTGAGTAGGAAAAATGGGAATCCCATATGAGGGTGGGGAGATATGTACTTATCTAACCATTATTTGGAGACTTGGAAATATTGTTGTAACAAGAAATTAGTGTGGGAATCATTACATAATGGATTTGTAAGAGCATCTTCCATTATTAGTGGGTGTAAGTTGTAATAAGTGTTTCAATGTTGAGTGCTTTGTATTGGAAGCCAAAGATTCTTTTGTAAGAGTTATTTTACATTTTGAGATAGCTCCACACATGTGAGGGCCACGAGAATTCATCTATGGTATTTTGGGACCTTTTTTGGGCTCATGGTATTATTGTTTGTTAGTTTTTTGAGCCTCCTTAAGTCTACATATTGGATGCATTGGATAAAGAATGTATGAAACTTATTTTTATAGGGCTATGCTATCATTTTACATTAGAGGAGAAATAATGTTGACCTCATTAAAGTAATACATGGATAAGCTTTGTGAATGTATTGTAACCATGATTAATCTGGTAATACATTAAGTTATGTGTTGTTTTAGAGGTTGGGTTTTTATTGAAATATTTGTCCTAGGGTATTTCTATATCTCTTATCCTATTTTGGTTGCTTCTCTTTTTATTTTCTCATTCTTTTTTTCTAAGTGCTATTTACATGACATAATGTTGATAATTTTTTTGAAGATTTACTTTTTGTAATTTTTTTGTTTAGAGTTAATATGGAAACACTTGCATGTTTAGTATTAGATATTTATTTTGAATTTCATTGCTAACGAGTTCATAGGAAATTTTCCTAACACGTATCATTACTAAACCTTTTGAGAGTCATAACTTTCACATATATCTATTTGAAATCAAGTGTTAGGCTTGAGATTTAGTAATTTTATTTTAAACTAAATAATTTTTTGAGATGAAACTAAATATATGATCTATATTTTTTCAAGAGGTCTCTCTTATTAATAGCTTCTCCCCTTTGTCTATAACACGTAGAGTATATTCCCTACAAGTTTCTAGCAACAACTTTAGGGAAAAATTTGGGACCAAGTTGATTTTCCACCCTCCAAGATATCAAAAGGGTAATGGTTTGAGACATCCTTGAAGTAATATATTTCCTTTCTTGGATAATCATGGGGGTGATAGCTTGAGTCCTTCCTAGGACTAATTTTGGTAAAACCTTGATTTCAAGATCAAATTCTAAACTCATTATCATTTAAGGTATCACCATAATGATAGATTAAGGAATTACTTGAGAAAATTTCCTTGTCCAATATATCAACTTGGTAATATTTCCCTTACCTCTCTATTGTGTAACAATCCATGAAGTAGAAATGGTCAAAAGGCCAACTAACATCAATCAACAACAATTTAAAAATCTCTTTTGAGTTTTTTGTACATGTAGGTACAAATGAAATACCAAAAAAATCAACACACTTGTGACCTCTAGGCAATAGAAAGAATGTCTAATGCTCATTATAAAACCAAATAAAATAGTTATGAAACTCAAATCTAAAAATAGTGTAGCTATGATGCACTAGAATAGTGTAGAACTAAAACATATAGATTCAACTTCCCATCAACAACATAAAAAATAATGCATCTTGTAGATTATTTCCTTGATAGGAAAATTAGATCCAAAACAAAAACCTCAAACCCAATATGATAAATAATTTATAACTCAAAACTCTTGCTTATGAAAGAATCCAAGAGGAAACCACAATAGATCTAAAGTTTCTCCATCCAAAAAACACTTATGGATTGCAATTTGAAAATAGTCTTCCACAAATCTACAATACATATATTTTGATTAAATGTCAAAACTATTAAACCGTACATGCCAAATACATCCTTGTAATTTGAATATATTAAGATTTCCAAAATATCATAAATTTATAGCCCATAGATCCAAACATCATTAATCTACAATATTCCTCTAAGGATTGTCTAGGAGATCTAGGTCATGAAAAGACCAACTTTACAACCTCTATGCGACTTTTTGGGTCTCCATTTCCCTATGTCTAAAAAAGATTCAACCTATACAAGATACTCCTAGTGACAACCAATATCAATACATGGATGAAAATATCCTTCGACCTATAGATCAACCAAGCCAAAAATAGATTTGATACAAAATGTAATAAATCCAATAGAAGTATCAACCCTTGCCAGGTTAACATTGATACAACTTATAAGAAGTTACATTAATATAATAAAATAGTTCTTGCAAGATAAAACATAATCAAGGATTAGATAACAAAGAAATCACATATAACACAAGATATACCTTGACAAATCCATTTCAAGAAAAATGTAGCCTCCAAAGCACACCTAATGTATTATGAACAACTAACCCATAACAATAAAATGTCAAAGTGTCAATGATCAATTGGGAGAGAGAGAATGCATTCAAATCAAAATATTATTAGTTGCCTCCAACACATGCTCTCCAACCGATGAACAATACAAAATCACAATTTTACATGCATAAACACACTACAGTATCACAACTAAAAGCAACAAGAGACCAACACTCTTTAACCATGGAGGAGATATAACATCATAATTTTGAACCTTCTATTTGAATTATTCACCTAAAGATTCTATCCTAAGGACTCTATAAATAGACATGGATCAATAACAAAACTTATTAAATGTTCTAATCAATATACCTAAATGGAATTTCTAAAGTGGGCACCCAAGTTTGACTCTAGATCCTAGAGTCATTACAACCTCTAAGGTAAAATCTATCTAAACCTTAATTTAATTCTTGTATTCAAGATAATTTGTCTTCATGTGATCCTTCACATACATTAAATTCACATTCCTAATGTTACGTACAATAACTTCCTAAAAAATGTTGTTCTACCCAAATTGCGGTGTCCCATTTTATAAAATATTAAAGATTTTATGCAAAGTGTACAATATCTTTCCTAATAACTAGTGTCCTTTTTTACTTAAGTGACTACACTCAAATTAAAACTAGAACCAAAAGTGACAAAGTAGAAAATGAGTGACTAGGGGAACCTATGAAGAGGTGACTAGCACTTGCATTAAAAGGAGGTGCAATGGATATGTTAATAAAAAATATATGTAAGGAATACAGTTTGATTTGTGTATAGAAGTTAGGGGAGAGGGTCCCAAAGTAGGGTGGGTCAACCTTGCAGGTCCACGTGGACCAAAAAAATCTAAAAAATTTCCCGACACATCACCCTGCCACTTGTGAATCAGACCATTTAAAAAAAAAAAAGCTATCACCCCGCCACCTATCAAGCACCATTTACGCTGACGTGTCCAAAACAAGCCAAATTTTTCCTCTGCTCAAAAGTGGAGCCCATTCGCCTCCTTAATCGGTGAACACATCTACGTATAGTTGTTCGGACGATCGCATGTCCACGACAGCCTCGCCACCCTAGATGAACATTTTACAATATTAATTTCTCGTCGCCTCCTTCGTTTCCTCCACTAACCAACTTGCCTTACGCGTCCCTTCAAATTTAATCAAACTGTCGGGCACATTAATTAGAGATCAAGGTTCATTCAATGCTCCACATTCTCACATGTCCTGCTCACTCTCATTCCTTTTGTTTGTAAACATTCTCGATTGTTTGTTTGGTTTGGCACCGAAACTTGTTCGACTCTCCACGCTTCATTGTTTGGCTCTCCACGCTTCATTGTTCGGCTCTTCATGCTTCTTCATTTGCATTTGCACTCTCAAGAGATCCCTTTCTATTTCAGGTGAGGTTTATAACCTCATCAACCTCTACCAGTCTCTATGAATACAATGGTATTTGTCCATGCACTTAGTTTTTTCAAAAAAATCTTTGCAAAAATATTTTCTTTCAACAATATGCATAAAATGAAATATAGGGAGGGTTTCAGTGGTTTTCTTTTCCTTTATACTTGTCCATGCACTCCTACTATTGTGTTCTTCATTGCACGATGTTTACTCTGCATTGTGCTTTTCATATTTGCTTCCTTATACGAAATATGAAATGGGTTTTACTGGTTTAAATGGTTTTCATTACTATTTGACTTCTTCGACGAAATATGGAAAGGGCTTGACTGGTTTTGTATTCTTGTTTTTGTCATTCCATAAACTTTAACTCTGCAATTTCTTTGTTATTCCAAAATATGGAAATGGTTACACTATTTTTATTATTCATAGGGCTATAATGTTTATCATTTCGAGGGTTTCTGCCATGCACTTGCATTCATGTGTTCCTCATTGCATAGACTTTAACTCTACAATTTGTTTATAATAATCTCATGTCATTATGAAATATGAAAATGGTAGCACTGGTTGTAATTTCAAACATATTCTGCCATGCTCTTTTTATTTGCACGACGCTTACTTTGCATCGTGCTTTTTATTTTTGCTTCCTTATATGAAATATGAAGTGGGTTTGACTACTTCAAATGGTTTTTCTTTACTATTAGACTTCTTCAACAAAATATGGAAATGGCTTGACTGGTTTTCTATTCATGTGTTTTCCATTCCACAAACTTTTACTCTATAATTTTCTTAAAACCGTCTCATGTCATTCCGAAATGTGGAAATGGTAGCAATGGTTGTCATTTCGAGCATATTCTGCCATGCTTTTTTTAATTTCATTGTTAATACCAAACATGGAAAGTGTTTTATTGGTTCACAATTACAGTGTTTTCTGGCATGCATTTGTATTTGTGTGTTCGACATTGCATGAACTTTAACTCTGCAAATTGCCTTTGATATTTTTTTGTTATTCCCAAATATGAAAAGGGGTTTTTTTTGTTTTCGTTTCGAAGATTTTCTACCATTCAAAGATATATATATATATATATATATATATATATATATGTATGTATGTAATTATATATATATATATATATACATGAATTCATTATACATATATATATAATTATTTATGTATGTATATGTAATTGTTAGTACGAAATATGAATATGATATCACTGGTTTTCATTTCGAAGATATTCTTCCATGCACAATTTTTTTGTCTACGAAATGCTTTTTTCAATTTCATTCATACTACCAGACATGGAAAGGGTTTGACTGGTTCACAATTAGAGGGTTATTTTCCATGCACTTGTATTCGTTTGTTCGACAATGCACAAACTTTCATTCTGAAATTTGCCTTTCATATTTTTTTGATATTCCCAAATATGAAAATGAGTTAACTTGTTTTAATTTTAAAGATATTTTGTCATGCAATTGAAGACTATACCAAACCAGCATTGAACATATAAAGAGATTTACAAATTCAAAAATGCATATCTCAATATTTTCCAATTTCCATTTACCACGACTCACTTCCATATTCATATCTACATGGAATTGTAGGCATTCAACTCCCCAAACAAAAAAGTGAGGTTGTTCATTTTGATGGAGACTGTAATGAATGGAACAAATGATGCATAACCAAAGGATATGCACCACATACTTTTAATGTGGGGTGGACACTAGACCATAAGCACCAACAATGTTACACTCTCCATCAAAAAGAACAACTTCACTTTTTTATTAATTCTTTATGCCTTTGAATGCCATGCAATTGTATTCGTGTGGTCAACAATACTCAAACTTTCACTCTGCAATTTACCTTTCATATTCTTTTGTTATTCCAAAATATGAAAATGGGTTAACTTGTTTTCATTTCAAAAATATAAACCATGTAATTCTATATATATATGTGTGTGTGTGTGTTTGTGTGTGTAATTACATATATATATGTATATTTGATTGTTTATGTATATATATGTGATTGTTACTACGAAATATGAATATGGTATCACTGGTTTTTATTTCTAAGATAATCTACCATGCAGTTGTACTATTTTGTTCTTCCATGTACAATAGTTTTGTCTGTGAAATGCTTTCTTTATTTCATTGTTACTACCAAACATGGAAATGAAAACAACTTAACCCATTATCATATTTGGATATAACAAAAAAATATTAAAGGCAGTGGAAAATTACTTATATATGTGGATATATATATGTATGCATATATGTATATACATATGTGTACATACATATATATATATATATATATATATGTCCTACTTTCCCAACAACACAACACTCATGATAAATCAATTGTTCACATGTGTTCCACTAGTCAGATTACAACACACATATATAGTTGCCTTCTCTTTTTCCACATGCAAGACCATAAGTAGCAACACAGTTACACTTTCCATCACAACATAACAACTTCACTTTTTTATTAATTCTTTAAGCCTTTGAATTTCAATTTGTTGTATGCTATGCAAAGTGGGATAGGGGGTGGGTTTGATTGGATTTGGTGGTGGGAGAGTCTTGGCTCTTTGTTGTTCTCGTGCCATTGGATGTATGAATATTGGCGGTGATGTAATGCAAGTGGTGATATTATAGGGGAGTGTGGATTACACAAATTCTATATTTTGGTTGCATTTTTTAATGCTACAGGCCATTAACAAGAAATATGTGTAAAAAAGATTAAGTTGTTCTTTTAGATGGAGAGTGTAATGAATGGAAGGAACAATGCATAACCTACTTTTAATGCGGGGTGGAGGCAAGAGCAAAAGCAGCAGCAAAATTAAACTCTCCATAAAAAAATGCATCGTACCTTCCATTTGTTATAGTCTCTATCCAAAATGCATTTATCAATCTTTTCCAATTTCCATTTACCACGTCTCACTTTCATATTCATTTCTACATGGAGGCAGTGGAGACAAGAGCATAAGCAACAACATATATTTAAGGGGAGTGTGGGTTATACAAATTTTATATTTTGGTTGCATGTTTTAATGCTACAGGTCATTAACAATCAATATGGATTGTATGTTTGTGGTATCAGACGTGCTTTGAATATTCTATGACATGTAAGACTGTGAATAACTATTTGTGTTTGGGACAAATATAAACCGATTATAATTTAATTTTGGTGGTACACTGATCCGAGTACCCTTGTTGACTTTGTGGGTGAAAACTGTTTTACAATTGCATATTAAGGGGTCATATAACCCTATGTTTGGAGGTCCACATGTTTCGACATGATACTGTTTACATTGGGTTTTCCCTTTATATGGCAAGGAATTGCAATCTATCGTATGTGAGGCAAATGATCAATTCTTAATGCATAGCAATTGCTCTTCATTTTATTCTTTAAACTCTTGTATAATCGTTTGTTCATAAAATAGTTATTGATATTCTTGTACTATTGTTTAATGCACATCCCTTTCATATTGTTTATCTCTATATGTATTTGAATCACTTAGGGGACTTGGTTTTGTGAAGGCTTCCAATGGCTCCCTATGTAGCACTTCACAATTCAAATGGAATTTTGGACCAGTGCAACATAGGTTGCCATCAGAGGAGTGTTCATAAAATCAAGTCTCCCTAATTCATTACTGAATGCAACAATAGCCACGACTCTATACAATTGCTTACATGCATTATTTTTCTTACCAAGAATATAGAATTACTAGAATTGATGAAGCAAAATATATATGTGTGTGTGTATGTATATATATACATACATATATACATATACATATATATGTATGTATGTATATATATACATATATTTATGTATGTATGTATGTATGTATATATGTATGTCTATATATCATAGATATTATGGTATATTCGGTTGACACCTTGTCATTTTGTGTCTTGTTCACTCTGCTTCATCGACGTGCAAAGAAATACATGTTCAACTTAGCCCATTGTTCCTTCCAAGCTTCGCTAATGGTGAGTTGCAATTGAAAGGTATACAATTTTGTAATATTCTATGTATTAAGCTAAGCATTGCCTACATTTGTGTATTATTCTTTGTGTAATAATATTTTATGTATTGATTGATCCCTCCTTTCATTTTCTCTTGCAACAAGCAGGATAAAGGTGAGTGAAACAAGACAAAACATTGGGAAAATCCCTACTATACAAGTGAGGTTTCTAACCTCACTAAGGCTCTACCAGTGTCTCTTGTCAGTAAATGGTTTTTTGTTGTCTCGCTGATTTTGATCATATTTTTTGGTTTTTCTTAAATTGAAGAAATTTTGTGGCTTTCTTGGTGCATCCAGAATGTGCCTGATGAAGTGTATGGCATCTAGGTTGTTTATGAACACTTCCAAATTTTGTGTTCTTAAACACACTTCCTTTTTCAAGGAAAATAATGCCTCTTTGTAGCATCACTCTGACTTTAATGGGTTTAATTTCTTCTATTTCTTTCCTCTCATGGTTAGCCAAAATATGTCCTCATTGAATTTCCCACCACGTGACCATGCCACCTATACTTTTAATATGTATATGCACATATATTTGTAGATGCATATATGTACATACATATGTATGTATATGCATATATGCACTTTTATGTTTATGCATAATTGTACATATGTATATGCATATATGTAAGAATATGCATATATATACGGAAGTATGCACATACATTTCTATGCAATACAAGTTAATAAAAAAGTACATCAAAGAATAGAATAATACAAGTGCATGGCATAAAGCCTTCGAAATTAAACTACAAAGTTATTGTGCACATACATATATATGAACGTAGGTATGTATGTTCATAGATTAGTGCATGTACATACATATGGACATCCATTGTGTCTATACATGCAATAATCTATGCACATACATATATATATGTATCTGCATAATGATTGATTGTGCAATGAGGAACAAACGAATAGAAGTGCATGGCAGAAAACCCTCCAAAAGAGAACCAGTTAAACCCTTTCCATATTTTGTAGTAACAATGAAATATAAAAATAAAATTGAAGTTTGCATTATTGTGCAATGAATAACTGAATGAGAAGGGGATACCAAACAAGATTACATCACAATTGAAAGCCCATTCGATAACCCTAACTCTCAATCCAACAAGTTTACTTGAATCATTGTACCACCAAAATTGTATTATAATTGGTTTATATTTGTCCCATACACAAATAGTTAATCACAATCTTACATGTCATAGAATATTCAAAGCACATTTGATACCACTAACATATAAGCCGCATTCCTTGTTAATGTTCTGTAGCATTAAAACGTGCAGCCAAAATATAAAATTAGTATAACTAACACTCCCCTAATATATCACCACTTGCATTACATCACTGCCAATATTTTCATACATCCAATGGCATGAGAACAACAAAGAGCCAAGACTATCCCATCACCAAATCCATTATATTATACATAAGAGGTTGTTGCACTTTATACATTCTATATCATGTAAATGATGTTGCCAGTGTTGTGTACATGACTATATGAAGATTCAAGTGATATTGTTAGTGGTTGTTAATGCATAATTTTGTATACATGCAATAGTTATGCGAAGTGTGTTGTACATTTCAGCCCAATCAAGAAATCACCATCAACAAAGTTTCAATATAATTAAGCAGACTTACATTAACAAGCAATTACACTACACTACCAACATGGACATCATATTGCTAAGTAGGCCCATAAACATATCCATTTAATAAACCAATAAATATATCCATTTGATATCAAATATTAAATATAGGAATGTGCATAATGTTGGCAAAAAATTTTACATATTATAGGACATAAATTTGTAGTGACATTGGAGGTTATAGCATTGAAGAGACTTATTTTTCAGAAGAGCATTTAAGTATTAAACTATGTATCATTACACTTTACAAATTATCAGTGTATGCAACATGGTTTAATACTAAAAAATTTTTGGTGAAAAGAAGCCTCTCCAATGCATAACTGAACCAGTATGGTTGCGTAACCAAACGAACACTTGAGAATGTTTGCAAACAAAAGGAATGAGAGTGGGCGGGATATGTGAGAATCTGGAGCATTGAATGAACCTTGATCTCCAATTTAATTTCCTGACAGTTTGAGTAAATGTGAAGGGAAACATAAGTAAAGTTGGTTAGTGGAGGTAACGAAGGAGGTAGCGAGCGATTAATGCTCTAAACTATTTGTTTAGGGTGGCGAGACTATCATGGACACATGGTCATCTGATCCATTATATGTAGTTGTGTTCATCGATTAAGGAGGCCGATGGGCTCCACTTTGGGGTGGAGGGAAAAATGGGCCCGTTTTGGACATGTCAAAGTAAATGGTGCTTGACAGGTGGCGGGGTGCTCAATTTTGTCAAAATAAAATATTGGGCCTGATGCACAAGTGGCAGGGTGATGTGGTGGGAAAATTTATGTGCTTAATATCAGGGTATTACAGTCCCCAACAACAAAATTAAGCAGCCAATAGTTGAACTATTAATTGCAGCCCAAAATATACAACAAAAAAGTAGCTAATAATTCATATAGTTGTAGTGATGGTCCCTCCCAACATCAATCAAGCATGCCAAGATAAACATCTGGAGATGTGTTCTCATCTCCTACTTGTGCCTTCTAAGTTTTCCTTACATCATTTACATTTGCATTTGTAAATTGAGTGCTAATTACATGCAATGGTGCAAAACAACTATTTGCAACAAAGAGTGGAGTGCAACCTACATCTAGGTTGACACTTGAATTGACATTCAACTCCCCAAAAAAAGGGATGTATATGTTCAATATATCCTGAAACAAGGCATGGTTATGTGCTAACAATTTTGTAGGACTGCTTTTATGTCTTTCTCGTTGCAATGACCTATGGGCCTAGTCGATTTATCTTTGCTTCCTATCTTGTTTCTTTTGAACCCTTTGTTGCTTCATCTTCTCCTGTGTTTCCTTCTTATCTTGTTTCTTTTGAACTCGGTCTTGGTCCCTCTTTTGCTCTCTTTCCTTCCTATCTTGTATCCTTTGAACTCTCTCTTGCTCCTTCTTTTGCTCTCTCTCCTTCCTATCTTGTTTCTTTTTAGCTTTGTCTTCCTCCTTCTTCTACTCTATTACATTGCTCAAATATGCATAGTAATCTACCAATTTTGGTATGGAAAATGTGGCAGGTGGAGAAGGCAAGGAATAAGTTCCTTGCTCTTCTCCGCACTGCAAGACAGTACCCAATTTTTTGGCTCCATCCGCTAACCAAGATGGTTGGGTAGGGGCCGAGGGAAGGCTTAAACCGTCATAACCCTCATCAGTAGCTCGCTCTACCAACCAAGACGGTTGGGCAAGGGGTGATGGAAGACTTCGACTGTCATTACCCATATTCATAGATCCATCTGCCAACCAAAACAGTGGGGTAGGGGCTGAGGGAAGAGTTAGGTTGTCGTTATGTTCCTCATGCTGGCTATCCACCATGTCATTTGTTTGATGATTAAATGTTTCATTCATTGTCAATTCCCAATGTCATGATGTTGTTGTCTGCTTGCCTGATGGAGCAGTAACTACCATAATTGTCTCCGCTTCTACATTTTGTTCTTCTTCAGGGGGGAATGTAACCCCTCTTTTACATGCAGGCCACCTTGTTGTGGCTCTCTTCTTCATTGGCTTGGACCTCATATCAACTTTATATTGAACCTACACACATTATTATGACATGTTTGAAACTATGATAAGAACCACCATTGAACACCCTTAAAGATAGAGTGATGCATGTTTCTTTTTTCGTTATTGTGTTACCTGATAGTTTATAATGGTAAATTCGGTAACTATTGAAGTTTTATGTGATCATACTACTTTGTTTGAATTGTGCATGTTTAAAACATTTTCAATTGAAATGAAAGGATTTTGTCTTATGCTATAAAGTCGATTGGAATTAACAATGTAGATAACTGAAATTCATTGTCATTCATCAACAAGCATTAGGTATGAAACCCCATGATATTGAGTTACAAGTTTGTGTGAGAAACATTTATACATGTTCATAGAACATATTGGCATTCCCAGGCATATAGATGATATATGAAAACGTTGAAATTGAACATTCATACATAATCATAAACAGTATAAGTCAAAACCCTAGATAGTGAGTTAGAAAGAATACGTTGCAACAATGACATTGCCATTCAAAAAAGTCACCTGGCCTTGTGCAAAAATCACATAGGGTTTAAAAATCACATTGCAAGGAACTGAAATGCATTGACATCCATAAACAATATTAAGTTGAAACCCTATATATTGAGTTAGAGGGTAGTGGGTGAGAAACATTTATAGTGCAAATAACTGACTTATATACCCATGCATGTAGAACGTAACAAATACCCAAGAATTGAACTGAAATTAATTGACATTCATAAATAGAGAAAGTTGAAACCGCAAATGTAATTGTTACAGAGTGGTGCTAAAAAAATAGTTACAGTGCATAGAACTGATCTATTTTGGAAGCCATATTGAGCATAAGAAAAGTCTAGCAAACAAACTTAAATGACTTGACATACATAAGCAGTGTAAGTTGAAACCCCATATATTGAGTTACAAGTTTTTGGGTCACATAAATTTTACAGTGAATATAATAGATCTATATTGGGAGGCATAAAGAACATAAAAAAACCCAAAAAATAAACAAAACTTCTTGGACATTCACAAATAGTGTAAGTTGAAACCCCAGATGTTGAGTTATAGGTTTTTTTGAGAAACATTAACATCGCATACAATATATTTTCGTAGGGACATGAATAGTTTATATGAAAAAGAAAAGGTATGTATTGTATGGTGAAAATCATTTGCATAGAATTGAAAAGATTTACATTCATAAGCATAAACAAGAAGTTTGAGATTGACATTCATAGGCATAAACGGTCTGTTTGTGTAGAGTACCTGAATGTTGATAGTGTTGCTGGTGTTGCTTCTTCTTCTCCTCTTTTTTTGTCTACCTCCAGGAAAACGTAGCACTGAATATGAAAGTGAGATGTGGTAAATGGAAATGCAATTTTGAATTTTAAAATCTCTTTATATGTACAATGTTGTTTGGTATGGAGTCTTTAATTTGGGTCGTCCTTTTTCAAATTTGAATTTTGTTTTAGGTGCCTTCCATTGCATAGTTTGTATGTATTTATGGCATGTAGTGTTTTTTTGTTGGTCAAGCGATTTTGGTGGCCTTACTGCCATTGTTTTGGTTGTTCCAAGTGGCAAAAGAGTAGTTTGAACCAGTTTTCGTGCGAATGGATTTGACAGATGGGACAGTTATGAATGATTTATTTTTCCTTTCAATTTTGTATTGATGGCACATTGGGATAGGGGGTGGGTTCAATTGGATTTAGTGATGGGACATTATTGGCTCGTAGTTGTTCATTTCATGGCACTTGTATTAAAATAGTGGCCATGAGCTAATGCAAGTGGTGATATTATAGGGGAGTGTGGGTTATACTAATTTTATATTTTGGGTGCAAGTTGTAAAGCTACAGGCCAGTAAGAATCAATATGGCTTGTATGTTTGTGGTGTCAGATGTGCTTTGAATATTCTCTGACATGTAAGACTGCAATTAATTATTTGTGTTCAAGACAAATATAAACCGATTATAATATAATTTTGGCGATACAGTGATTTGAGTACCCCTGTTGACTTTGTGAGTGAAAATTGGTTTATAATTGCATATTAAGGCAGTCTACTATGGGGCCCACATGGGACTACTTATGTCCCCATTATAGGCTCCCACCCTACTTTGGGCCCCTCTCCCCTATATTAGTTTTATTTACCAAATTTTGTATATAAAAAATTTCATGTGCTAACTAATCAAAAAATATATATATTTAAAATTAAGTGCATTAGATTTTTTGTATAGAATATTATTTTCAAGTAGGTTTACTTTTATTTTTTACATTATATTAATAATGACGAAAAATAGATGTCTAAAGATGCTATTTTATTTATAATTTTGATATACATATTTGAAATGCATCTAATATTATCTACGATATTTAAAATATGATTCCAACTTTATTTTTTAGTCCAATGATAAAAGGGAGGGTTGTTTTACAAATTTTTAGTGGGGCTGAGTTGTTTATGCTACTCTACCACTTGGTTAATTTAGGTGTCATTTTCTATCAAAAATTATGGTCATAGAAGACTTTAAGAGCCACCTATTAGACTTGTTTGAAGGCTCACCAAGTTAGATGAACCATCAATAGATAACACCTAATTCAAGAGGATCACATAATTCTATTTAAATTCCCACCTCCCAAATTTTCTTGCTTTCTATTTTTTTAAATTACTCTTACACATGTTAAATAATGAAAGATATGCTAGAACAAAAACTATACTTTATTATGTAGTAATTTATTTAGATAGGACAAGTCTTATGCGTCATTATATATGCAAATTGATGCTTTCTATGGAAACCTACAATAAATAAAAAGTAGTTTTGATAGGCTATATCATGTGAGCATTAGCTTCAATAATTTAGTCCTAGAGGATTGTAAGATGCCATAATTTATCTTATGTTAGATATATTTATGTAATTATTAGATTTTTTAAGTTTTGATTTTACATTTCACTATTTGATTTGATTTATTTTTGTATCCCTATCCACTCTTTGCAAATCCTTACGCTCCTCTTAAGTTATTCCACTATAGACTTATCATTAAACAATTGCTTGACATGGATTGCAATAGATATAGATTGAAACAATTGAAAGGGTATAAATTTTGATTAACTTCTTTATTTTATTAGAGACTTGTCAAGTAAATTTTATAGTTCAACCATCCACCATGGGACCCAATTAACAATATAAGTTTGACCTCTATATCACATAAATTGGAGTTGTCTCTTGATTATATTTATTAAAATAATAAATAGAAAACTATTTACCAATTTTTCAAATGACTATTTGGAAAAATTTTCCTTTAATTGAAGACATCTTTCATCTTATTATAATTCATCACTATTTCAAATTTAACCTAGATTTTAGATTTTCTAATATAAATCAATATTGAATGTATTGAAAAATTATTTTTATTCTTGATTTAAAATTAGAGTATTATGAGTTATTAGGTTAGAATTAAAATTAGAGATGTTTTTTATTAGATTAGCAGGGAAAGGGCCCTAATCCCATGGTTACAGCCAAAACTTAGAAAGGAAAAAACTGGGTGGGAAAACAACATCACCATCCAACATAAAAAAATAGTTGTCCAGGGTGGCACATAGGTCGTATAACATAACCATAACCATAACCATAGAACTACCATAATGAATCAAAAACATAAGATTACTACTAGAGTACTTAAGGCTGTGAAGACCATTAATCAAATCCACCATATACCAACATGTCTGAAACCATAACAAAGCTATTTGGAAATAGCCATTCGAGATATGAAAGTAGAAAGACAAAAAAAGTAGAGCAGTCATTAAACATAAACAAAAGAGAAAGCCATTACTTGGTTTTTCCCAACAACTCCCAATAATCACCAAGTAGGGAGATATACCCCCTCCACTCAGGTCCCTCTAATTCATCAAGTTTCTTCAATTCATTTGTCTTTCCTAGCTTTTTCAGCCTCTTGGTGATCTTGGTTTGTCTAAACACTGCACCAACCATCACTCTACGCATTAGCTCGTTCGTCACCTTCATCAGCATGACCAAAGCTTTTTCCATGTTGTCCATTTGTACCTGCATATAAGTTAGTTTGATATTCATATAATCCATGCTAGAATAATCAACAATATTTTCATTGCCAGTATTCCCAGTATCCGAAACAGTCAGGGTTTCATTCTTTTGGTCATCCTCTATTTCAATCTCCTCCTCATCATCTTCACTCTCCTCTTTTGTTTCATCTTCACCCATATCATACTTGCAACATCTTCAAAATCCATCCCATCTGTGTCTTCATCTACTTTGGCTTCAAATTCTTCTACCTCCAACTCTTCCTCCTCATTTACAAAGACTTTTTGTTTCCCTTTCCTATCCTTGGAAGCAATCTTTGCCATAAAATTAGAGATGTTATGGACAAGTTTGTATAAATTTTACTATTTCTCTTTATTAGCATGAAAATAAGGGAGAAGTTAATCTCTTTGCAAGTTGTGTAAGTTCGATGCAATCAATATATATTTTCTCATGTTGTTAGTTGAAAGTGTTGTTTGTAGTGATTGATACAAAGATAGAAAAAAATTTAAAAAATAAAAGAATTTGGAAGTTTAATAGTCGATTGTTTATCCTACCATTTAGAAGATGATATGTCCAACTTAGAGAGAAATACATATAAATTTTGACACTCAATTCATTATAGGAGATGATAAAGGCACATCACAAAATGACAATACTTATTAGCCACCTATGTTGCACTCATACCCTCATTACCAATTCTCTCTAGATGTGATCTCTCTATTTGTTTGCCACCTCGTTGTTCTCCTATCCTCTCTATCAACTTTTAATATATGCCCATGTTTGCAATACACCCCTACCTCATATGAAATTCCATTTAAGTTACAATGAAAGAGTTTTCCATTCTCGTCAAAATCGATAAATCATGAAGGTGACACATCTTGAACTCACTTTTCTTTATCTTCTAGATCTAAGCCTCTAAAGTTTTACTCTTAAGTTAAAAAGAGATTGGCTTCAAGATTGGTTACTTTAAAATAAATTTTTATCTTAGATCCAAATTATGTCTGTAAGTCTAAATTGTAAGGATTGGTAGTATATAAACTAACACTATGTAATTAAGATATATTAATTTTATAGAATTTTAAGTTTTTTAAGCTAATTTTCTCTAAAATATTTATAGCTATGAAATAATTTAACAATAAACAAGTTTATTTATAATTTGAAAACAAAATACTTAACATGAACAAAACATTAGTAAAAATATTATAACTATATTTACTGCGTTATATTGTTGTACATTTTGACTTCTTTTTAGACCTCTTCTATCAAATCCATTCTACAACAAGATTGTGTGCAGAATGGAGTAGAGGAAATAGAGTTATGATGATATAGTGGAAGGTCCTTGTTTAAATAACTTCCTGCATATCCCCTCGAGGAAATGGGTTGCCTACAACATTTACACAAATTGCTCCACTCCCCACAATACTATGCGAAATGTACTTGTATACACTATGAGCGATGATCTAGTGTAGTGGCATAGAAGACATGAATGCAAAAAGAAGTGGAATAATCCATAGAGTACAGTGAGATTTGCATTACAACGATGATACTATAGTGTGAAACTGATGCATATAATGAAACAAAGTCCATTTTCCAATTTTCTCCACTCTCTCAAATTAGTTGATGACTATTTGTGGTTGGGCTTCCCTCTAGCGTCCAATTTCTGTAACTTTTCTATGACAATTACACCACCATTATGAGATCTTCTACACTAAGTAGTGGCTACACCACCAGTTAATAAGAAACCCATCCTCATGATACCTCAACCATATCTTCTATAGACATTAGCAATAGCAATGGCCTCAAGTACACCTGGGTGAGGAATGCATTCACAAACATAGTGGACTGCAAATAAATCATAGAAATGCTATGTGATGAATGACATTTGCTTCATGCCTGCCCCACCAACCACTCCTTGGTGACCTCAATGAGGCAATGCAATTGATCTAACAGAGTTCAAAAAATCCCTAAATTTTTCACATTTGGAAATATGCTGACAAGAAAAAATCAAATTTGAATAGAAATATTGTAGTGACAAATTATATTTTATTTTAAACTAGAGGAATGTTAATGCTTGTATATTGTTTTTTAGGCAGTTAAAACTTGTGTTTTGGTGTGAGACAATTTGCTGAGTAGAAGCTCACATAAATATAGTCCATTGGCTATTATCAAATTGTCAAAAATGAAAATAGAAAAAAAAGTGCTTCAAGGACCTTGTGCGCACCTATAAGGAGGTGTTTTTCATTTTGTCAAAACCAAAATATAACAAAATGTAAATGGATGCTTGGTGTATGTTTAGAGGGATGTTTATTAGTTTGACAACATCAAAACATATAAAAAGTGTTCTAAGTTTCTCAAGCATGTCTATAAAACTCTCATTGTCAATTTGTTAACTTAAAATAGACGATTTCATGTCTTTAATGCGACCATTAAAACTTCATTTACAAATTTTCAAATGAAAAATAGAAGGTAAATTGGAAAATGAGTGTCTAGGCAAACCTACGAGCTTCCCATTTTCAATTTGTCAAAGTTTCAAATATGACAAAGTGTTTTAAGTCATTTTGGTACACCCTAGAAAAGTTGAAGATCAACAAATAGCATTACAAATGAAGAACACCCTAGGAGGAGATAGAAGAGGGAAAAGTGATGCTTTAAATAAAATAAAAAATAACATTTCTAAGTTTATGAAACACCTCTCCTTCATTCTTTCATCTCACAAATGAGAGATTGTCATTCAAGAACTTGAAAGTATAAATTGGATCAAGGAATTGTAGTGTATAAAAAATGATTTAAGATTAGAAAATTTATTTGTTCTATAAATTAAATATTTTTTCTACAATACTCTAGGATGAATCTAGGTTTCGATTTGAATGTGGTGTTTAGAATGTTATTTTTATTTTAACACAAAAGAGTAAAAAGCAATTAGGCTATTTTGAAAACATTTTGAACTAGAAAAATATATTTGCTAAGTTAAAACAATGTAAAAAATAGAAATAGCTAATTTAATGTTACGTAGAACATAATTTGACTAATTAATATGAGAAAAGAAATGTATAGATGAAATGGAACTTCGAGTTAAAAGCTAGAGCTCTCTATTGAGGGAACTTGTGCAACATGTGGACATCTAGATAGTGTCCTATCATTTGTATGATTACTACGACATTGTATGTTGGTAAACCCACTCCCAATTACACACATAACAAGAAATAGAGACAAAAACTCCAACCATGGTAAGAAATGATAAAAAACTAGATTTAATCTATATATTTCATAACTAAAAATAATAAGAGAGGGGGAAAAGTGTTCAAACCCTTGTGTGATGAAGAGTTGCAAATAAAATGTATAGTTGAGAAGAGAGGAAATGTTGGGGCTTCTTAAGGTTCAAGTGAGGCTATTATTTAGAATATTTATATTTCTCTAAATGAGATAGATAATGAGGAAATAACTCTTGACAATCGTTATGAATTGTATGTCTTGGAATATTCAAAGTTTGATGGTAATATTGTATTACTATTAATGGAAAACTATCTCAAACAGTTGGGCTCTTTTGTTCTATCCATCAAGGCTATCCTCTTGCTTTGACTCCCTTTGTGCTTGTTGGTAAAGGTTCTAGATATATTTTAGCTAATGTGGTTTCTCACTCTCTGGTTAAGGGGATTTTTCTTCCCAATTCTACCAACTAGTTGGTCAATGGTTATTGTAGTGATGATTTCTTTCTCTCTTATTGAAGATGAGAACAATATCAAGTAAGCTCTTCATTGTTTGGATATTTTTTGTTTTCTTTAGGCTTAAGCAATCAATGGAAACAAACCCAATGCTATAGGCAATCGTTTCTTCCTAATTTGGGTTTGTTAGATATTTTGGTTAAAAATGGATTAAGCACAGGTAGGTTTTTCACTTCTTGTGCACACCCTTTGATTTTGAATCTTCTTCTTCTACTCTCTAGTAGGTTGTTGTTGCCAAGATGGAATTTTTTTTAAAATGGTCAGTTTCCAAAAACATAAACTTTTCAAAACGAGATCCCATTTTAAACGAGATATCGTTTTTTAATTTTAGGCTCGAGATCTTGAGCCTAAACAGGATCCCATTTTTGCAATATCGATTTCATTTTTTTGGCTAAGGCAAAACTTCCACATTTTGTGGACTCAACTTCTTGCACTTACCCAAAATACTCATCAAGCATTACATTAGGTCTAGTGATCATTTTGGTAGGCCAACTTGGAAAGGGATCGACTTTGGTAGTCTTCTTGCCATGAGAGAGCTCATCCAAATTCAAGACACTCATTATAAAAACATTTGGAAATCCTGAGAGGTTGTTGAGCCTTGGATTTTATGGGAAGAAAATGAATTCCACATTAGCCTCTCAATTAACTAACAATCTATTTGATATTCTTCAGTTCTTTTCTGTGAAGATCATCCTTTGGCCAAGGTGACATGAATTCACACATTAAATTTTTGTAAAGAGGCATGAGAGTGCTGCTAAATTTCATTCATCAAGATACCAATATTTTTTTTATCTTGGTCAAATTTCAACATG
The DNA here is from genome assembly GCA_007115665.2 of Sequoiadendron giganteum. Classification (NCBI taxonomy): domain Eukaryota; kingdom Viridiplantae; phylum Streptophyta; class Pinopsida; order Cupressales; family Cupressaceae; genus Sequoiadendron; species Sequoiadendron giganteum. Next base: position 305,746,802 of record CM021103.1, read on the forward strand.
AAATTGATTCTTGTTAATCAAGACAAAGAGACTTTTCAAGTTGTTATTTATGTTATCCCTTCCCATATGATTCAAAAAATCGAGATGAGATCTTTTGAGACATGGTGGAAGGATTTGAGATGGTATCCTCATACACCCCTTTACAAAGTTACAAGTCACGTAAAGGTTTTATGTGGCTTTTGTCTCATCTTTCTATGGTTGATTAAGTGGACCATTATTAGAAACTTTAGTCCCCTATTGGTTCATGACATTGCTATTTCTAGTGTGGTTGGTTAGCTATTCTTGAACCTAAGTTGGCATAGTTTTCTTGGTGTATTCTCTATCAAGGTATTCCTTTTAGTGCCCATTTAGCCCCTTTTGGGGTTATCAATCCTTGTTGTCCTTTTTGTGGTAAAATTGAGAATCCTCGACACCTTTTTCAAAATTTTCCCAGAGCTCAAAAAGCTTGGCTTTGGATCCATATTTTTTTTAATCCTTTTAGGCTCACTTCATTTTCTTGGCATATGGTTCTACTAGGAGATGGGCCTCGTCTCCCTTTCAAGTATACCCAAATTTAACATACTATCAATGTAAAAATTATCTTTAGCATTTGAAAATATAGAAATGCAACTCTCTTTTTTTAAGTTGTTTTATAAACAATAATTTTTCTATATTACGAAATCCATTGATTTTTCCTAATGTTTTTATGCAAATTCAAGTGCAAACTTGTAAAATTGCTCATCTCTAGGAGTATTTGGACCACCAAGGGAATGCTCCTTGCACTATTTCTAGAGTTCCTCTTGACTCCTCTTCTCCTTAAGCGTATAGGTGTGGTCACAACCAGTCTTCCAAACACAATAGAGGCTCTTAGTCCCATTGTTTATAGCCTCTAGGTGCTGATGGTCAAAATAGCACAACAATGTTAAACAAAATAGTTCTACTCTATTTCTCCTGAAAAAGATAACTAATCTAAAACCACCTATCTCCCAAGTTCTTTGTAGTTGGTTCTCAACTGTGTTGTTTCATTCATTAGTCCATGCAACCATAATATTCACGAGGCATGTTGGTAAAAAGGACAAAAAATCCATGATGTGAACTAATCTAACATTTGGGGGTGTAAAATAAATTGAAAAAGATAGATCAAAGCATAGAATCAGCAAATCATAAACGTAAACTCCTTTCAATTCAGACATATAAAATTCACAATGAGCCTTTCAAGTAACAAAAGAAACTATAAAATGATATAATCAATAGACTATTTTGCACCACTATATTCATTCATAGTTCTAATTCAAAAACATACAACCATCAAACCTCAACAATTAAACAAGAACACATTACTAGCCTATCATTAATTCACAAATCAACAAACATAAAAGAATCCCATTTATAGATAATTTAATGAAATAGCTTTAAATTTGGAGTCTTCTATTGATTTGCATCAAATAAGAAACACTTAAGCACAACATTCACCGGCATATGAATTGATATGATTCATCAACACTATCATTGAACAATACTTCAGAAATAACATAACTTGTATTGAAAACTTTGTAAGGAAAATGTATCCAAGTGTATTTTGCATAAACTATAAAAAAAATTCTAAAACTATAAAACTGTTTCTTAAGTCTCCTCTAGGTGGCTAATCTTGCTTCAATGAGCCGACCTTTACAAAATGTTGAGAAATTGTATATATAAACCTATTTAGCACTAATCTCTCTCATCACAACCCAGATCTACAAATCATGGGGTGATTGGAACAATGTAAGAAGAGTCTTCATTCCAATTTTCAGTTGTTGATTAAAGACTCTTTGTCAAAACCTGTGTCTAAGAAGAGAAAGGAGAACTTGCTAAGATCTTTATTTTGGAACTGGTGTCATAATCCAAGAAAATAGGAGAGGGAAACTGTCAAGTTAAGTGTATCTCCTTGATGTTGATCTTCCAAGAGAAAATGTGTGTGGTAACTTTAACTCTGTGTTTTCTGCTCCTCCATATACTCATCATAATTGGTGATTACCTGTCGAAGCATATTTGTATCAGGCCCATCCACCCAGTTATCTTCAAATTTTGTTCTTGCTAACTCAGAAGAGGAAAATTCTTTCATATCCTTAAGCTTGATGAGTTCCCTTCTAGCAGCCTTGACTTCTTTCTTAACATCCATGAGCTTATCCATTAAAAGATCATCATCATCATCCCCTTTCTATATCATTTATTCAAATCTACCATTCCATATTTCCTTGAGTTTATCAAGGAGGAGGCCATTTGTTTCAAAAATATCCTCATTGACAAGTATAGTAATACTTGCTCCTAATTCTTCAATTTGTTCATTAAGATCTTTTCCAGCCTTTTGCACCTCATTCCTGTGAGTGAAAATGAATGAAGACCTAAATCTGATGATGCCGATGGTCTTTTCCACAAAATCTGCATTGTCTTCTTATAGGATGGATTGTTCTAGCAAAATTTTCTTGGGTAGCTTATTAATATCTTTCAATTTCCTCGCATTCCTTGCATATTCTTCCTCTTGTTTCTCAAGAGTTTCAACATGTGTAACCAGTTCCAATGCTTTTTTATGAACCCTACAACCTTCAACAAGCAAGTCTTCTATTTCTTGGTTCAACCTATTAATCCACCTGTCCATCATTCCTACCTTATTCCTCATTTCAATTAAATTATCAGTATCTTTCTTTTTCAGCAGAATAAGTGTCTCTAGAGCATCTGACTGTGAAGAAATAGGAGAAGATAAGTCCTTCAAGAATTTATGTAATTGATCCACTTGTGATTTAAGCTCATCTTTCTTTTGCTTATCTTGGATCATTCTTGACTTGGTAGAAGAAGCCACAATATCAATTAAGTTTATCTATTGATTTCTTGTGGGCTTTCCTAGATTAACAGTGCCCAATTGGTAATCACCTATTTTCATATCTTACTTATCTTTGTCAACCATAGGGATAGCACATTTAGCCACAATTTCTCCAGCATCTGTTAGCTTTGTGGAATGAAGAACCTTGGATCTCTTCTTCGGCCTCTCCTTTTCTATTTCCTTTCTGGCATCCTCCCAATCAAGGGGTTGTCATTGCACTATCTGCTTCTTCTCAAGATTTAGATTTAGCCATGTAGGAGCAGCAGGCAGAGTCATCACCAATTTTTCATTTTGAGCCTTTGCTTTTCTTTCTTGTTCAGCTTTGGCCAATCGTTCTTCTTCTAATCTCCTTTCCTCCAATAGATGATCTCTTTGTTTTTGCAACTCCTTTACCCTTGCTCATGTCTTAGCTGTCTCTCGATCAATTTTAGCTTGTTCCTTTGCTTCCATTATTTTTAACTCCAATTCTTCCTCGTCTTTCTTCCTTCGAGTCTCTTCGTCTACTTTAAACCTAGCCTCAAGGGCTTCTCTTCTTCTAGCTCATGAATCTTTTGAAGCAAGGCTAACTTGTCTCTCTCTTCCTTAGCCTTTTGCTCAGCTTCTCTTTGTTGTAGCAGCAAATCCTCCTTCTCCTTTCGTTGCCTTGTCAACTCTTCAACTTTTGCAATGGCCTCCAACTCATGTTGTTTAGCAAGTATATTAGCCTTGGCCTTGATTTCTAATTCTTGTTGTTGTTTATCCAGTGCCTCAGCTTCTACCTTTGCATTAGCTTCTTGTTGTTTTTCTAATTCTTCAACTTGTGCCTTAGCATTAGCTTCTTTTTTGGCATCTTCAAAAAATTTCCACTGATCCTCCGGGGTGAGAACATGTTCTTCCTCAACATTTTGAGCAGACACATCTTTAACAATCTCATCATTAAAATGTGTTTCTTTTGAATCTTTGTCAATGTCATGAATTTCAACCTCAAGCCCTTTTCCCTTCAGTGTTTATGCTTCCTCATGAAGACTACTCATGGGTACTTCTTCACTAGGTTCTTGAGTGAGGGGAGGTGTAGAAGAGGAGCCTTCCCCAAGTGTTGAGGTCTCCATACCTTGTGCTTTAGGAGCTTCTTCTGCAAGTATTTCAGGAATAATATCCCCTCCAGAAATGGGAGGAGGATACTCCAATTGTTCTTTGGGGTCTTCTCTCCTTTTGGTTCTTTGATAACCCTTAGTTTCCCCTACTTTTCTCTTGTTTGAACCTTGAGCTTTTGGTTCCTTTATTCTTAGGATCGCCCATTGGATACTTCTATCCAATACGGTCCTAGAAATTTGCTTGATGTCAATGGATTCCTCTTCCTCCCAATTGATAGGGGCTAAGTCCCCGGTGCCAATCTTTTCAGCCTCATATGTTGGATCTAAAGTCACACCATCATCTGACAATGTGTCAGGAATATCTTCGTTATTCCAAATTCAATCATCCAAGGAATAGGAAGTCTTTCAAAATTCCTCCTCCTCACATCATACTCATCTTGCAAATCCCACCAAAAATCTTCTAACAAATTGTAGTGCTTCTCAAAAACAATGGGAGGCAACTTATTCATCCTATGCTTTGGGTCAAAATGCTTTTGAGATGTGTAGAGACCCAACTTGAAGTAGCTCAACTCTTCACATACTGCTTTTGCAGCCACATTGTGAAGACAACAATATTCTCCTAACTTCATGGGAAACTTATGGCACCTAGTTTTGTGCTTGTTGCTGAATTTTGTGTAACTCCCAATGCTTGATATATAAATTCCATGAGGACCATTCTATCAGTGCAACACCTTGGTAGAAGGTGAGGATTTCCATCAAACCCTGCTAACCTGAAGTAGGAGAACTTGGGGTATTAGATATACCAATGTCCCCATTAAGCAATGAGTGCCATGACATCCCTACTTAATCTGAAACCAACATCACCAATCAATCGATTGATAATCACATTAAAAAATGCATCATTGACTCTCCGATAGTGTTCTTTTGATGTTTGCAAAGTTAGTTGGTCATAATGGTTCCATAATTTTTTCAACCTAGTAGATTCTCCCAACACTCCTACTAAATTCAACCCTGAGAAGATACCCATTCGTGCAACTTATTCATCCTATGCTTTGGGTCAAAATGCTTCTAAGATGTGTAGAGACCCAACTTGAAGTAGCTCAACTCTTCACATACTGCTTTTGTAGCCACATTTTGAAGACAACAATATTCTCCCAACTTCATGGGAAACTGATGGCACCTTGTTTTGTACTTGCTGTTGAATTTTGTGTTAACTCCCAATGCTTGATATGTAAACTTCATGAGGACCATTCTATCAATGCAACACCTTGGTAGAAGGTGAGGATTTCCATCAAACCCTGCTAACTTGAAGTAGGAGAACTTGGGGTATTAGATATACCAATGTCCCCATTGAGAAATGAATGCCATGGAATCCCTACTTAATCTAAAACCAACATCACCAGTCAATCGATTGATAATGACATACAAAAATGCATCATTGACTCTCCTATAGTGTTCTTCTGATGTTTGCAAAGTTAGTTGGTCATAATGGTTCCATACTTTTTGCTGCCCAGGAGCTTCTCCCAAAACTCCTACTGCATTCAACCTTGGGAAGATACCCATCCATGCAACTGCATATATGACATAAGAAGTCATATAGAAGGTCTTTGTTTCCCTTACATTTATCATCTGATTGTGCAAATTGTCAGACAAGATCATACACCAATCAATTTTTTTCTGCCATCAAAGATAACTTCAATGAATGGGAACATCCACTCCTTGAAGCATGCAGAGTCCCTTTTCCCAAACATTCTAGAGAGCATCAAGATTAGGTCACGCACTTCCTTCTTGAAATCTCCCTTTTTGGGCTAGTTAGGCATCTTAGTTAGGGATTTCTTTTCAGTTCTCAACCATTTCTTATTCATGTGGTTCATGTTGACATCTTTGTTCTCATTGAATCTTTGCAATGCATCTGCCCTTGTCAACAGCCTTGGATTCTTTAGAGTAGGTGCATTAAACATCAGTCTCATCATTTGTGGGGATAAGTCAATTATGACATTCCCTTGTTGATCCATGCATTACCTTGATATTGCATTGTAGGCTCCTGTTGCAGCTAAGATGAGCTTTGGGTATTGGACTAATAGAGGAAATAATGTGACATGAGCAATTCAAGATTGAACTATCCTTTTTGTCCTCCCAGTAACTTGCTCTGCAAAGGTTTCTTCAATCAACTTTTCACAATCAAATGTTCCCATGTTGGTGTCTGTGATGTCTGCCCACCCTGAATCTAACTTGCTAGTTGTAGAAGTGATCATTCAATGTTTATATCTAATTGTATAAGGTAGTTGTTCCACCTTTATCTTTTGGGACTTACTTTCTTTGAGCTTTTTGTTGCTTGGCCTTCCATCTATGAAGTTCCTGCAGAGGCTCCTGACATCGTTCACTTCCTGCATGACAACCCAGGAATATATCCTTGGAAAGTATAAAAACCAATATTAGAAAGCTCGCCTTCCATATTACTCTGTGTTTCTTCATGTAGTCTCTACATACTTAGCAAAAATTTACCACTCACTGGAGGCGGGACCAAGATAGGAACATCATTAGAAAGCTCTAAGTATTGGCGAGGTTGGGACCAGAGTCAACATCAGAACCGAGACCAAAACAAACTATATGTCGAGATCGAGACTGGAGTTGAAATGGTTATCAGGAGTGAGACCGGATCAGAAACTATACTTGATTCATTAGGAAGTTCCAAATCCCACCCCCATTTTGGTTCCGCTTCTGCTAGAGTAAAAAGGGGGTAATCTAGCTAAAAGCTCATTGGGAGCAAGTTCGGAACTGAATCCAGAGCATTTCAAATAACAGTTTATGGATTAAATCCATTCCTAGATCCGACTCCGCCCTTTATCATCAAGCATGGCATCACCCTTCCTAAGCACTCGTAATGATTTTTGTACAAGGTCACATGACGAGTCGAGGAGGCTTAAAAAAACCATATAAAAAAATCCCTCATATGATCAAGGGGAAACCAATAACTAGGGCACAATTTCAGAAATGAAAAGGAGTGTGAAAACCCTAGTTTACTTAACCTATTGACTTAGGAAATTATGGCATCAAAACCCTATGCAGAAATTATCGAGCCAACACACCAAAAATGATTGGATGATTAACTCAATAGATTGGAGACCTTTCAACAACCTTCAAATATTTGAAAATGACACCCTAAACAAAGCTAGGGCATGACATTATGGATGCAACGAAACATGAAAAATTACCACAGCAAGCAAAAATAAAATGGAAAAGACACAAAAGAAAACTAGAAACAATTGAAAAAGCAAACCAAAAACAAGAGAATGAACACAACACCACAACAACAAGTGAAGATCCATGAGAAATTTCGTGAATGCGTGAAGAACGCATGGAAAACAAAATGACAAGTGAAAGAGAAACCCACCTACCTCAAAAGGCTACCCAACAGGTTGACACTTGATCTAAATCCACGTGTAGATGCTTGCTCCGTGACCAACTCGTGCTCCTCCTTTTCATTCTCGGCTCTGGTTCGATATCACTGTTTAAAACAATAATAATAATGAGCAAATTAACCTTAATTAAGATTAAATTCGATTTCATGTGTGTGGAGGGTCTCCAATTAATACCATTAATGTGGTTGGTCAGGAATTGGATCACGGTGGGAATAGGCACATAACTATCGTGTAACTGAAGTAGAGCAGAGAAAACAAAATGAGAAAATGAGGGCGGGATCGGGATCAAAATCAGCCAGGGAACTTTTAAAAAGTTCTTGGTTTGGTTTCGATTTCGCGAAGGATGGAGAAAACAAGAAAAAAATGAAAGAAAGATAACAAGATGGAGACGAGATCAAAAGGACCGAACCCAAAACAAAACAAACAAAAGACAAAGGTGGAAGCGGAGGCGGGATGGGAACAAAACTTGGAACTTGTCAAAGTTCTAAGTTCAAGATCGGTTTCGGATTTGTCCCCGCGAAAGAAAAACAACACTGACAAAAAATCAAAACACAAAGAAACAAGTGGGAGCAGGAGCAAAACTAAGCTAAGAGATGGAACCTAAGTAAGTTCCAAGTCAAGGTTCGGTTCTGGTTCCGGTTCCGCCAGAGCAAAAGAACAACTCCTGAGTCCCAAATGAAAACAAGCAAGGACAAGAAACAAAAAGGGGGACCCATTTTGAGCAAAGTAAAAGATGGGGTGGTTATGCAAGGCATAACACTAGGTACTAGAAATAATGTTGCACACAAGGATGGTATTAGTCTTCTTGACTAGCCTTTGTTTCCTTTCATGAGTATAGTGTTGTTGGGTGACCTAATTCAAGCAAGGTTCCACCCTAGATCTAACCATATCCTGATTTGTGTTCAGCTTGCCTTCAAAGATACTTTTATTATTTAGTTAGCTCTCATTGGATGAGAGTCTATTGATAACTATGTACCTACATATGTCTTGGGGAAAACCTAATGATAAAACCCTCATTCTCAATTTTTTTGAACTGCTTAGTGCTATTTAATTTTTACAATGAAGGAATGTCCCTATTTGAGCTTTCAAAGCTCATTTTCTCCTTCGATAGTTAAAATGGACAGACACAACATGGTTGATAGTTCCTTCATTGCCAACCAAGGATCACTTAAAGAGATTTCTAAAAAGCTTTCGGACATTCCTGTGTCATTGCATTTAACTTTTTGCTTGCATTTAATGCAGTAGCGATGGAAATTGTTACCTAATTTTCGTTATCAGCTCAATTAGGTAGAGTTGGTTATGTATTCCAGTTAATACTAAGGTACATTTTGAGTTATGATTAAGTATTCTTACTAAAATTAAATGTTGATAAAGAAAGGTACATCACAATATGCAAATGTTTCAACAGAACAAGAAAATTACACAAAATGTTTGCATAAAAAAGATTCTTTATTCATAAAAGTAAGATGCATTTCCCACACAAGCCATGGGAGGTAGCTGAATAGATACACTATAAAAGCAGAACATGTATAAAAGAAAGAAGCATGAATAAGGAAATGGGACCCGTCATTGCCTAGAATGACGAATCCTGGTTGATTGCAGTCTTGCAACTTCATCTTCAATCTTCAGTTACTTCAAGCGTCAAGAGAAACCTACATCAAGAGAGAGAAAAATGTTGTTAGATCTCGAGGCCACAAGTCTATGTTCATGCAATCAAATCTTACATAGATATCCTGATATGATCAGCTATAGACATAAAGGAATCTAAAAGAAAGCAACTTGAAATTCTTTGTTTTAATCTAACATTGTTTGCTTCCTATGCAGGTATAGTACAAGTCATGCTGCTGATTCAATTTGAAGACTTAAATCATGTGGTGCAAAACCGGCTCCCACAAGGGTTGAGATCTGACATGCTGCCCCTCAAGCATTTAAAAGAGGGTTTGGAAAAGGAAAAAATTTAGAATTGCTAAAAAGAGATATGCATCTGAAGGGGTACATCAGTTGTTATATAAGCTCAAGCAATTGACCATTCAGGACAATCAAGTCTGAATGTGCAATGAACTGAAGATCACAAATGATCAAATTCTCAAGTGGATCATGCACAATGAGTAGACCATTCATTATAAAGGAACAATCAGTATGAAAAGTATCAGTGAAAGGTTCAAGACACAACGCAGTCCTATGATAGCCATGCATAATGTAAACCTATAGTTGCAGTCACAATGCAAGGCATGACAACATCCATTACCTTAAATGTATCATACCTATATGTGGAATTCTCAAACATTAAGTGATTGTGCTAAAGAGGCATGGAATTTTTTTCTCATATAAGGTCCAGGTCCTTGAAATTTCCATAATCATATTCGTTGTTAACTTTGAATAAAAAGGGCAACCCATATGAGATATGAGACAACTTTTCCAAGAAAGGCAGTGCATGATAATGGGCATATTTTAAAGGTAAATCCACATGTCAAGAAAGCACGATCAAAATGCACTGTGCAAATAATGATAATTATCTGAAAGTGACAGATTCAAATGATCATGATAATCCTTAGTCACATAAGGAAGCATTTAAAGTAGATTGGCAATTATTACAAGCTTAAAAATTAGTCATCTCACAAATGGCAATAAAGGGACATCAACCATAGTCATTGTCAAAAGGGTTTGGTTATCTCCCATTGTACTGTATTGTGTTTGGCAACTCATTTTATGGAAGTTTTCAAAAAAATATGCTTCTACATCAATGATGAAACAAGTATTGATAACTAGCACATGCAATATCAACAGTCAGAGGCACAACAAATAAAACAACACTATCAAACACAAGCTACAGAGAATCTCATTCATATTATAATCTTCCATGACTTTATAATTACAAAGGTGATTAAGAAGATGTAGCAAAAATAGAACCAGGTCATTGTGTTCAGTCATGGGGTTTTTCATGTTTCTACATAGAAGTCATGAATTCATTAAGAAGAAGGAACACTTGAGCATATACAATATGAAAGACACCCAAAATGGCCTTCCTGAGGCTCGACCTACAAACAAAAATACCTAGATGGAGGAAGCTAAATCCTTTGAAATAAAATACTCAGCAATAGGTTTCTCATGGTGGCCTACAAATGAAAGAGGCTCTTCAAAGCACAGATATAAATTTTAGGAAAACTTCCAATGACGACCTCGAATGGAGCAAAGGATAGCAATAGAGGAAACAAACATAGAAAATGCATTAGAATTACAATGGAGGCCGCAACTTAGATTCCTGGAAACACTTGCAAAATGGAGGATACAAAAGGATATGCATATAATGGAGTCATGGCCAAGATTTTCTACATAGAAGCTTTGAAATAGTAGAAGAAACTTACCCATAACTACATAAACAAAGAAGGATTTGAGTCTTTAAGAGTAGTATATCAACCTTGATACAATAGATCTTGCTCAGTAAACTCCAACAGAGACCTAGCATGGTGGCACCTCCCAAGAGTAGAGTGAATGTTAAGTGGATGAAATGAAAAATACAATATGCTTGCAGGTTTTCTCCTTTAGGGTTTTCTTTACCCTGTGCCAATAGGTGAAAGGCATCTTTTGCCTCTTTTTATTTGCATAAGCTTAAATAGAAATGTTTTGTTTAGATATTAAAGGCATATTTATTTTAATATTTATCATATCAAAACAATAATGGCCTAAAATAAAATAAATATTAAAGTAAATCTTAGTTGATCTACCTTTAATACTTATACAAAAAACATTAAAATCTTGCTCCAAAATACAAGTCAAGTCAACTAATCGTGCAAAGATTAAATGGAGCAAATGTTGGAGCTTTTCTTCAATTCCACATTAATTTGAAGATATTTTGATCATGCACACCATCGGAAGGAGTTTACAACATTCAATGTGCAGTTTACTTCAGCGGTGGGCCCCATTTTCATACATTTACTCTTTTGCTCGTGAAAGAGGCTTTAGGGAGATATTTTCACTACTAGTTAGTTGTTTGATCCACCTCTTGGTGCCATTTTGTATATATTATGAGAAAGACTTAGTCTTTTCTAAGTTCTTGATTATTTTTCCTTTGCATTTTTGCAAAGAAGAGATTGATTTTGTAACTCACTTTTATAGCTATTAATGATATAGTAGCAGTTTACACTCATATTTTTGCAGTATTTCCTTCTATCTTTTAGAACTATCAAGTTGCCTTCTTGGTTTCAGGTGTTTTGTAATGTCCTGATAATTTGATGCAAAGTTATTGTTTTTTAATTAAACCTTTAATTTTTTGTCTTGTTCTTTCATTACATATACACAAGTAATTAACTGTCATAGGTTGTAAGTTGTCCATTTGTTTCATTTTGTATTTTAAGTCATGAAAACATTGTTTTCCTTCAAAGAATCAAAGATAGCAGGCCTCCTTATGAATCATTTATGTGATTCGATTGCACAATTTGAGTTGTGTAAAAGGGTGTGTTGATAGATAGTTATGAGTCATTCTCTGTAGAGTAGTATTCACCATCATTTTAGTCTTAAGTTTTGCATTCATGTCAAAGGTTTTCTATCCCTTTTTCAGCATAAATATTTAATTCATTAGAAAATCATAAAGGAAGCCGACCTATAATTCAAAGGTTCAATCTCATCACAGGTCACCCACAACTTGAGCTTGATCTAATGTTTCATGGGATTGTTGAGCCTTTTGGCTTTACACTTAGGTGCTAATCCATGTGATAACAATTTTTGGCATGCCCGGTGGGACACTTTGGACTATTTCAGTCCAAGATTTTCCACATAATTCTGATTTTTGGTGTGAAAATCAGTATTACAACCTTTGGAGGCAGGATCCACACACACACATGGTGAATCAAGGTTTAAATCTATTGTTCAAGAAGATCAAGAGTTGGTATGTAACAAATAAATCTTTTATATTGATTTCCAGCTCTTTGAATGAGTAGAAATATCAAGTTTTTATGGACAACATGTATACGCAACACCATATTTTGAGAACAATGTCCATGAAGTTCCTCACCAGCCATGTCATACTGAGGATGTTGTCAGTTTCATGCAAAATCACTATGTACCAGCAAGTTATCAGCATGTCTCATCTACTTGTGACCCTCTCGCCCCTATTCAAGTCTTAGTCAAAATGGATTTTAATGTGCTCAAGGATCAGATTATGGATCTTGGCCATAGGTTTATTGACCTTGGTTTGGGTTTCAATCAGAGTCCATCCCTACCCATGCATAAGGAGGATTTTGGATATCAGGAGTTGAAAATCCTTTTGTGGGGTTGGGTTGGACAGTTTCTTCAAAGTAGAAGACGACAAGGTTTTGATATGCAGCTGGAGGAGCCAGCTCACCGGATCTTTCAACTGTGTATTCTAATATGGAAAATGCAATGCATGGAGATGGTTGTGAAGGAAGAGGTTACAAAACAGTTGGAGGCCCAACAAAGACAACATGAAGAAACCCTTGCAAAAGAGTTGGAAACACAAACAAAGTACCATGAAAAAGAGTTGGAGGTTCAAAAAGAGAAATATGAGGCGAAATTAACAGATGCAAAAGAGGTGATGGAAGCCTTAATTTCCATAGTTATAAGGTTATATGAGAAGATAAAGGCTTAATCAGCTCAAGGAATTTCATAGCAGCTTGTACAAGAACCTGTTCTTGAACAAGTAAATCCTTATGAAGAACCCTTACAAGAGGCCCAATTAGCTCCTTATATTTTGAATCAACTTGTAAAAGAGGAGGTTTTCCAATATGCTTTCCCAAGTTTTAGATTTTTACTCCCTGTGCAAGAAGCTACATATGTACAAGAGATAGAGGAGGTTGACAGTTTTCAAGGTTTTTTTTATTTGTTTGATGAGTTATAGCTTTTTGTGAATGAGGGAGAGAGAAAAATTCAGATCGTGGTCATACCAACTTTAGAACAACAAGAAGAGCTTCAAAAATTTTATGTTTTGACCACTGAAGAAAGATGCAATTAGGTAAAAGACAGTCCTCTTATACAACAAAATGAAAATTAGGATGAGGAGGAATCATTTTGTGATGATCTGGAGGTATTTGTCTCAAGTATGGATGCCAATCATTCACCTTTAGACAAGACAAACCAGCAACAACATGGTATTGTTAAGGAAATAGTTGTTGAACATCAACAAGAACATGAAAATCATCCAAATACAGAGCAAATCCATGAGGACAGTGTTGTGGAGGAGGTTCAAGGCTTAAAGGTTGATGTGGATAAAAATTTGGTTCAGGTAGAGCAATAAAATCAACAAACCATAGATTTCCAAGAGGTTTGCGATCAATAATCATTAGGTAGATGAACCAACGGCTCTTTCTCTTGTTCCTCATGAATTGAATGCAACTAATCAGTTTTTTATGGTGGTTAAGGAGTCGTTTGACAAGATAGAAACCAATAGTAAAAATCCAAAGGTTAACATCTCAAGAGGATGCCCAATCAGGCATCTCTCTAGAATAAAATCCAAGCATGAAGAGGTTTCTCAAGAAGTACAAATTACAACCCAAGAGAGACAAGCTCCACTCACATATCCACTTCAGGAAAATTGCATTCATTATTAGCTTACTGAGGTAGGAGGATTTGTTTTCATCTTTGAAGAACTGTTGTGTTCGATTGTAAACCATCTCTTCATTCTTTATCTCTTCTTAGTTGTCTTCAATTTTGTAAAGAATCCCAAATTGGGAAGAAAAGGTAGATATTTCAAGGAGCTAGTCAATGGCTTCATCTAATCAAGTTTCATGCTTGGTTAGATAGGGTATGTTAGTTTATTTTTCGTTCAGTTTCAGTTTTCAATAAGTGTTGATTACACATGCTTCAGTTTCAGTTAGTTTCCTTGTAGTTAGTAATGTTGTCCTTATCATATCTCAAGCATGCATCCTTCATAGAAGCGAACCTTTTTGGCTCAGTGTTATGGACAATGCATAGTTCTTTAATGGAGGTGTCATAATAATAGCATTTAGTTTCAGTTTTCAGTTGTGTGGTAGGAGTAATAAGGGGTAACACTATTGTACACCACCATAATGGAATGAAGAGCATATTCATCATATAAGATAGGGATTCATCAATTAAATGCCTCACATCATAAATGTTTCCTTCATTCAATTACAATGGAATACAACATTGTTCTTCAAGTTATCAGTTTTTCAGTTTTAGTTTTTGTTTGTTGCTGAGTTACAAAGGAATTTTGAAGAGAGAGGTTTTTTCTTTTCTAAATTTCAGACTCCATGCCCAATGGATTTGCAAAAGGCAACTGGTCTATATTGTGTTTAGCAGGAAAACACCCATCAGATGTCGTCAGAATGTTACCTAATTTTTGTTATCAGCTCAATTAGGTACGGTTGGTTATGTATTCCAATTAATACTAAGGTACATTTTGAGTTATGATTAAGTATTCTTAATGAAATTAAATGTTGATAAAGAAAGGTACATCACGATATGCAAATGTTTCAACATAATAGGAAAATTACATAAATTTTTTGCATAAAATTAAGATATATTTCCCACACAAGCCATGGGAGATAGCTAAACAAATACATTATAAAAGTAGAACATGCATAAAATAAAGAAGCATGAATAAGGAAATGGGACTTGGGCAATGACGAATCCTGGTTGATTGCAATCTTGCAACTTCATCTTCAATCTTCAATTACTTCAAGCATCCAGAGAAACCTGCATCAGGACAGAGAAAAATGTTGTTAGAGCTTGGGGTCACAAGTCTATGTTCATGCAATCAAATCTTACATACATATCCTAATATGATCAGCTACAGACAGAAAGGAATCCAAAAGAAAGAAACTTGAACTTCTTTATTTTAATCTAACATTGTTTGCTTCATGTGCAAGTACGGGACAAATCATTCTACTGATTCAATTTGAAGACTTAAAGCATGTGGTGCAAAACAGGCTCCCACAAGGGTTGAGACCCGACATGCTGCCCCTCAAGCATTTAAAAGAGGGGTTGGAAAAGGAAACAATTCAAAATTGCTCAAAAGAGATATGCATCTAAAGGAGTACATCAATTATTATAGAAGCTCAAGCAATTGACTATTCAGGACAATCAATTCTAAATGTGCAATGAATTAAAGATTGTAAATGATCAAATGCTCAAGTGGATCATGCACAATGAGTAGACCATTCATTATAAAGTGATAGTCAATATGAAAAGTCTCAGTGAAAGGTTCAAGACACAACACAGTCCTATGATAGTCATGCATAATGTAAACCTGTAGTTGCAATCACAATACAAGGCATGACAACATCCATGAACTTAAATGCATCATACATATATGTGGCATTCTCAAACATCAAGTGATTGTGCTAAAGAGGCATGGAAGTTTTTGCTCATATAAGTTCCATGTCCTTGAAATTTCCATAATCATATTCATTGTTAACATTGAACAAAAAGGACAACCCTTATGAGATATGAGACAACTTTTCCAAGAAAGAAAATACATGATAATGGGCAGATTTTAAAGGTAAATTTACATGTCAAGAAAGCACGACCAAAATGCACGATGCAAAT
Source organism: Sequoiadendron giganteum (assembly GCA_007115665.2). Taxonomy (NCBI): domain Eukaryota; kingdom Viridiplantae; phylum Streptophyta; class Pinopsida; order Cupressales; family Cupressaceae; genus Sequoiadendron; species Sequoiadendron giganteum. The sequence continues at coordinate 305,762,659 of CM021103.1, forward strand.
AATGATAATTATCTAAAAGAGATAGATTCAAATGATCATGATAATCCTTAGTCACATAAGGAAGCATTTAAAGTAGATTGACATTTATTACAAGCTTACAAATCAGTCATCTCACAAATGGAAATAAAGGTACAACAACCATAGTCATTGTCAAAAGGGTTTGGTTATCTCCCATTGTACTGTATTGTGTTTGGAAACTAATTTTATGGAAGTTTTCAAAAAATATGCTTCTTACAGGAATGATGAAACAATTATTGATAACTAGCTCATGCAAGATTAGCAGTCAGAGGCACAACAAATAAAACAACACTATCAAATAGAAGCTACAGATAATCTCATTCATATTATAATCTTCCACTAGTTTATCATTACAAAGGTGATTGAGAAGATGCACCAAAAATAGAACCAAATTATTGTGTTTAGTCATGGGTTTTGTCATGTTTCTACATAAAAGTCATGAATTCATTAAGAAGAAGGAACAATCGAGCATATATAATATGAAAGACACCCGAAATAGCTTTCCTGCGACTTGGTCTGCAAACAAAAATGCCTAGATGGAGGAAGATAAAGCCTTCAAAATAAAATACTCAGCAGTAGGTTTCTCATGGCAGCTTGCAAATGAAAGAGGCTCTTCAAAGCACAAATATAAATTTCAGGAAAACCTGCAATGACGGCCTTGAATGGAGAAAAGGATAGCAACAAAGGAAACAAACATAGAAAATTTAGAAGTTGTCAAAACCAAATTTAGAGTCGAAGAACACCTGCATGCAAATGGATACCTGTCACAGGGAAGAGAATGGACAAAAAATCAAACGAGGGTTTGAAGCTCTGAAATATGGAGAGATTTTATTATCAAATCAAAAGAATGAATAATATACAATAGATCAATCCTTAAGAAAGGAGATCGTGCAAAACCTAAAAGAAACCCTAATAGGTAAACATTTAATAATTAATATAATTATTAAATGTCACATTATGCAAACTAAAGGGAAATCTTAAGAGAGGAATAAAGGTAACTTAATTAACATAATTAAGTTAAAACCTTTACTCTAACACCCCCCCTTAAGATGAGCAAGAGTGCAGCTACAAACAAGTGCAAGAAATAAAAAGTAACTACAATACATGAAAGAAAACAAGGGTCCTAGCAACTAGGCCTAATCAGGTACCTGAATACAACCAAATCTCTATAAAGTGGAGAACTAGAGAAAACCTCATGGGAAAAACTCTACTCCAAAACGAGATGCAAAAACAAAGTACAAATGGAATGTCTCAAGAAACTCTCTCAAGAACATATGTAGATATACAATCAGATACCCCCCCATGAGAGAGAGTGGAGACTCCAAAGCCCTCCCTGAATGAAGGAACCCCTGTGCCAATGATCAAACCAATGTGTCTCCTCAGAGGAAGAAATAGATCCAACGGTCGAGGAAGAGGAAATCCCTAGATGTGAGGTGAAAATGGAAGTCTTGGATGATGCTCACTAAAGAACTGAATTGCAAGATGAGTATCAGAATAATAAAATGGTGAATCAAACAACTCAAGATGATCCTTAAATGGAATCTCTAGTGAAGAAGGGATAACAGGTGTGTTGAATCTGTTATCTATGAGGAAAGGAATATCCTCTGATATGGCCTCAACAAATGCACTGGATGGCTCGATGAGTGGAGCAACAATGTCAGTCGCAGCTGAAGAGGAATCCTGTTGAACATATGTGATCTCAACAGGAGGAAGAGGTGTAGAAGTCTCAACACTAGTCTCATGAATAGATGGAAGAACACATAAGTTCAAGTGACCAAACTTCTCCTCAGATACTGCATTCTCTCTTTTAGAAAGAGAGGGAGATGGTGGACCAAATTGTGTGAATGCATACAATCAGGAAGAATGATCAATTGTCCCTGTTGCAACAATGTTGCCAGTCTGAATGTCTCTGATGTGCATTGAATCAGGTGTGAACTCAACTGTCTTCCCGATCCCACTATGAGTAATCTGATAGATGGAGAGAAGGTTAGTGGACAAAGATGGAACACATAGTACATAATTGAATGTACCGTCATCAATGTCGATAGAACCTTTCCCACATACACTCATATAAGTGTTATTACCCATCAATATGTGTGGTGAGGATGCAACCTCAAAATATGAGAACATGTCCTGAGAAGATGCCATATGGTGTGAAGCACCTGAATCCAGTAGCCATATAGATGAATGTGAACTGGTGGTTGCACATAATGCATGACCATTATGTGGGGCCAGTCCATATATCTGGAATGATGATGAAGAAGAAGACCCGCCTGATGTAGATGAAGAAGAGTGATGAATATGGTTCCTCTCAAGGAGAGCTGTCAAATCTAAAACCTGTTTTGCATATCCATCTATCTTCTTCTCATAACACTTGGACTCATCATGTCCTGGCTTAGTACAATAAGTACACTTAGGTTTGTCTTTCTTCGATGTTTCCCCCTTAGGAGAAGGTGAATCAGAATTCTTCTGTGAACTAGAATCCTTCCAATGCTATGTGGTCTGTGGTTTTTGTTTCTACTTTTGCTTCTACTTATGCTTCCCCTGAGATGACTGTGCTACCAATGCTTGGTGCGGTGATCCTATGAGAGCATCCAACTGTGATATCTTGGCTTGCTCTCGTGTCAAACAATCACAAAACACCTCAATATTAGGCATGGTAAATCAATTGCCCAAAGCATCCATAATGGAATAGAAGGTAGAGGAGAATATCTGAAAGTTCCCACGAAGCTTTGACAAAATCAGGTAAATACACTATGTATCAGTCTTAACCTTACCACAACCTTGTAGAAGAGATCTTTGTTGTTTGAATTTCATCAAAAATTCCTCAATGGAGGGAAAATAATCAAGTACAAGTGAAGTCAACTCTTCCTCAATCTGTAGTGCACGAAACTGATTCATGGTACCAAATAAATCATTGAACTTGGTCCACATTTCAAGAGGACTGTTACATGCATCAAGATGAAACAGCAAGTTGTTTGAAACATGTAAGGAAATCAAACCCATAGCCTCATCCTTCTTATTTCTATGTTGTATAATCTCAAATGGCCTTGTCAAAACTGGTTGAACCATATCTAAACAGGACCACAACCCCTTTGATCTGAGAAGACGTGTCATGAATGCCTTCTAGGTATGATAGTTATGAGGTGTGAGAAGTTCAACAATAGAAGTGTTTTCGGCCATGTTTTGAGAGGTTTTAATGGATGTTCAATGTGAAGAGTTTTTTGTTTTCTGAAGTAAATGACAGAAAGCAAGAAAAAAAACTTCCCCCACAATGCAAAAAACCAAACCCTGGTAGAGATTTTTTAGCATAAAAGCAGGAAAAAGCATAAAAGGTTTCAGAATGAAACTTGTGTACCTGGTAAATATTCTGAAAAAAATGACAAAAGATCTAAATAGAGCGCATTCACAGCTTTCTGATGCCTATTCATTTTCGAAAAATGAAGCAAAAATGAGAAAGTTATGCCCCCCAGAGTGCAAAAAAAAATATCTATGTTTGACTGCAAAAAAATGCATGCAAACTGAAAAATTCTGGAAAAATTCCTGCACCATCAAAATGGGCTTGGAACCAGCTTTCTGATGCCTATTTTTGTTTTAAAATCCGAGAAAAAATGCCCATTTTATGCCCGATTTAGTGCAAATTGCTCAAAAGAGTATATAAAAAAAATTTACACAGCCCTCAAGGGCTCAAAAACCTTCGGCCCCTAGTCACATGGCTGACCAGGGGGCTGGCGCACAGGAGGTGGAGTGCGAGCGGCGCATGGGTGGCATGGTGGCGCAGGGGAGGCGCACCGTCGGAGCGGCGGGATGATGGCGCGACGGTGGCTAAGCAGCCTCAACCGGTTGTTGCCGCTAGGGGCGGTGGCCAGGCGGCTAAGCGGGCGCTGCATGTTTACCCTGGCCGCAGGTTAAATTTTTTTTTAAAAAAAAATTTGTCTCGAAGGGCGTGCCCTGGGGCCGTACGACCTTGGGGCAAATTTTTTTTGCCTTTTCGGTCGACAGAGGCCAAAATTGACGAATGAACAGTCGATTTAGGGGTTTTTGGACGCTATGAATCCAACAGTAAGGTCCGTTTGGGCCCAAAGTGAACCCAAAAAATGAAGTATGCCGGATCCATAAAAAATCACCTTGTAAAATTGTGAATGTCTTATCCAACCCTCATAGCTCCAAATTCTTCAAACAAGAATAGGCTGTAGCAGGTCTGCTATGATACCATGTAGAAGTTATCGAAACCAACTTCAGAGTCCACGAACACCTGCATGCAAATGGATACCTGTCACAGGGAAGAGAATGGACAAAAAAGCAAATGAGGGTTTGAAGCTCTAAAATATGGAGAGATTTTATTATCAGATCAAGAGAATGAATAATATACAATGGATCAATCCTTAAGAAAGGAGATCGTGCAAAACTTAAAAGAAACCCTAATAGGTAAACATTTAATAATTAATATAACTATTAAATGTCACATTATGCAAACTAAAGGGAAATCTTAAGAGAGGAATAAAGGTAACTTAATTAACATAATAAAACCTGCAATGATGGCCTCGAATGGAGAAAAGGATAGCAACAGAGGAAACAAACATAGAAAATGTATTAGAATTACAATGAATTTTGCGGCTTAGATACCTGGAAACACTTGTAAAATGGAGGATACAAAAGCATATGCATATAATGGAGTCATGGCCAAGATTTTCTACATAGAAGCTTCGAAATAGTAGAAGAAACTTACCCATAAGTGCATAAACAAAGAAGGATTTGAGTCTTTAAAAGTAGTATATCGGCCTTGATACAATAGATCTTGCTCAGTAAACTCCAGCAGAGACCTAGCATGGTGGCGCCTCCCAAGAGCAAAGTGAATGTTAAATGGATGAAATGAAAAATACAATATGCCTGCAGGCTTTCTCCCTTAGGGTTTTCTTTACCCTAAGTGTGTCGATAGGTGAAAGGCATTTTTTTGTTTCTTTTTATTTTCATAGGGTTAAATAGAAATGTTTTGTTTAAATATTAAAGGAATAATTACTTTAATATTTATCATATCAAAGCAATAATGGCCTAAAATAAAATAAATATTAGAGTAAATCTTAGTTGATCTACCTTTAATACTTATACAAAAAACATTAAAATCTTGCTCCAAAATACAAGTCAAGTCAACTAATCATGAAAAGATTAAATGGAGCAAATGGTGGAGCTTTTCTTCAATTCCAAATCAGTTTTGAAGACATTTTGATCATGCACAACATCGAGAGGATTTTACAACATTCAATGTGCAATTTACTTCAACGATGGGCCCCGTTTTCATACATTTTCTCTTTTGCTCGTGAGAGAGGCTTCAGGGAGATATTTTGACTACTAGTTAGTTGTTTGATCCACCTCTTGGTGCCATTTTGTATATATTATGAGAAAGACTTAGTCTTTTCTGAGTTCTTGATGATTTTTCCTTTGCATTTCTGCAAAGAAGAGATTGATTTTGTAACTCACTTTTATAGTTATTAATGATACAATAGTTGTTTACTCTCATATTTTTGCAGTATTTCCTTCTATCTTTTAGAACTATCAAGTTGCCTTCTTGATTTTAGGTGTTTTGTAATGTCTTGAATGATTTGATGCAAAGTTATTGTGTTTTAATTAAACCTTGAAGTTTTTGTCTTGTTCTTTCATTACATATACACAAAAGCAATTAACTGTCACAAGTTGTAAGTTGTGCATTTGTTTCATTTTGCATTCTAAGTCGTGAAAATGTTGTTTTCCTTCAAAGAATCAGAGATAGTAGGCCTCCATATGAATCATTTATTTGATTTGATTGCACAAATTGAGTTGTGTAAAAGGGTTTGTTGATAGATAGTTGTGAGCCATTTTCTACATAGTAGTATTCACCATCATTTTAGTCTTAAGTTTTGCATTCATGTCGAAGGTTTTCTATCCCTTTTTCTGCATATATATTTAATTCATTAGAAAATCATAAAGGAAGTCGGCCTATAATCTAGAGGTTGAATCTCATCATAGGTCACCCACAACCTGAGTTTGATCCCATATTTCATGGGATTGCTAAGACTTTTGGCTTTACACTCAGGTGTTAATCCACGTGATAACAGTTTTTGGAACGCTCGGTGGGACACTTTGGACTGTTTCAGTCCAAGATTTTCCACATAATTTTGTTTTTTGGTGTGAAAATCAATATTACAGCCTTTGGAGACAGGATCCACACACACACCTGGCGACTCAAATTTTAAATCTACTGGTTTCAAGAAGATCAAGTGCTGGTATGTAACAAATAAATCTTTTATATTGATTTCCAACTCCTTGAATGAGTAGAAATGTCAAATTTTTATGGACAACATGTATACCCAACACCATATTTTGAGAATAATGTGCATGAAGTTCCTCTCCAGCCATATCATACTGGGGATGTTGTCAATTTTATGCAAAATCACCCTGTACCAGCAAGTTATCAGCATGTCTCATCTACTTGTGACCCTCTCACCCCTATTCAAGTCTTAGTCAAAATGCATTTTAATGGGCTCAAGGATCAGATTATGGATCTTGGCCATAGGTTTATTGACCTTGGTTTGTGTTTCAATTAGGATCCATCCCTGCCCATGCATAAGGAGGAGTTTGGATATCAAGAGTTGAAAATCCTTTTGTGGGGTTGGGCTGGACAATTACTTCAAAGTAGAAGACGACAAGGTTTTGACGTGCAACTGGAGGAGCCAGCTCACTGGATATTTCAACTATGTATGCTAATATGGAAAATTCAATGCATGGAGATGGTTGCAAATGAAGAGCTTACAGGATAGTTGGAGGCCCAACAGAGACAACATGAAGAAACCCTTGCAAAAGAGTTGGAAACACATATAGAGTACCATGAAAAAGAGTTGGACGTTCAAGAAGAGAAATATGAGGTGAAATTAATAGATGCAAAAGAAGTTATGGAAGCCTTACTTGCCATAGCTATAAGGTTAGATGAGAAGATAAAGGCTCAATCAACTCAGGGAATTTTAGAGCAGCTTATAAGAACCTGTTCTTGAACAAGTAAAGCCTTATGAAGAACCCATACAAGAGGCCCAACCAACTCCTTATATTTTGAATCAGCCTGTAAAGGCGGAGGTTTTCCAATATGCTTTCCCAATTTTTAGAGATTTACTCCTTGTGCAAGAAGCTACATATGTACAAGAGATAAAGGAGGTTGACAGTTTTGAAGGTTTTTCTGATTTGTTTGATGAGTTACCACTTTTTGTGAATAAGGGAGAGAGCAAAATTCAGATCATGACCATACCAGCTTTAGAACAACAGGAAGAGGTTCAAAAATTTGATGTTTTGACCACTGAAGAAATTTGCAATCAAGTAAAAGATGTTGTGGAGGAGGTTCAAGGCTTAAAGTTTGATATGGATAAAAATTTGGTTCAGGTAGAGCAAGAAAATCAACAAACCATAAATTCCCAAGAGGTTTGCAATCAACACCATCAGGTAGATGAAACAATGGATCTTTCTCTTGTTCCTCATGAATTGAATGCAACTAATCAGTTTGTTATGGTGGTTAAGGAGTCGGTTGACAAGATAGAAACCTGCACAATTTCGGATTACATAATGTTAAAACCTAAATGTGCTCATTATGAGGATCTTGGCTATTATTTTCATTTTAATACACATACTTAAAAACCCTCACAGATTATGTTGCACATAATTTCCATTTTAATAAGCATACTCTTAAACTTCATGGGTGTAATTTTAATTTTAATAAACATACTCTAAAACCCTCACCAAAACATTATTTTTAGGCAGCAGCTTGCCAAATTGGAGGACTATAGGTCAATACCAGTGAGGAAAAACTTGGAGTGGAAACCAATAGCAGTGGGCAAAGCAGTACAAAACGATGATAAACAACTGAAAAAATGACGAAAAATGATGAGCGTCTGAGATTTGTTTAGTCTTGCAAATAGATTAAACCAATCTCAGTTGGTCATCATTTTTTACCATTTTTTCAATTGTTCTTAGTTGTTTTTTGCTGCTTTCCACGCCGCTAAAGAATCATTTCTTGCCATGTTTTCAGTTGTTCTTAGCCATTTTTTGTTGCTTTCCTTGCCTCACATTACATCTTCATAATCAATCTCCATCCATGTCTGCAATGCAACAAAAACCCCCAATTAAGAATAAGGATGAGCATAACCAGTAAAATTTAATTTTTAATTAAACCAACAGAGATTAAAAAACAACTTGCAAAAACGCCCCAATTAAGAATAAGGATGAGCATAACCAGTGAAATTTAATTTTTAATTAAACCAACAAAGATAAAAAAACTTGCAGAAATCATGGAAAATAAAAAAAATTGTTTAAACCATGGACAAAAGAGAGGCCAGTGGAGTCAATCACATGACATCTCAAGTAACAGAGGAGGTTGTGGGAAACCAAATATACAAATGAGTGATAAGGTAGGAGTGGAACTTTGACTACCCCTCCAAAGATGGAACACTTGTGAGCTCAATTGACAATTCTCTGAGAAAGTGTCAATAGGTGTATCAATTCATGAGGACACATGTCTCAACCATATGAAGTGAGACAACATCAAAACAAACCTAAGTAAACTTAAGCTAGGTGTGAATAGGTCAATCCTAGAAAGTTGATTAGCTAAATAGCTAGATAATTACTCTATTTACACTAACAAATATAATGAAAGAATACTTGCAAGACAAAACATAATCAAGTATTAGATAACAAAGAAAAAATATAACACAATATATACTTTGACAAATCCATTTCAAGAAAAATGTAGCCTCCAAAGCACACCTAATGTATTATCAACAAATAATCCATTACAATACAATACCAAAGTATCAATTATCAATTAGGAGATAGAGAGAATACATTCAACTCAAAAGATGATTAGTTTCCTCCAACACATGCTCTACAACCTATGAACAATACAACAACATCACAACATTACATCCATAGACACAATACAATATCACAAATAAAAGTAACAAGAGAGAAACACTCTTTAACCATGGAGGGGATCTAACATCATAATTTTGAACCTTCTTGTTGAATTATTCGCCTAAATATTCCATCCTAAGGGCTCTATTATTAGATAGGGATCAATAATCAAACTTATTAAATGTTCTAATGAATATACCTAAATGACATTTCTAAAGTGGGCACCCAAGTTTGACTCTAGATCCTAGAGTCATTACAAATTCTAAGGTAAAATATATCTAACCCTTAATTTAATTATTGCGTTCATGGTAATTTGTATTCATGTGATCCCTCACATACATTAAATGCATATTCCTAATGTTACGTATAATAACTTCCTAAAAAATGTTGGTCTACCCAAAGTGTGGTGTTCCATTACTTTAAAAATATTAAAGATTTTATTTAAATTGTACAATACGTTTCTCAATAAATAATATACTTTTTTTATTTAAGTGACTACACCCATATTAAAACTAGAACCAAAAAGTGACAAAGTAGCAAATGAGTGACTAGGGGAACCTATGAAGAGGTGACTAGCACGCATTATGTTGGCTAACAAATTTGCACCTTTGAATTTATGGTATAAAGTTAACTCTCTACCCAAATGAGATGCAATCAATTATCAATAGCTGAGTTAATTTCTTCTATAAGAAATAATTACTCTCTAAATTTTCAAGAGGTATAACTCCCTCGTTAGATTTTCAATAAAATCTTGAAACTACGAATTTAAAACAAAGTGTGCTTTTTACCAGAAAGCAGGAAAGGTGTGAGTCTTCAACACTAGAAATCTTTCAAGCATTGAAAGTAATGAATATAAGAATGAATTAAACTATCGGTACATAGGCCAACATAACATTCTAAATGGGTAAAAAGAAATGATCAACTCAATATAACACTAGGATTGAAATCAATCATCTAAATAAAATTGTTATTCATTCACACAAAAATGATATAACTCAAAGAATTAATCAAACACAAAGATTCAAATAAAATTCTTCTTTCATTCAAATGACATGCTAAAATGCACACATATGTAAAAGCTTTCAATTCTGTTTATGCTATATCAAAATTATGGTGTGTTGTTAAGAGAGTTTCAAGTTGAGCTTCAATACATAATATACCAAATGGGACTAACTACTTATGTAAAATAACTTCCCAATATTAAAGAAAGTTTTAAATTCATAACATAAAGTTATAAAATATAATTAAAGTAAATGGAACATTTCTGGGGTGGTGCTTTGTTTGTCACTACTTCGACCAATTGGAATGTTGACGTGGCATTCCTAGCTCGGTATGCACAATAAGCCTTCACAATAGATTGCATATATTCATTTCAAGGGATGATGACATTTCTAGCTCCGAGTTTCCAAAGAGCCTTGTTTGCTTTTCCCACCTAGAGTTTTCCTACATAAGTTGCAACAAGTCCCACAAGCTGAAACCGAGTTAAATCGATACCACTGGACATCCTTAAGCTTTTAGCATTGAACTAGTTCTTGTCATAGATATTGATCATTGCTTTGAAGCTCCCCTTTAGTGTTTCCTTATCTTCATCCTCAATGCTACCTTCCTTCCTAAGATGAAGATCGATGCCCAATAGGTTCTTCTGAATTTGTTCCCTTATCATGTTGCATTCATTTAATAATTTTTTATATTCTAATATGTTTTTTTGAAAACAAAGAGCTTCCATTCTATAATCTTTTTCACATGGCACATATGTTGTCTACAAAATTTGGGAGGATATTTTCACTAACCAACTTGTTAGGACCCAATTCCATCATTCCCTTAAAATCACCATCAGTGTTTGTCCAAACAACCTCTTTATGCTTAGCCAAGGCAATATCTTTATCGATTTCAACCTTCATGGCATCCACATCTTTACACACCTTCTTCATATCAGTGATAAATTTATTCCCTTTGTTTAATATGTCACCAACCCACTCCTTTGTACCTTTCCCAAAAGCTTTGTAGTTCTACATTTTATTTACCACTTCTTTCCCCATAGAAGATGTTGGGTCAAAACCAACTTTAGCTTAGAAATTGGTTGCAAAGCTATATCGAGCACATATTTTAAGCATGTAGTTAGAAGTTTTACCTAACTTTTCAATTCATCTTTACTCTTCTTATCTTTGGATATCCTCTCCATCAACTTTGCTGCTATCGCCTGGAAATTGTGTACATCACCATCCCTTGTAGAAGGTCCTAAGTTCACTCTAGTGATGTTGAAATCATTAATGGAAGCTTGAATTTCCTCCTTATATATAAAGGGATGATCCACTTCTACATATGTATTTCCAATCTTAACATCTTCAAGTAGCCTAGATGTGGTTTTTAAATTTTTAGGTTATCAGGTTCTCTAAATCAACTAGCCAATAAGATCCTTATTCGAGAGATTTACTTGGAAAATTTTCCTTCTCTTGGATAAGGTCTTTTCAAGCCATGAAGTGGGAGTATGTGTGACTATTGACTTGGAACTAGGGGAACTGAATTACAAAACTCTCCTCAAAGGATGGGTACCATATGGCCTATTTTCAAGAGAAAAAGGGGGAGTAGGAGCTATCTTAGGAGAAGTGTGTGTACCTCTAGGAGAAGAGGATTTAGGGGAATACAAAGCACTTTCCCAAGAGGGGGAAGTGGAAACATTGAACATCTATTCTTCTTATTCAACCACTTGTTTTTCCTTTTCTTGTTGTAGGGGCTCTGGAGTATCTTCTCCACATGTTCTTTCAAGTAAACTCTTCTTTGGGGGATCACCATCACCACCGCCTTATCCCTTTAATGACACATTATGTAGGGGATGTTTCACTTTAGGATGAAGGTACTTGATTGCTCTCTCCTTGAGACTAAGTTTTTTGTGATGTTGGAGGAGGAGTTTTCTTCTCTGCACTCTTTCTTTCCATCCATTCTTATGTTCTTTTCAATACCACCACAGTCTTTGCTTCAATAGTTTTAGTCTCCTTCATACTCAATCAATGGATAAAATGGGTTGAATTTGAATGTGATTAACAAAAAATGGATCCAATAGATCGGATTCATCATCCTCTATGCCTTGGATATCCCAATCTAATCTAAATGTAACAATTTGTCTCAAAGTTAGTCTCATCCAACTTCTCCTACATACTTCATATTAATCCACACAATCACCCTAGTAATCTTCTAAGTCTGGAATATGATTGAAACCAAGACCAAGTTGTAGATTATTTTTCACAAAGTTCTTAATGTCAAAAGGAAACCTTCTATCATAAAATTGCAATGTGTACTTAACAAGATCCCTCTCAATGTTAAGAGAATTGGGCATGGAATTGCAAGAAAAGTGTCTAAGTTCAATGGGAAACTATACACCAACCTTATTCCTTTATTGACATCTCTTTTTTACTTTATCCATTTGTCTACACACCTCTATCAAGAAAAAATTATCTTCTGCATATTTAGGAAGGTTGAGTGAAAGATTGTCAAAACCTCCAATCCTAATATAGGTAAACCTCTGAAATTGTATGAAATGGATTCCATATGTATCAATCAGCTATATAGCCTCAAGGGAGATTCTCAAACCTATATCCCCTTGAATTTATTGAACCATCTTCATAATAAATGTATCATTTAATCTCCTACAATGATGATAACTCTTCCCTAATTTCAAATTTTCATAATAATCAAAGATTTGAACATCTTGACCTCCAACTACATTTGGTCTCAATCCTAGCCAAGGTCTAGTACAACCAATGGAATAAATCAAGTAAGAAGACATGTAAAATAAATTTTTAATCAGGAAGTGAGTGATCATTGAATGCATATGGTTGTTGATAAGTTGTGCCCAGTCCAAATATTGCTCCCCATGGATAATAATTTATACAAAGAAATACATCCACTCTTCAAATTCATGTGCTCTCTCACTACCTTTCAATCTGTGTATGAGCACAATTATTGGAGGAGGATTTTTCTTCTTTGGACTCTTTCTTTCCATCCATTCTTGTGTTTTTTTCAATATCACTGCAATATTTGCTTCAATAGTTTTAGTCTTGTTCATACTCCAATCAATGGATACAATGGATTGGGTATAAATGTGTTGCAAGTATGAGTATGAGTAGTTGGTGTTGTTATTGATGTCAACATGATTATGTTTGCGTTGTTATTGATATCAACTAGTTCATACTGTTGGTGAGTGTTGGAATTCTATTGATGGTTGAGAAGTTGTGATGATGCTTTGATTAGTTTCATTATAACATCATTAGTAAGTGTTACTAGTGTCAACCTCTAGTGTTTCTTTGATAATCATGTGTATGGTTAATTTTCTATGTTGTAGTTTGTTTGGTTGTAATGAGGAGTTGTTCCAGATGACGAGAATGTGTTTGTGGTGCTTGGTTTCCAAGTGCTTTGGAGAAAATTTAAATAAAAGAGGAAACAATGTGTTGTAGTGGTGTTTTGGTTTTGCTCCACATTTCTTTTATGTTGAATATTCGCTTGTGCAGTTTAGATATGTTGATTAGAGGTGTTCATAAGTGTTATATCCAAAGTTTATTGGTCTGGATCATTGTGCAGTGAAATTT